>LPNX010202658.1:13550-62705 GCA_001517045.1 Pseudotsuga menziesii
TTCACAGTCATTTAACCATTATTTAATACTAAATGTAACACTTGGTTGTGTTTTAGAACTCCGGTTATGATTTAGACAAGGACAGTTAACTACTGGGTCTAGGAGTCAGTTACATTCAGTTCTAGCCCTCTACATTCAGTTAAATAATGGTTTAATTAATTGCACACATGTGGGGTGCTTTTCTCACCTACCAAAGACAGTTAACCATTATTTAATACTAAATGTAACACTTAGTTGTGTTTTAGAACTCCGTTTATGATTTAGACAAGGATAGTTAACTACTGGGTCCTCCAATAGTGATTTAGACAATGTCTTGGTTACCTACAGTCAAGTAGAGTCATCAATTCAAACTTCCTCGTTTGGATTCGAATTGCTTGTGGCTATTAAAGCCATTTTACATCATTGTAATTATTATCTAGATTACTTTTTTGATTAATGAAAGCATTCACAGCTGCAAGCCTTTTGCACTGTTTCATTCTTCAATGGCTGAATAAATTGTGAGATCTTCTTTGTGAGTTGTGTGTTTGTCTACAGATCTATATGCTCAAATTTAACAAAATTAAGGAAGGGTAAGTTCAAGTCCATGTGGTATGGGCCTTTCATTATTTCTAAGGTGTTAGAGAAAGGAGCTTAAGAGCTCGTTGATTATGATGGAATCCCTTTGGGGCAACCTCGTAATGGGTTGTACCTGAAAAGGTACTATGCCTAGGTTTTCTTGGATAGTATCTTGTATATATGTATATTGATTGAATTTCAGTGTGCTTTTAGTATTTTCAAGATGGCTTTGAGTTTTAGTGTCTGCATCTGTTTATAAAAATGTTTTGGTCATGCAGATGGATTTCTATGGCTTCGCTGATGGTGCTTGCCACCACACCTTGAATCTCACCTTGACTGCTTGGGTTCTCTATTCCCTAGCTGAAGATTTGGTTAGTTCAGGAGCAGTTTGTTTAGGTCCCACTACTAATAACATCACCGAGTATGAAGTTGTCATCGGTCTTCTGACTGAAGCTGCCTCCCAAGATGTCCGTGATCTAGTAGTCTTCATGGACTCACAGCTCATGGTTTGTCATTTAAACCATGTCTACACCATTAGGAACCCATTTCTCCTCCGCCTCTTCTGGAGGGTACGTTTGCTAGAAAGATCATTTGGAACTATCACTTATAGGCATATCCCTAGGAAACATGAGGTAGTTGCTGACTCATTGGCTAATTACACCCTAGATTGGCATGTTGCCCATTCATGACATTAAATCAAACATGGTACATTGTAAATAAACATTTAAAGACACATAGAACTCATAGAAAATGCATTTGTCCATTTGAAACGTATAAACACCATGTAAAAGTCTGTATATATATATATATATATATACACACAAAAGTTTACAAAAATAGGTCCCGAGACCTCATCTGAAGCACGTAGGATTTCAAGCAAAACCATCATACAAAATCCTAAAGCTATAAGCTTTTAGTATACATGTCTCATAAACTCATGGTGCTCATGATAGCACATCACTGCTCGAGCTACCCTACGTAGAAGCATGCTGAATCATCCTGGTACTCCCGCCATAGATCTCTGATATCTCATTGAGAGGTCGTTTATGTCAGTATCTGGGATGTCCAGAGTCAACCTCTCCAGGTTCTCCTCCAGCTCCCCATTAATATCATCACCCTATGGTATGAAGCGAGCTCTAGCTCACCTATCCAATGGAGATGCTCTCCCATCTGCATGAGAACAAACAGGTCTCGTCACTTAACATAAAAATATAAAACTTTAAAAAAAATAGAAACATTTTGTCCATCTTAGGGTTTCTTGCTTCTTACCGATGTCACCCCATTGCCCTCCAGGTGGGAGTGGTAGGTCAAGATCTCCTATGAATTCCATGCATGCATTGGCGTAGTCCTCAAACATGAGCATCTAATCCCATATCCATCTGAAGACCAAACTTCACCCTTCCCCTACCGCTCCTGTGTGAGCCATGACCTGGACCCACCTAAGAATACGGGGGTCCCATGCTCTTAGACTCTGGAAGGTCACCTGAGGCCTCATCTATGGAACCCTCTCAAAGAAGAAGCAAGCTAAGATGGAACCAAAGTCAAACTGCTTTAGCTCTCCCTGCCGACATTTAGTCAGTTGATCCTTGAAGATTGGAAGCATTGCTTCTGCCCAATTGAACACCGTAGGTGCCATGGCCTCTATGGAATACATCATGTGTGCCTTGGAAGCCTAGTTCACACCTTGACTCCCAAACACCCTCTACATGGTGAACAAAATGATCCGTAGAGCCCTATCTTTCACTACCCTGATGGGGATTTTCTTCCTCTATGTACCTGTCCCTAGTGCACAGTGCTGATCTATAAGCTCTCTGGTAGTAATTTCCCCACCACGGAAACCTGTTAGGGATATGGGGGTGCCCTGTATCGATAGACCAGTCAGGGAGTAGATATCCTCTACTTCCACTGTAAGTATATGAACCCCCACCTCGAAATACTGATGTTTTGGATTCCACATCCGCGGTATGTGTTCTAGTAATCATTCGTGGGACACCATGCTTGGGGTCTAGAAGAACTTCAGGAGCCCACAGTCTCGTAGTGCAGCAATAAAACTCACATCTCTCTCAGCAGCAGCATCCTCATCATCATGTGTTCTTTCTTTCCATATCACCATGTTTTGAGACACCTAGACCTGCCAAAAACAATAATGGTATGCATTAGAATCATCCTTAAATCATTGGAAATCAAAAGAATGAGTTTATCTTGCCCATATCATTAGTTTAAGTTCTCCACAGTCGGCACCTCCTGTGCACCATTGGATACAGGGGGTGGCACCTCCTGTTCGCTATGTTGTTGGCACGGTTCTCGGCTGGTACTGCGTATCTCGTAAGGGGTAGCCGCGGTGCCCGCATATTGAGTTTTAGGGCTTGCCAGATAGGCCCAAAACCCCACCAAATCTTAAAATAAATGCTATGAAATGAAAGATAGGGGTCTTGGCTATTACCTGCAACTGACGATGTTGAAAACAGACAGTGGAAACTCTCGGTATCAGCTGTGGAAGATCTGGCTAAAAAATGCTCCAAGTGCTCCCTGCTAGAGGTAAATAGTGAAATGTTTTGATTTTTTACTATTTACTTGATTTATATAGGCATTTTTTGGGTCCGACTTACTATAGTTTTGATATAAAATCATATTTTAGTCAAAGTTTATCTATCGTAATCCCTTAATGTTGGTTTTAAATGCATTTAACACTTATTTCTGAGTCGTCTGCAGGATAAGAGAACTTTGGTAAGAAGCTTTGGAAAGTTTGTTTATGGATTTTTCATACTTTCATAAAATAGAAAAGGTCATCGAGCATTTATTACGACACTTTGTCACGCTCGTTAAAATTTAGTATCAAAGTTCCAAGTCCAGTTCAAGTTTCTTTCTAGGCTTGAAAAATACAACATTGTGTAAAGAAGCATCATGGAGTCCTCTTTTCACCTCTTTTTTAGGCTCCTTAAACAAGAAAAGTCATTGAGTTTGTTTTCGATTCTTTCCAGGCTCGTAAAAAATGACATTGTGTAAAGAAACCTCATGGAGTTCACTTTAAACCCTTTTCAGGCTCCCTAAATACGAAAAGATCATCAAGAGATCTTGTCTTCTTCTTGCTTGTTAAAGTATTTGAAGAGTCGTCCGTCCAACAGTAGGTTATCTCTTTTTCAGTTCGGATAGGACTATTTACGAAAAAGGAACACTCCAGCCAATCATGACTGGAAGAGTTCTCTAAGGTATGTTTTTACACTTTTTCGATCCTTAGAGACTAAATCATACGAAAAAGGACCCCTTTGGAGTCTTCTTTCGTATTCGTTCAGACTCTCTAAACATGAACGACACGAGTTTTCTTTCAGTGGACTCATTAAATTAAACATTGAAGGACCCACTTTGGGAACGAACCCCTCCTCTCTCAGGTTCGTAAAATATATGAGTCTGGACTAGTATTCTAACATGTTGTATCGAGTGTTTGTTACCCTCTTTGAACTCATAAAACTGAAAAGAGGCACTCATCGATCATGATGGGGGGAATGGGAAGGGAATCATCTTGTAAATAATGGAAGTTGTTTGTCGTTACCTTTGAACATGGCACTTGTCTGCACAATCATGTCAATCAATTGGGTATTCAGCTAATCTCCGTGACGATCCACTTTCATGAGTCATGTCAATCCTTTGAGTATTTCAAAAGAATGCATTATCCACTGTCGCATTGTGTGTCTGTCTAGTCATGCTACCAAATCTTTTTGTCGTGCCACCCAATGTTTAAAGGGGATTTGAAGAATTTTTACCTCTGCAGTCTGCACAGTATTTATGTCAGTATCTTTGTGTTGGTATTTTTGAGTCAGTCATATGGTTACTACATTCACATCATTCCAGAACTATGTTCTGAATTTCGTGTCGTCGATGTGGGACTCATCATGGCCCTCCTTCGACGAGACTATTCCCGTCGACATCATCTTATCATCCATGAAATAGTCTTAGAAACAATATTTAGTACCTTGAGATCTGTATATCTTAATGACAGATTCTCTCGCTCTCGACATAGGTTCACATTATTGACCTTTGATCGATAGAATCGACTGGTTGTTTGACATCAGGACATCTATTCACACTCAATAGATTGTACTAGGGTACCTTGGGAATCATTGGCATCAATGGTGATCTCCCTCGCACTTGTTAACATTTCACATCATTGACCGGTAATCAAGTGGTTTCTACCATGTTCTACTTCAGATCATTGTAATCACATGGATAGAATCGTACTTTGTGGAAGATGAGACGAAGACCCTGGGCATTTGTTTAAAAGTGCTCATTGCTTTTTCTGCAGGTTGTGATGGAGTTTTGTATATCTAGCATGGATCCACATTTGTATGGTCGTGGCTATGCTCAAATTTGCATCTGTATGACATCGATCTACGTTGTATGTCTGTTAGCTATGTCCAAGTTTGATTCCTCTATCACATGGATCTACGTTGTATTATGGTAGCCATGTTTGTTTATTCCTCTCATGGATCTGCCTTGTATTAGTCTGCAGCCATGAGTTTGGTTACTTGTGTCTATGAGTCAACATACTACTGTACTACAGATGCCTATTTGACAACATGCTACGATCGAGCAGACATTTTCATCTCATGGCGACTACTTGTTCTCTTAAAGCTCTCGTTTATCATATCCCTCTAAGACTCATGCTTTGGGGGGCATCCTGTTATACCAAAATCCTGTCACCATCATGTGATAAGACATTTTACATACCTACTTGCCCTGAATCCCGGATTTTGGAGTGGAAACTAATGGTTTTTCATCAATCTTTCATGAAAATTCCTAGCACTACACTTGTCCCTTTATCTAGGAGCAGTACCCTTGTTTGCACCACCCATCCCCTATTTCCCACAAGCGGTGCCACCTCTTATTTCCCTTGGTCCATAAGCGGTTATTACCAGAACCACTCTGTCACTGAAGGAGAAACGCGGTACCCTGGGTAAAAAGGGAAAAAGAGAAGTTTGTCGAGGTTTTTAGATGATAAGCCTCGTGTCCTCCCTTATCCCTATTTTTGTGGGTTAGTTGAGCTCGATATCCCTCATCCTAGGATCTTAGAGGACACCTCACCCACTAATCTCTCAACCTAATCTATCCATTAAAGCCCTATAAATATGAGCTCATAGCCATGGTTGAGGAGAGAACACTTGAGGCATTGTTATGCTGTTGGATTGATCACTTGTCCCAAGACCATTTGGGGAGAGCATAGAGAGATAGAGTCGGAGATTTTGGGGATGAGAATGTTTGGTTTCATGGAGATGCATGTCAACACTAAGGCTTGGTTGTAAACTTCTTCATATTTATTTAATTCAAGTTGATTTCCGTCCCACATATGATGTTGTTGTTTGATTTCGCATATATGTGTCTAGATTCCTTAGTCACTAGCATAGATTAGTAGATTATATTGTGGTTGCTTTGATCTATTTCGTGTTGAGGTGTTTGCAGGTACACGGGAGGACTATCAAAGCATTGCATTCCAGTTATCTATAGCATCTAGGGAGAGTCTTCAACCTCTATCCTCTATTTGTTCTAGATCTGAACCATTCAAACCAGTGGAACACCTTGATGTCTGCAAGAGGTGAAATATTCTAGCTAACACTCAGACTTCCAGTGAATCCAATCAAGCAACTTGCCTAATATTATTGTTCTTGTATGATCATCAATGGACAAAAATGAAACAAATAATGGGAGAAGGTAATAATAAACAAACTGATGTTTAAGGCAGACATATGAACAATCATTGCTTTCACCCAGACCCTCCATGTATTTGGCCACAGGGTCGTAGAAATCATGGCAACCTCCAGCTCGTACTGTCACCTGCTCATGGGAAAGTTGTCTAGAGCTTCCCACTTCTTAGGGTCATCACGCTGACATTTGGAAGATTGCAGATGAGGACCCTCAGAATCTTTCTCTAACGAAATATCCCTCTCTTCGTCTAAAATTTCTACAGCGAAGGTTTGATGTGATTCAAGAGGGAGGTCCTTAGCTTCTCCATTGGAACCAAGTAGGAATACTTCTTCTGGGTGAGGCGGCATTCCTGAAAGTGGAGTATCAGAAAAAGTGTTTATCTGTAAATTGTTGCATCCGCCTCCATTTTGGTACAAGTTTTTGGCCTGCACCACCTCTGTTTCTCTCTGCTTTTTCTTGGAGGCCTTGATTATATTCCATATCAATTCAAAAGAGGCATAGCATAAGGGTAAGCTATCACCTCCAGTGCCCTCATCATCTTTTCTCACTTCGACCTCCTGATTTTGCATTGCACTTTGACTTCTTTCACCATAAGGTGTCATTTCAACAACTGGCTCGTCAAGTACACTCTGCAGGTACTCTTCTTCATATTCATCGTACACAGGCACACCAAGCACTTTCTTAGAATTGTCTTTAGTTGACCAAGAGTGAGGAAGGTCACCATCTTCAGAGAATAGTTCTGCAGGACTGTTTATTTCAGCCTCACGCCGGTCATCTTTCTGCATATCATGAGAGATATTTGACGGGCTATAGGCTTCCTTCTTTTGCTTGTAGCTCCCAACCAATTTGTATGTATCCATTATTTCACCACCACTGTCCTGATATGACAACTTCTTAGACATCTTAAGGTTTTCCTTAACCTCCAAAAAATCAGTGAACATCTGCTGCAGGGTGGTTGATTTTCTCTCCAAAAGAAGCAAGGACAGGTCAGGAGGAAAGGTGGTTGCATAATAGATCTTAGCAGAATTCTCAAGAGGTTGAACTTCCTTAGGCATGTTATCATAAAAGCTTGTGAATATTCTATTAAAACTGGATATGGCCTGACCTTCATGTCTCCTCAAAGAATAAAACTCTGAAAGCATTTGCTCCAATGGTTGGCTCCTTCCCCAAAACCTCAAGAATGTGCAAGAAAGCTCTTCCCAAGTGTTGATGGACTTAGGATACAAGTGTCTAAACCAAACTTTGGCATCCCCTTGCAAGGATAGAGCGAACTCCCACATGTAGATGTCATCATGTTTTGTCTCAAACAGATCAGAGAAATGCTCAAAGGCTCAGACATGTTTCTCAACAGTCAAGTTTTCAGATTCTCCGTCGAACTTGGGGAGGTATTTGTAATATTTTGTAGGAAAATCATGGAGAATAGGAGGTAATTGCAGTGGGTTATATCTACTTGGAGAAATGGAGGAGATAGGGTCAGGTTCGATAGCCAAACTATCACCCAAGGTTTCATGAATTTCACAAGGGTGTCCTATGACATTGAGCGCCCCCGGATGAAGGTCTAGGCCGAAATTAGAGGTATAAGATGACGCAAGGATTTCAATTCATAAAGAAGGATAAATATGAACATATTCATGGCTCTGCTTAGGATGAGCTGGGCCATAGAAGGATTTTTTGATAAATCTAAAAAAAGATAAGAGCAAACTTACAAGGTAGGATAAGGCATCCTAGAAGAAACACAGACTTGAGTGCTGGGACTTTTCACCATGCATTTCTGAGTTTTATCAAGAGTCCATTTTCTAGGCGGGATCGGCTAGGCTTCCTCAGTCATTAGATTTTCTATATCACGTCACCAACGGAGTCCCTGAAGTCTGAATCCTTCAAGAGTGGAGTCGCCAAGTGAAAAGTGCTCAACCTTCTTGGTGTCTGACTGATTGTTCACCATCAACAGCTAGATCTAAATATTTGTCGTTCTTCCTAGGGATGATCTTCAAGTTCAGTCCCCGACAATGGAACCAGTTTGTTAGCACCGGAATTTTGGGCCCTCAAGGTCGAGCAAGGGGAGGCCGCTCTTGGGAAACAACAGAACTACTTTAGGATGCACCTCCGGCCCTGCTTAGTCAGAGAGGGATCTCTCATTTGTCACCGGAGTAGCTCCACATAAGGTTGTCAGTCTTGTGTGTCACCAGAGTCTACTCCGCAAAGGATTTTCAATCATCATAATCAGGGGGCTAGGATCCTTAATGGGGCAAAGTATGTTGAGGAAGGTGCATGGCCGAATTATCGGGGGATAAGGGACCATGGGAAAATTGAGTCAAAAACTGCGTAAGAAATGATTACAAATGGAAATAATGATGAAAGATTACAAGCAGAGGCAAGATAGCTGCTGATCTCCCAATCAGGATATTTTAGCAGGCATCTTAGAGGACAAGGAGGGACAATCCATCACATGGGGCATCGACAAGATGAATTCCATGTAACTTGAGAAGAACTATTGTTAATTCTTGGAACAACAGTCGAAGCATAACAAGTATTAATTCCAAACCACTATACCCTATGTTGCAAACATGAAAAGCAATAAACAAAATGGAGTGGAAACAAGAAAACACATTTGACACGTAAAAGGAAAGAACTTATTGGGAAAAACAACAACATAGGAATCTATGCTGTGAATGATAGTCTTCCACTGCAATCTATTCATACACGAGTATCAAACTTTTACAAATGGGAGCCTCAACCCGGGATCGTTTCCCAATCCAATTCACTAACTCCTTTCTCCCTCTATTGGGAGCATTTTTATGCAATCCTAATGCTAAGGCTATGGAGTTAAAAACTGTTACAAGTCACCATCCGACGTTAATAGTGCAAAGAGTGGACTATTGCCATGTTTTTTACAATTATAAACAAGCATCATGGAGATGCGGCATGTGATAACATAGGCTGATAGAACAGAGCCTCATACTAGCCTGCTTTGTGAAAATGACTCCCACGCGACATGCTGGAGATCAATTTTCTACATCGGCTGTCCTGGACCTATTTTGGGCCTCCTTGTCTAGATGGCGCATGTTGCTCAAAGGATGACAAGAATACCTGAATCCTTTCCTCTACCTTTCTCATAACCTCCTCCTTCATCAAGTGAGACTATTATAGGAGGAGGCCAAGGAAAAGGTGGCCAAATTCTTGATGATGATAAGCGACTTAAGAAGCTTATCATCCCTATACTGTCTTCTTCCTCTCACGAGAAGGATTCTTCTGTAAGCCATGCAACTAGGTGTGTGCCTGACCCTCTCCTTGCCCATGACTAAGTAGTCAAATGGAGCCCCCAGGAATGGCATCGAAGGCTTTGGACCCACCTGGTCCCAGCATGAGCATTTTCTCCAACAATTCTACCACTGCTATGAGTTGGAACTTCGGAGGTCGAGACTGCCAAGGAAAAGGTGGCCAAATTCTTGATGATGATAAGTGACTTAAGAAGCTTATCATCCCTATACTGTCTTCTTCCTCTCACGAGAAGGATTCTTCTATAAGCCATGCAACTAGGTGTGTGCCTGACCCTCTCCTTGCCCATGACTAAGTAGTCAAATGGAGCCCCCAGGAATGGCATCGAAGGCTTTGGACCCACCTGGTCCCAGCATGAGCATTTTCTCCAACAATTCTACCACTGCTATGAGTTGGAACTTCGGAGGTCGAGACTGCAGCTGGGAGTGCAGGAGGGACGTCACTGGGATGTCGAAACCCATGCACCGCACATCTAGAGACTTGGTTGTGTAGAAGCGGGTGAATCCCTCTTGGTATCTCACATTTGTGCCTTGGTGGTTGGAGGTTTTTTGGTGTGGATAACCAGAACACAGATTTCAGGCTTTCCTACCAAGAGTACTCCTTGTTGAACTAGTTTTACGAACCACACATTCATGGTTGTCTGTGAAAGACTTCGACATTACCTAAGATTCAACCTTATACAAATCTTATCATCTACATAGTTCCATATCTCAAATATATTCGGAGGGTGGTGTTATATAGTGCGAACAGGAATGGATTTGGGAAGGGATACTTCCTTGAAGTGGTTGCGATGGTGGCATGTGTGGCACCAGAGCGGAGCTTTTTCCCTCCTAATGTTCAATCATATTATATGGCATGGCTAAGATTCTGAATCATTTCCACGTGGCTGCCAAGCTGGTTCTAAGGGTTGCGAATTTGACCATCTCCTGCCCTTTCAATCACCTTGGTGGTGGTGTCAGGATGTTTTAGTTCACAGCATCCCTTAGTCTTGTGTAAATTCCAGGTCAGTCACCTCAGCAAATCAAACCTCTCTCTCCCACAGTTTCCTCCGAAACAAACCATGTGCCCTGCTTGCAACTCAAGAAATTGCGGCACTGGATGAGACTTCCACCTTAAGTGTATCCCAAATGGCGTCGAAGGAATTAGCCAATATGAAATGGGGCAGATTACACATGTGAACGCCCCCTCTACTATCATTTCCACACTAAATGGGAGATTTGCACCTCGGGAGTCTTTCATAGCCGTCCGATCAAAGCAATCTTTCACATGCGTCGTCCATGCTCTGTTCATCCTGCCGGCAACCTTTCTCTTCTGAACACCGTAGGTAGTTTGGATCATGACACATTTTGAGCCATCGATCGAGATCGACCCTCATGCAACCGTCGATTAGAGTGGGCCCCACCCTTTTTCGCAATGGGGAGCTCAGATATTCGTCTATGCTAGTTCACCTGGTGAAATGAACTGTAGACGTATATCTATCCTCTTCTTCATCACGGTCATTGATCTTTGCAACCTCTGCACCTTTTCGCGATTTGAGATTGCGGTTTTATCCGCACAAGTATGGATCACAAAATCACCGTAAGCCGTAGATCTACCCCAGGCCTCATCTCGATCGTCGAAAGCCGCCGATCTTTAACACGTTTTGCAACCAGAGCAGAATCTTTGATCGCGTGAAGTGGTTTAGAACCATTGATCCATCTCCAATCAATCACAACCCTTGAATATGGATCACACCCAATGTTACAATACACCTGCCGCTTTCTTCATTGAAGGATGGTCACATGATATTGGAGGGGTTGGGACCCTTACCGAACCTCTGTCAAGCCCATCGAATCAACTATTAAAAACGGAGTGTTAACAACTGGCTCCACGAGGGATGCTATCCTCCCAGCGAGGTACCAAAGAACCCACGTAGACCAAGTGTCGAATCCATTGGGCCTCCTTCAACTTTTCTTGGACATCTCCATTCTGCTTCATGCTATTGCTTCAGCGAATTCGTGCCACTCTTGCAAATCATGCTGGCGACTGTAAACCTATGTTGGTAACTAAAAATGGAAACAAACTTAAAACAATAATGAAGGAAATGCTTGATAATATATGAGCTTATTTTCCCCTACCTACTCTACCTAAATTTGTACATAAGTCCAGCTAAGTGAAGTCAGACTTCCAGTGAAGCCAATCAAGCAACTTGCCTAATATTCTTGTTCTTGTATGGTGCTCGATGGACAAAAACGAAACAGATAATGGGAGAAGGGAATGATAAACAAACTGATGTTTAAGGCAGAGATATGACTAATCATTTCCTTCACCCAAACCCTCCATGTATTTGGCCACGGGGTCGTAGATATCATGGTAACCTACAACTCGTACTGTCACCTGCTCGTGGGCAAGCTTTCCAGAGCTTCCCGCTTCTTGGGGGTCGTCAAGCTCACATTTGGAGGATTGCATATGAGGATCCTCAGAATATTTCTCTAACAAAATATCCTTCTCTTCGTCCAAAATTTCTGTAGTGAAGGTTTGATGTGCTTCGAAAAAGAGGTCCTCAACTTCTCCATTTGAACCGAGTAGGCATACTTCTTCCAGGTGAGGTGGTGTGCCTGAAAGTGGAGTATCAGAAAAAGTGTTTATCTGTAAACTTCTACATCCGCCTCTGTTTTGGTACAAGTTTCTGACTTGCACCACCTCTGTTTCTCTCTGCTTTTGCTTGGAGGCCTTGATTATATGCCGTATCAATTCAAAAGAGGCATAGCATAAGGGTAAGCTATCACCTCCAGTGCCCTCATCATCTTTTCTCACTTCAACCTCCTAATTTTGCATTGCACTTTGACTTCTTTCATTAGAAGGTGTCGTTTCAATAGCTAGCTCGTCAGGTACACTCCACAAGTACTCTTCTTCATATTCATCATACACAGGCGCACCAAGCTCTTTCTCAGAATCATCTTTAGTTGACCAGGAGTGAGGCAGGTCGCCATCTTCAGAGAATAGTCCTGTAGGACCATTTATTTCAGCCTCACGCCGGTCATCTTTCTACATATCATGAGAGATCTTTGACAAGTTGTAGGCTTCCTTCCTTTGCTTGTAGGTCCCAACCAATTTGTATGTATATATTATTTCACCACCATTGTCCTGATCTGATAACTTCTTGGACATCTTAAGCTTTTCCTCAACCTCCAAACAATCAGTGAACATCTGCTGTAGGGTGGTTGATTTTCTCTCCAAAAGAAGCAAGGACGGGTCAGGAGGAAAGGCGGCTACATAATAGATCTTAGCAGCGCTCTCAAGAGGTTGAAATTCCTTAGGCATGTTATAATAAAAGCTTGCAAATATTCTATTAAAAGTGGATATGGCCTCACCTTCATGTCTCCTCAAAGAATAAAACTCTGAAGGCATTTGCTCCAATGGTCGGATCCTTCCCCAAAACCTTAAGAATGTGCAAGAAAGCTCTTCCCAAGTGTTGATGGACTTAGGCTGCAAGTGTCTAAACTAGAATTTGGCATCCCTTTGCAAGGATAGAGCGAACATATGCATGCAGACGTCATCATGTTCTATCTCAAACAGATCAAAGAAATGCTCAAAGGCTCGAACATGTTTCTCAGCAGTCAAGTTTTCAGATTCTTTGTCGAACTTGGGGAGGTATTTGTAATATTTTGTGGGAAAATCATGGAGAATAAGAGGCAATTCCAGCGGGTTATATCGGCTTGGAGAAATGGAGGAGACAGAGTTAGGTACGATAGCCAAACTATCACCTGAGGTTTCGTGAATTTCACAGGGGTGTCCTATGACATCGAGCACCCCCAGATGAAGGTCTAGGCCGAAATTAGAGGTATAAGATGATGCAATGCTTTCGGTTCGTAAAGAAGGATAAACATGAACATATTCATGGCTCTGCTCAGGATGAGCTGGGCCATAGAAGGCTATTTTGATAAATCCAAAAAAAAATAAGAGAAAACTTACAAGGTAGGATAAGGCATCCTGGAAGAAACGCAGACTCGAGTGTTGGGACCTTCCGTTGTGCATTTCTGAGTTTTATGAAGAGTCCATTTTCCAAGGGGGGTCGTCCAGCCTTCCTCGGTCATCAGATTTTCTGTATCATGTCACCAGTGGAGTCGCTGAAGTCTGAATCCTTGAAGAGTGGAGTCGCCAAGTGAAAAGTGCTCAACCTTCTTGGTGTCTAACTGACTGTTCACCATCAAAATTCAGATCTAAATCTTTGTCGTTCTTCCCAGGGATGATCTTCAAGTTCGATCCCCGACAACAGTGCCAGTTTTTTAGCACCGATATTTTGGGCCCCCAAGGTCGAGTGAGGGGAGGCCGCTCCTAGGAAATAACAGAACCACTTTAGGTTGTGCCTCCGACCATGCACAGTTAGAGAGGGATCTCTCATTCGTCACCGAAGTAGCTCCACATAAGGTTGTCAGTCTTGTGTGTCACCAGAGTCTACTCCACAAAGGATTTTCAATTAGCATAATCAGGGGGCTAGGATCCTGAATGGGGAAAATTATGTTGAGGAAGGTGCATGGTGGGATTATTGGGGGATAAGGGACCACAGGAAAATGGAGTCGAAACCTGCGCAAGAAATGATTACAAATGGAAAGAATGACGAAAGATTACAAGCGGAGGCAAGATAGCTGTTGATTTTCCAATCAAGAGATTTTAGCGAGCGTCTTAGAGGACAAGGAGGGACAATCCATCACATGGAGCATCGATGAGATGAATTCCATGTAACTTTAGAAGAACCATTGTTAATTCCTGGAACATTAGTCAAAGCATAACAAGTATGAATTCCGAACCACTATACCCTATGTTGCAGACATGAAAAGCGATAAACAAAATGGAGTGGAAACAGGAAAACACATTTTACACTTAAAAAGAAAGCACTTATTGGGAAAAACAACAACACAAGAATCTCTGCTATGAATGACAATCTTCCACTGCAATTTATTCATACACAGGTATCAAACTTTTACAAATGGGAGCCTCAGCCCAGGATTGTTTCCCAATCCAATTCACTAACTCCTTTTTCCCTCTATCGAGAGCGTTTTTATACAATCCTAATGCTGAGACTACAAAATAAAAAAATGTTACAAGTCACCATCTGGCGTTAACGTGCAAAGAGTGGACTATTGCCACATTTTTTACTATTATAAACAAGCATCATGGAGATGCGGTGTGTGATAACATAGGCTGACAGCACAGAGCCTCATACCACCTTGCTTTGTGAAAATGACTCCCACTAGGTGTGCTGATGATCAATTGTCTGCATAGGTTGTCCTGGACCTATTTTGGGCCTCCTTGTCCAGATGGCGCATGTTGCTCAAAGTCTAACAAGAAGACCTGAATCCTTTCCTCTACCATTCTTCCAACCTCCTCCTTCATCAGGTGAGACTGTTATAGGAGGAGGCCAGAGAAAAGGTGGCCAAATGCTTGATGATGATAAGTGACTTAAGAAGCTTATCATCCTTGTACTGTCTTATTCCTCTCACAAGGAGGATTCTTCTATGAGCTATGCATCTAGGTGTGCACCTAACCCTCTCCTTGCCCACGACTAAGCAGTCAAATGGAGCCCCCAGGAATGGCGTCAGAGGCTTTGGACCCACTCGGTCCGAGCACAAGCATTTTCTCCAACAGTTCTACTACAGCTGTGAGTTGGTACTTCGGAGGTCGGGACTGCAGCCGAGAGTGCCAGAGGGATGTCACTGGGATGTCCAAATCCATGCACCACACATCCAGAGACTGGGTTGTGTAGAAGCAGGTGAATCCCTCTTGGTATCTCACATCTGTGCCCCAGTGGTTGGAGGTTTTCTTGTGTGGATAACTAGAACACAAATTTCGGGCTTGCCTACCAAGAGTACTCCTTGTCAAACTATTTTTTTGAACCACATCATCATGGTTGTCTATGAAAGACTTTGACACTACCTGGGATTCAACCTTATACAAATCTTATCATCTACACAGTTCCATATCTCAAAGATCTTCGAAGGGTGGTGTTATATAGTGCGAGCAGGAATGGCTTCGGGAAGTGCTACTTCATTGAAGTGGCTACAATGGTGGCATGTGTGGCCCCAGAGCGGAGCTTTTCCCCTCCCAATGTTCAATCATATTATATGGCATGGCTAAGATTTCAAATCATTTCTGCATGGCTGCCAAGCTGGTTCTAAGGGTTGCAGATTTGACCATCTCTTGCCCTTTCAATCACCTTGATGGTGGTGTCGAGCTGTTTTAGTTCACAGAATCCCTTGGTATTATGTAAATTACAGGTCTATCGCCTCAGTAAATCAAACCTCTATCTCTCCCATGGTTTCCTCCGAAGCAAACCACGTGCCCCGCTTGCACCTCGGGAAATTGCACCACTGGACAAGACTTCCACCTCAGGTGTATCTCGAATGGCGTCAGAGGAATCGGCCAATCTACAATGGGGTAGATTACACATATGAACGCCCCCTCCACTATCATTTCCACACTGGATGGGAGATATTCACCTTGGGAGTCTTTCTTAGCCATCCGATCAAATGAATCTTCCACATCCGCCGTCCACGTTCCGTTCATCCTGCCCCCAACCTTTCTCTTCTGAACACCATCGGAAGTTTGGATCTTGACATGTTTTGAGCCATAGATCAAGATCAACCCTTATGCAACCATCGATCAAAATGGTCCCCACCCTTTTTCGCAACGAATAACTCACATAATCATCCATGCTAGTTCGTCTTGTGAAATGAACCGTAGTCGTAGATCTGTCCTCTTCTTCATCGCAACTGTTGATCTTTGCAACCTCTGCACCTTTTTGTGATTTGAGATTGTAGTTTTATCCGCACAAGTATGGATCACAAAATTGCTTTAGGCCATAGATCTACCCCAAGCCTCATCTCGACCATCGAAAGCCGCCAATATTTAACACGTTTCGCAACGTGGGATAGAATCTTTGATCGTGCATGTTTGATCACGTGAAGCTGTTTAGAACCATTGATCCATCTCCAATCAATCGCAACCCTTGAATATGGATCATGCCCAATGTTACAATACACCTTCCACTTTCCTCGTTGAAGGATGGTCACATGAGATTCGAGGGGTTGGGACCCTTACTGAACCTCTGTCAAGCCCATCGAATCAACTGTTAAAAATGGAGTGTTAACAAAATATATATTACCTGAAGCCACATAATTAGACAATAATAGCTTATCCTCGATCATAGCTTGTTACCACCTACCTTCGTGCTATGCACTTCATTTCATGGATGGATAGATTATGTTTAGACTTATTATCATGAGTGGAAATGTTATGGGATCGATGCTTTTCTCTGCACTTCTCTTCATATCATGATTGTTAATGGTTATGGGATTTAAGATGTTATGGATGTGGCTAATGGTTATGCCCATGGAGGGGATAATTGTAATTTCCCATTTTTGGAAATTTTATCAAAATGGAAAATTCTTCAATTCTTTCACAATGTACTCAAATCCATCTTCTTACAACTCTAGTTATATGGATTCAATTGATCCAAAATTTATCCAATTGCTTTCAAACTTGCTGAGGAAGGTCCAGAGGGGTGATGGGACATATTAAAACATATATTAGACACATAATCAACTAATATACCCAACCATTGTCTGCAATTTTCAAGGGAATAAGTTTCAGGACAAGACTAGTCAATTTGGGAGGTGGAAATCCCCCCTGGGTCCTGGAACAAATCTCTTCACAACACTGTACAACCTTCACTAATGGTGGGTATGATAATTGGATATGTTATTATACATTAATTAAGGTATATTTTAAGCATCATATGTGGTTTTGGGTCGAATAGGTATCCTAGGGAACTCCATGAATTTAATAGTAATTTTGAGGTTCCAACCCCCAATGGTAGATGACTCCAAATAGCTCCAAATTCTCTTGAATTGTACCAGAAGGTGTATGAGTGATATAATAAATTAATTATAATTTTCAGTGGTGTATTATGGCCTTACAATTACTTCTTCAAGTCTTTATTCAATTCTAAATAAGATAGATGCTTTAACTAGCAATTTTGGGGCTCAAATCCCTCCTAGGTAATTGTCGGAATGGCTCCCCAAATGTATAGAAACTCACTCAAATTATAAAATTGAATGATGGGATGTGTAGAATAAATTATCATAGACTCATATGCAGAATAAATTGAACTCCCATGGCTCTTATCACTTCTTTCAATCAGATATTAAAAAAACTAGTTTTGGACCCTTGGGGAAACGAGTTGTAGTTTGGTCCAAATGATATGAAATTCGACCCAATTGCCACAAATTATTTGTTACTGAACATGAAACCCATAGTGTATGTTAATGACAGTTCATTCATTCATAAATAATCAATTTTTCACGCATATATTCGATTCCATCAAGATTGCAAGAGTTTACTACAAGGTATTGGGGAAATGGCACTGTTTCTTCAATATTGGACAATAATACATGAGATATATTGGCCTTTCGACTTGAGATATTCCTGAACTTTAAATACAGATAATTTAAATTAGAATAAAAAATACTGTAGAAATATAATATCCATCGAAGAGATGAATAGCTCACCAAGTGCGCCTCACTCCATAGAGCTAAAATATGGTGAGAAAACTTGAGATGAATGGAAGAACAAGATGATATTGAGATGTCCATTAAATTCCTGTATCTTTAACCTATAACATATGAATCCATTGAAGCTACTTGAAATACCTTGTGGAAATTGAACCCAAGAGATAGAACAATATCACTCACAAAATTGCTAATCAAACATGCAAAATTCACACAAAAGGAGACTGAAATTGGAGCATAACACTAATATGTATTAAGTAAATGTACAATAGCCAAAATTGTGAAGTAATAAAATTCTCAAATAAATAATTACATGATATGTTTTAATACATAAGGATGCCATTCGAAATAGTCAAAAAGCATGCTTACCAAATCTAGTCATATCCCCCATAGGTGCATAAAGCAGTTTCCAAATCTATGAAGATGCTCACAAAATTGATAAGTAAAGTGGGAAAGATAAGAAGGGATGGAAAGACAACTCATACATTCTTTTATTTGGAGAATAGGAGGGATAATGATGTGGGAAAAAAACAAGGC
This sequence comes from Pseudotsuga menziesii, assembly GCA_001517045.1. NCBI lineage: Eukaryota > Viridiplantae > Streptophyta > Pinopsida > Pinales > Pinaceae > Pseudotsuga > Pseudotsuga menziesii. Next base: position 32,165 of record LPNX010202658.1, read on the forward strand.
AATTACACCTAGACTAGCTTTTCCTTTTTCCTTAAATCAACTATAAAGCAAGGAAGCTTTTCAGAAAAAAGTAGATAGGCACTTTAGGGAATCATGAATAAAGAATACTAGATAAAATTGGTTTCCAAGATGTTACCCAAGTGCTCCATGACTCATTTTTAGCATGTGTTGACTTCTAGGACATGTAGAAGGCAACTAGCATAGAATGGAATCTAGGAATCTAGGTAATAAGACAAAAATGATTANGGATTGATTATTATAACACCCCCATTAAGATTGACTTTATGAGTAAATATCAAAAAACTATAGGGCCTAGAAACAAGGCTTAGTCACCCTTTACATACTGTTTGTCCATACAACCAAGGAAAGAGGCAAAAACCCAGTGGGAAAGTCCTCCCTTAAACATGGAAAAAAAAAAATTTGGAAATATTGTCATTAATCATGCTTCATAGCATGATCATAAATCCTCAATAGTGATTTGAGATTGCTGAAGGTCTTCTCACAAAAAACTTTGGTGAATATGTCTACTACTTGTTCTGAAGATGCACAGAAGAGTAGAACAATGGTACCATCATGCACAAGCTGTCTGATGTAGTGCATATGGATCTCAATGTGCTTGGTTTGTTGTCTCTGAACTGGATCATTTCAAATTCTAATGGTGCTATGATTATCAAAGTAGATAATAGTTGAAAACTCTGATTTGAAGCCACATTCTCCAAGTATCCCCTGCAACCACAAACATTGAGTTGCTGCATTTACAACTCCTCTATACTTTGCTTCTCTAGATGAGAGTGCTATGGCACTCTACTTCTTGCTTGACCAGCTGATTGGTCCTTCTGCAAGCATGAACACATAGCCTGATGTAGAATTTCAATCTTTGTTGTCACCTTCCCAATCACTATCAGTAAATCCAATCAAATCAAGATCAGATTTTTCTTTGTAGAAGATCCCATGAGTTCTTATTCCTTGAACAAAGTTTAGGATCCTCTTGGCTACTCTCTAGTGGATCTCATGATGCTGATCCATGTAACTAGAAGCCACACTAACTACATAAGATAAATCAGTTTGAGTGTGTGTAAGATAAATCAAACATCCAATCAACTGCCTATACAGTGTATTATTTACCATAGGAGAAGAACCTGCTTCTTCAAGATTAACTCCTGAATGGAAGGAAGTCTTGCTTGGATTGCAATATTTCATGGTGAACTTTATGAGTAAATATGAATCATACTTGTACTGATGTAATTTGATTCCATGTTGGGATTAAGCAATTTCAAGACCCAAGAATTATCTCAAAAATCCCAAATCTGTCATAGAAAATGCATGGTGCATTGCATCCTTCAAGGAGGCAATCTCTTTCTTTGAACTTCTTGTAATCAATAGGTCATCCACATACAAGACAATAATCATCAAATATCCATGAATCAGCTTCAAATAGACATTATGACTAGACTTTCATCAAACAAAACTTAGTGACAACAAAAAGCCATCAATCTTGGCATACCAAGCCCCGGGGGCTTGCTTGAGCCCATACAATGATTTCTTTAACCTGCACACTAAATATGGATTAGAAACCAACCATTCAAGTTGCTACATGTAAATCTCTTCGTTGATATCTACATTGATAAAATCACACTTCACATCCATGTGATGTACTTCCCACTGCTTCGAAGCTACAATGGCCAGAGCTAGCCTTATGGAGTCCATATTTGCTACTGGTGCAAAGGTTTCATTGTATTCAATACCATGCACTTATGAGTAGCCCTTTTCTACCAATATTTCCTTATATTTCAAAGGTGAACTATCAACAACAAACTTAGTCTTGAAAACCCACTTACATTGAACTAGCTTCCTCCATGGGGGACGATCAACCAGTTCCCAAGTGTTGTTCTTCTGGAGCGAGCTGAATTATTCTTTCATGAATGTTTTCCATCTTGGATATTGTGCTACATATTCATATGTTTGTGGATCTGATTCGACCATCATATATCACTTCTCAGCAAATAGAGGATCTTTCACCCAAAGGGCACTCTCAAATTGAGATCTAGTCCTCCTAGTGTCAATAGGATTTCCATCTAGTTCCCCAGCTGCATGAATAGCCTTTGCTGCCCATTTTGGTCTTGTAGGACTGTTAGGATCTGCAATCAATTCATCATTATCAGACATATCAGAATCAGCAAACTCATTAGTCTCTTCACTTACAATCAATGGTTCTGGTGATGAAGAGGACTCTCCAACTTCAACTGCTACTAAAGGCTCTTCTTGGAACTTAACACTTCTTTCAATGAAATATTTATTAGTGCTCAAGTTGATCAGCTTGTACCCTTTTGAATCTTTATAATACCCAATAAATAGGCACTCTTGGATTTGGGGTTACAAAGCCTTCCTCTTTTTAGTTGGAATTCTAACCCAAGCCTTTGAGCCAAAAATCCTGAAATGGGTTACATCTGGCTTGTGACCACTCCAAGTTTCGAAAGGAGTCATACCATCAAGATACTTATGAGGCACCCTATTTTGGATGTAGGATGCACAATTTATAGCCTCGGCCCAAAAATTTGGTGGCAAAGTCTTAGCCTCCATCATGCAAGTTGTCATCTCCTTCAGTGATCTGTTCTTTCTCTCAGCAACACCATTTTTCTGTGGTGTGTAAGGGATTGAATGCTGCATATGAATACCTACATCTTTGCAATACTGAATGAACTTAGACTTGACATACTCAGCACCATTGTCAAATTTGAGGATCTTGATTTCCCCCCTAGACTGGTTTTCAACCAAGGCTCTAAAGACTTTGAAAAGGTCAAAAACTTCAGACTTATGCTTTAGGAAGTGAACCCAACAATACCTAGAAAATTCATCTATTAAGGTGAGTGTATATTTGGATTGAATCATGGACATATGAGAGAATGGACTAGAAATTTCATTGTGGATCAACTCAAGAGGTGCAGAGGTTCTCTCATGACTAGCTTTCTCATACTTGTGCTCTCGGTGTTTTCCCAGGATACAACCTTGACAGACTCCCTTAGAAAACTTGATATTTAGTAACCTTATGACCATATTATTTTCAATCAAAACAGAAATATACTTGTAGTTAATATGGACAATCTTTCATGCCAAAGCTTGCTTTCTTCATTAGCATGAATCAGAAGAGCAGAGGGGTTTGAGTAGGGTAGAAAATGGGAAAAGTTGTATACCTTCGAAGTGTGATGAACAAGACCTTTTGATATGAATTTACCATTCGAAATATCAGTGATTTCAACATCATCAGGGGAGAATATGACCTTCTTTGGAGACCCAATATGATTCATCTGATACACTGAAAAGATATTAGAGGCAAGACCTAGAACATACAACACATTATTGAAACTACCATGGTCAAGATCAATCCTACCCTTCCCGAAACTGTCAGTAAGAGAGTCATCTCCAAAAACTATTGGTGGTCCTTTCGACATGTCAATAGAGGAGAATGTCTCCTTTGACGAAACCATATGTCTAGAAGCTCCAGAATCTATGATGAAGCTAGGTGAGCTTGTTGTGCCAGCAACCAAGGCATGTACTCTCTCTCTATCTTCTGAATTTGATCCTCCTTCCTTCTTCTTTGAGCAATCAAGAAGGGAGATGTTATTCTTATCCAGGAGTTGGATCAACATGTCAATTTTCTTCTTCATACAAGAGCTCTCGGGATGATAGCCCTTACTGCAGTATGTGTACTTTCTCATTTCTCCTTTATTCTTCTTCTTCTGGGAATTCTTCTTGGAGCTTTGAGGCTCCTCTTGATACTTTGACTTGTCTCTCTTTTTCTCAGGTGGATTTTTAGCTTTTTTCTTGCTTTTTGAATCCACCCTTAAATCTCTAGTAGCCAAAGCTTGGTATTTGGAAGGTTTGATGGTTCCCATCATTACCAATTATCTTTCTCCTGTGTGAGGGATTCCACGAACTATGAAAGCTTAGGGATCTTTGAGGCTCGTGATGTCAATTTGGTGGCATGGAAGGTTGAAACAAAATCTGAATAGTCAGGACCAAGCTTAGGGAGTATGGCCAAGACTAGTTTCTCTTCCTTCTTTTCGATCCCATACCGTTTTAGCTACAAAACAAGGGCCATAAACTTGGAAAAGTAGAGTTGCAATGATTCGAAGCTAGTGCGACTCAATGAGATCAGCTCATTCTTTATTTGATTTCCTCTCATCTCATTTGTCTTTACAAAAATCTCTTCAAGCTTCTCCCAAACTTCATTAGGTGATGTCAATCCATCAATATGGAAGAGGAGGTCTCGTGAAATGCTTAGACACAAAAGACCATAGGCCTCATCCCTTCTGTTATGCCATTTAATTTTCTCTACAACTGTATGGGGCTCTACCTCAGTTTCCATAGTCACCTTGTAGAGACATTTTTCTCTTAACAATATCTCCATCTCATCTTTACAGTCAAAGAAATTGAATGGAGTCAAGATGATCTTCTGAGATTGGTCCATAGCTCAATAGTTGTGCCCTCCAGTCAGCAGAATGCGCTCCCAGTTAATGACTTCGAACTTGTAATAACAATTTGGAAGGAGAGAAATCGATCTACAAAGGCTTTGATACCATGTGTAAATTGAACCCAAGAGATAGAACAATAACATTCACAAAATTGCTAATCAAACATGCAAAATCCACACCAAAGGAGACTGAAATTGGAGCATAACACTAATATGTATTAAGTAAGTGTACAATATCCAACCTTGTGAAGTAATAGGCTGCTCAAATAAATAATTACATGAGAGGTTGAAATGCATAAGGATGCCATTCGAAATAGTCAAAAAGTAGGATTACCAAATCTAGTCAAATCCCCCATAGGTGCATAAAGTAGTTTCCAAATCTATGAAGATGCTCACGAATTTTATAAGTCAAGTGGGAAAACTAAAGAGGGATGGAAAGAAAACTCATACATTATTTTATTTGGATAAAAGGATGGAGAATGATGTGGGCAAAAAACAAGGCAGTTACACCTAGACTAGATTTTCCTTTTGCCTTAAATTAGTTATAAAGCAAGGCAACCTTTCAGAAAAAGTAGATATGCACTTTAGGGAATCAGAAATAAAGAAGACTTGCTAAAATTGGTTTCCAGAATGTTTCCCAAGCTCTCCATGACTCATTTTTAGCATGTGTTGACTTCTAGGACCTGTAGAAGGAAACTAGCATAGAATGGAATCTAGGAATTTAGGTAATAAGACAAAAATGATTAATTAATGTCAAATGTAGTTAACTGTGGGTTGATTATTCTAACAGACCTGAGTATCCTCTCCAAATCACCAATTCGCATGGGAATCTTTCACCCTCAAAATTGGATAAGGCAAGGAACTAGTCATCCACTAGCTCTCTCTTCACAAACCCAAATTCATCAAATAATCAAAAAGCTTCTTCTTCCCTCTTCTCCCAAATTTGAGTAGGAACCTCTTGGTCTTCTCCAACTCTCAAATTCGACCTCTAAGATGCTCTATTCAGGCCTGACATGTCATTATGTTAGTATTTCAGCCTTCATATCTGACTTGTGTCATAACTGTCATTGAATCTCCATCATTGGCATCATAGATGTCATAAATGTAAGGGGAATTTAGCCAAGTTTCCATGAAACTCCCATTTCTCTCTTCCTCTCCCATGTAAGTTACACTTCATCCCAAATTCAACCTATGAAGTATATGGACAAGTATATTAACCTCATAATCCATCCCAAAACATTAGGCTTCCCATAGATTCGAAATTACAAGAGGATGCCACTTATCATAGGAATTCTAGCTTGTGTGGGCCCCATAGTCTCCATGTGTCTCCATGCTCCATTGCCACTTCAATTTTCTCTTGTATTTATTTAATAAGATACGTTATTAAATATTTATACTCTTCTAATGTCTAAACATCATTTATTATCCCCCTTGTTCCAAATCTCAAATCTTTCACCCCCAACCTAGGAAACTAGTGATTTTCCTCCTAGGCAATTATTTGACTTTTAGCATCCATTTGACAACTTTCATGAATATGGAAAATGTGATTTGGCTATTGTAACCCAATGAAAAATTTGGGACATTACACTAATGTAATTTAAATGCGTATGGATTGCTCACTACCTTATCCAAGCTACCTTATTCATGCCAAGGCCGCCATTAGATCCTACAACACACTACACAATCACTTTATTGAGCCATACAATTAATTCCTTCTAGAAAAGTGCTCCCGCCTTGGATTTCTCGCCACCTTCCTTACGGTTATATCAGCCAAGTAAATTCCAATAGATATTGGCTGGAAGGGGCCCAGTCTCCTTCCCTTATTACTAGAATGCAAGTTAAGTGTATGTTAAGTGTACATAAACCACCCACTAAAATATACAATTGATTCGACGGAGTGTAGGTAAACCTTTGACTAAACCAGTTGATGTAAGTTTAGTGTAGGTAAGTCTTTTTCTCTGATCTCTCTCTACAATTGCTCACTTATCCTCTTCGTTGCTCTCATCTGATTCAGCCAACATCTCTTTATGATGGCCGAGCTCCGGAGACCTAACTGCTTTCTTTAATGGTAGAGCTAATGGGATCTCATTTAGTATTAGTCCTATCTAGTTAGCTTTTGGTTTCGGTGCTTGTATGTCAAGCTAAGCCCTATTGCTTGTTAAAAAGTGTGGTCACAAAAAATCCTAGCTATTAATGAAACAACTTATCAGCTATAAATTTGTGTGTCGGGACAATCATCGACCCAATCCTATCAGCTTATTACCCGAATTTGTTCATACTTGGTCAGTCAATCATTGTTAAAGCTCCATTTTTGGTCCACCGATCCCCTTTGGTTGCTTGATCCACTAATCACTAAGGTGTCCTATATGTCTCCAACAATTAAAACTGGAACACAAGAGCATACTTGGGTACCGCTGAACAAGGACCCACTATTGTAAAAAAATAAGTCTCATGGGAAAATTTTACAAATTCAATAATTCCCTTGGCTCTCATATCTTGTACATGCATATTTGGAACTACGATTATGGGAAAGTTTTTCAAATTGATATTATATGCAGTGTTGTGTATATTTGATTTTCTTGTTTTAAACATAGATACAACCATGACAAACCCAATGCTGAAACCTTTTTCTCTAATACCACTATGTCACATCCCCCAATCACCTTGGTGTTCTTTTGAGTCAATGAGAGACTCATTCAGCCACACCAAACTCTTTTTATTTGTTCCAATATCAATTTATTACCAAATCGACCATATGCAAGATGTTTAATCCATTGCACACTGGCTGTTGCCTTTACTCCGGCCACCGAGATTGCATTTAAAGTGCAATATCTATATATTATCATATCGTATTGAATCTCTTCTCAAATCATTGATCGTACCATAATATTGTATAGTATCATATATACATATGGAGGTTGTGTGGTGTCCATCTGCAACACACACACACATATACACATATATTGGTTCACAAAAAGCGAATGGACCAATTAATAAGTGGAATTAGAATGGGACGGAGAAACCACCTGCACCAATCCCCCGCCCCGACCTAATTTGATGCTATCTTAGGTTGTCTTTAAGCCCAAATCATACTCTAGTAGTGCAATCTAATTAAATAGTAGTTTAACTTTTTTTTTTATTAGTGATACATGTTGTAGTTCAACTGTAGAAGAAATAAAGAAATAGAAGTTTCAGTTAAGAAGAAACAATATTTCTCACTCACTATTTACTTATTACATAGAGTTAGTGAAAAATATTTAGTGGCTGTCCTCTCCACGGGGACTTCTCTTAGTGAACCTCTCACATAGCACGTGCGATCGTGGGATATTAAAGAATACCCTTAATTTTGAGAGATATTAACCCAAAATCTTTTTTGTTGAAACCCCCTCCCAATACTTAAAACCTCCTCCCCGCCCCTTTTTATACCTCAATCCTTATAAACCACCTTACCCACCCCCACCTTAAACCCCTCATCCCCCCAATACCTGCAATATATTGGTTTGATTTTTTATAATTTTAAAACCCACAATATGAACTAACATGATANTTGTGGTCCTCTCCTTTTAAATATGATAAGATTATCTATTAAACACATAACCTTACCTACAGACCTCTACTCAGCCATATCTACTACAATATGTTCTTCATATATGATGTGCCATATCCACTCTGTGTGTTACTGTATGATGTCACCATATAAAAGTTTTCCTTGTCTATTGTTAGTGGTCCATTGATTGGCACATTAAACTATGCTAATATAATGTTCCCTACCTTTCTGCTAAAGTTGTAGAGTCTCAATCCGATGCATGCACTCACTCTACCTTTGCTGTGTGTCGCCTTATCACACAGTTGATTCTAACTAATTAGTGCAACTACGAAGTTAGCATAGGAGATTCATTTTTATTAACCTCCTAGTGGAATAATTTATGGGTTGGGAAGTTAGTAAGTCTATTTAGTAAGCATGCAGAATTAATGGGGAAGTTGGAAAGTCTAATGGGATAAGGAAGTATTTTAAGCGGTTTTTTGAAGACAATTAAGATCTCATCGACCTTGTTATTCTCAGCCACCAAACTGTTAAAACCTAAATAGTACAATTTCAATATTTTACTCTCCAACAAGACATTGCTATGAAGGATATTGGTGCATTCTACAACGTTCTCCATCAGATTCAGATTCAAAAATATATGCAGGTTCCATACATATAACATAAATTACTAACTTTCCTTAATCCTCAATGCAATCTTATAAACTCAAATGATTTCTTGGAAATTTAATCATTGGAATTCTTAATTGTATTCGTTAATTTCTGGAACATGGATGTAATTTATACAACCCCTTTAAGGATCTTAAAACAAAATTAAATTATCTTGCAAATTTTTACAGTGGATTTATTGCTCGTTTGAATTGCTATATGTTTAATTTCAATTTGAGAGTTTAATTGTGCAAGTTGTTCATAAATGTTGTTTCCAAAAGAGTTTTCTCCAGCAATTAAAACTGGAACAACTCATCAACATGGAAAAAAGATACACGCATCCCTCTACATATTCACATGGAACAATTCTCAATTTTATTTTTCCTATGTATCATCAATCTTAATAAATTCTTGGATTTAAAGAGAAAGTTGAAATTTAGAGAATTGATGTACAACATGACAAGTATGGGCAGGTATGAGTGGTGATATGCCATAATTTACTATCCCTTAATAGCTAATGTAGGTAAAACTTGTCAAGTTGTAATAAAAGATAGCAAATCTAAGCTATCAATAAAACCCTATCTGTAGTTTATGGAGGAAAGATAAGACATAAACTAGTGTTTCTATACTGACAAATCTTAAAATGTATGTAATAATGTCATTGAATTTACATCCACAACTTTTTTTAATGTATGTAATAATGCTTTGAAAAACCTTACAACCTATAGCTAGATGACCTCCATCCATGGTGTTAACCCAAAGAGAAAAGAGCTGAGATGTCAGGTTAGATAATAAGAATAACTATTTTAATACTAATTGGTTTTACATCTTTAAGAATATTCAAGGTTATTTTTCTTCATTATTTTTTATGAAACTATGATTTGTTTCTAGGCGGCTCATTCACCCTTATTTCAATTGGCGAAACCCAAGAAGAAATTGGAAATTTGATTATTGAAAGTCTTGTCTAATATTATTTCACCAAATTTCTTTATTGTCACTAGCAACACTCCATTTCTTAAGATAATCAGGGACTGTGAGCATGCAATACATATTGGTATGAGTTCACAACATGTAAAATAAAATATAATCACCAAATGGTAAATTAATTGATACCATTAAATATGATTTAAACCAGATCTCTTTGAAATGCTCAAATACTAGTTCTTGTTTAGACTTTGAGGCTAATGTTTTGAAATGCTTCCATGGAAGATTATGATTAGCTCAAACAACTTACGACTTGACCAAAATTCCTGGTTTTGGTGTCCATTAAACCAAAACATTTTTTGCTCAAAAATGCTTTATTTTGTAAGTTATGTTTCAGTTATTACATAATAACAGTGCAAATTCTTAAGTCAAGCCCAGCTATCCAGCTCTAAAATCCGATCGAAAAAATAAAGAGAATAACTTCACAAAGGCGATTCACAAAATAGAAGGTGACACATCTACTTTCAAAAGAGGGAAAAATAATCAAAGAATTTTATTTAGGGGAAACCCCAATTACCCACAAATTGAAGTGACTAAATCATTTAGTAGTCTCTTGCATAAGCTGAATATAGGCTTCCATGTGCACTCTATCATTTATTTATAGGTAATTTTTAATCAAAATATCAAATAACATCTTTAGAGAGGTGTTCATGTTAGTGCTTGGGTTTAGATTTGATTGTTTGATGATTTAATTTTTTTTAAACTCAAATAATTGATAACATGGAAATTTCAACCTGTACAATACGAAGATAAAAAAGGACTTTGTAATTCTAGTAGTAGAGTGTCTGTGTTAAATAAAATAAAGCATTTCAATAATAATTAGGTTTAATAATAATTACTACTACTAATAATAATAATCTATTTTTAAGTTCACCACCAAGCGAGACACCAATATGGTGTATGAGACCCCCTTGTTTGTGGGACAAGGGACCCCCCTCTTTGCAGTCATTTAACTGCTAAAATCTACAAAGATGTAGATACACTACCCCCTCTGTATTTTTAAATGTTGCTTGCTAGTTAAGAAAAAAATTTATTAAATAAATTTTAATTTAGAACATGACATGGTTTTGCAAAGTTTGATGGTTGGCTAAGAAAAGCCTTATTTAATCAAATTTCAATTGAAAGAAATTTTTGTTAAACCATTGTCAATTTAGAACATGATATGGTACTGCAAAGTTTGTTAGTTAGTTAAGAAAAATGTCATTCAATCAATTTTTTTTAAAATCTTCTTTAATCAAATTTCAGAGAAGAGAAATTGATGACTCCCGTAATAGTCTACGCTATGTTGACAAGTATCTTGAATGTTTAACTGTCAAATGACTTTGAAACACATATTGAGCATGTACAATGTATTTAAAAATTGTCGACATAAATTCAATTACCAACTAACCATAATCACACTTAATTCATGGCCCATGTCAATGGCATGACCATTAATGTCTTTCCTTTAATTTTTTGTTTTAATAAGTTTGATGTTATAGAAACATTTTGCTTATTTCAAAAAGCTTAATTATCAATAACGCGGGACATTGCCACCTCATGTCTCTGGTTTTATCATCTTTCAAAAGTTGTAATAAATGTTATCCACTCACACTCTTATTATTCAAACTCCTTGCCATGGAAATATCAAATTTTGTGCTAGATTCATTTATGTGAATCATTTTTTAAGTTTATTTTAATTGCATATTGCATCTCAACCCAGAGAACCAAAAGTATTGCAAAGCATGTGTTTTAAATTATTTTACAACCATTATATATGCGTATTCTTCATGCAAGTCTTATCATGCTTTTGTTTCTAAATGTTGAAAAGTGTTTGATACAATTTTCATTAATGAAATGCTGTAATATATATTTCATCATACACAACTTTAACATTAAATAATTAAAATATTAAATTATTTATTTATGTATTTCAAATGGTTAGGCATGCTATTATAAATATTTTAGATAGAAAAAAATCGGATCATGATGATTAAAGGAGGAGAAGAAGCATTCATGTAATTTTATTTAGAAGCCAGTCCATTTGTGCTACATTGGTGCCATTTCATTCTACCTAGAAATGAGTTAATCTAAATCTACGTTGCATTAATGTCACTTCCTTCTCCAATATCATCAAATTATATGAAAGAAAAATGACATTACGAAAATGTTTTTGGAGGTATGTAAAAAATGGAATATATAGTTAAGTATTTTGTAATTTGAGATTTTGCATATTAAGCAAACATTGGCAGAGAAGTAACATTACTTGTTTTGTGTTGAATTAAAGTTGTCCTTAACTAAGAATGGCTCTACCATTTCCAAGTACTTTATGTTTTGCAAGGAGCTTAATAAAATAATAAAAAGAGATAATATTAGTAGGAGCTTAGTATTTCTATTCATGGCTTCATCCGCGTTCTTTGATATTATTTATGGATTGATAAAGAGCCACTACCTTGATATTATTTTAACAAATGGCAATGGCAATGGAAACGAATAAAAGAATTAAATATATCAAATTCAATAAATATATTTTGTTAATATTTAATTTAATATAAAATTTAAAAAAATGGTAATGGCAATGGAAACGACAGTCAAATTGATTACAATAGTCGGTACAAGCATGGACTAATAAAATCCTTGTATTTGTATTTATGGTTTTGTAAAATAGCATTGATTCTGAAACCATATTAAGCACTCGATTTCTTTTAAACCATATCAAAACAAATTTGGAGTTTAAATTAGATGAAGAACTAACCTCGTCAAACTACGCATTGGATTTCTTTTAAACCATATCGAAATAAATTTGAAGTTTAAATTATATGAAGAACTAATCTTTTTTATTTGACGAAAAAAACATTCCTTGGTATTCTATTGAATCAAAGGAATTGTGTACATCATCTAGATAGATCCTTATAAAAACAAATTTGGAGTTTTGGTTTTTCGAGCCACACCAACATTTAGATAAATCCTTATAAATTGTTTTATCCTTGTAAATTGTTTTATTGGTAATGGAGACCTTGGGCTTTAAGAATCTGTACATGAAGTCGGGTTGACGAGCCATGTTGGAGCCACAATGGTGAGAGGTGAGAGAGGATTGTGAGGGCCAAGGGTTTTGGGGAAAGGAAAAAGAGGGAGAAGTTGTGGGTTTAAACTCGATATGTTTCCATATTGTTAAAGTTTTGAAAACATTATTGTACTAGTACCTATTGAAACCAATAATTCAGTATTTTCAACATAATAATATAAAAATCAGCACTAATTCTTCCATTCATCCAAACAGCTACAAATTACAATGAACTAGCATTATATCAATCCCACCAATGATTTTGTTTTCAATTGAAGATAAGGAGAACGAAATAACATAGTTTAGAATTTTCTTCTTTCTTTTTCATTTTTTTATTTTTGCATGAATGAAATAACATAGCTTAGAATTTTCTTGTTTCTTTTATTTTCAATTCAAAATAAGGAGAATGAAATAACATAGTTTAGAATTTTCTTCTTTCTTTTTCAGTTTTTTATGTTTTGCATGAATGAAATAACATAGCTTAGAATTTTCTTGTTTCTTTTATATTTTTACTTTTTGCATAGAAGCCATGTGTGGCTTGTCCATGTTTTTCTTTTTCTTTTTCTTTTTAATTTTTTTAATCAATATTTTTTTCTCAAAATGTATAGGCTTAGTTAATAGGATATTTTCAAAGGAATTTGGTTATCAATTGTTGTTAGATTCAAATGTTATAGAGTCAAAATGAGACATGAAGCACACTATAAGAAAGTCCCCAATGAGCTTGTCTCATCTACATCAAGCTCATCTACATAATCAATGATTTAATCTTGTGTTAACTAGTCTTTCATTTTTTTAGGAAGGTGTAACTCTATATGTTGTTTTGTTAGTAGGGCCCACAATAGACTCCCACATCGTCATATGAAATACATATGAGGTGAATGAAATATCATAGAAAATGTCTCAAAGAATATGTCGACAATGTAGACTCACAACTTTGACATGAAGGTTCCAATGTTGATGGGCCTATAACTATACCATGCCCTCAAAACCAATATGGATATTTGTGACAACTCTAATTGGGTCGTTCAACACTAGAATGAGGGAAATGAGGTTTTATTAGAAAGGTATCGAGGTAAGATATATCATGGAAACTCTAATTTTATGATTTAATGCTCATCAAAAAAAAATTGAAACCCTAAACCTTTGCCACCAAAAAATTACCCTAAAACTAATCTTGAAATCACAAAGGTTCATTCTCCACAATCAAAAGTCAAAACTAGGCATGTGATATACCATTAGAAAAGTCTTGTATTTCCCTAGATCACTACCATTCTTAATTTTCTCTCTAGATAATATTTAGAATAGAACCCAATCAAGAAGTCACAACTATGAAATTTGGCCACCAAGGACATGTGCAACTTTTCCCCTTTGTAGACCAAGCATATGAACTCAAAATTAGGCAAATGAGGGCTCATTGGAAATCTTATCCGAAGTAATATAGGATACGTCTACTGAATTTTGTGAGAGGTAGATAGAATAAATCTTATATATTCTATGAAATCTCTAGCTCATGTGTAATTTACCTAGTGACCAGTGAAAGGGGTGAACATCAGAAAGTGTTTAAACTGAGTCTCCATCTCATGAAATATGAACCAATCAACCTTGAAATATGGATAACTAATATGGTAGGGTTTCAAAACTAAAAACTAAATGTTGGATGGCCTCCTTTAAGGTCAAAATAATGTGAATCTAAAACAAGTAAAACAAGGTTGTATTGAGCCTAATTGCTTAGCAAGAAGATATTGGTGGGTACTTTGTCCTTAATGGTTTCCATGAATATGTGTCATTGGTGATAATAGGTTAGGGAACACTATAACTCTAAAATCCATCTATCCCTAATAATCCAAACTCGAAGAGAGAGGCCTAACCAAACAAAAATGTAAAGATAGTAATCATATTAGATTGAGATTAAGTGAACTAAAACTAACCAATAATACTCTTTTGGTTCCTGGTAAATTATTATATGTTGGGAATAATTAATAAATTTCCATATAATAATATTTAATGGGGAAAGGGTCATAATAAGGATGAATCCTACCAGTTTCTTTGACCAGAAATGAAGTTTGAAATTCTACTTGGAGCAACCCCCCTACTAACTCAGGAATATTAGCAATGAAAAATATCATATTTGAACCCAAAGTGTATTTTTGGGTCAACATACATCCAATGAGGATCTAATTTAAAAGTAATTAAAACAATGCTTTTATATTGATATTAAATTCATAAATTTAAGAAAATTAGCACCTCCATCAAGGATATGGTTGTCTAGACCTCCACAAAGGATCTGGTGCTTCCATCAAGACAAGCATTCTCTTTCCAAATATCTAGGATATGTTCTTACATTAAGAAGTTCCTACCCATTTGACTATGATTTTGAGGAGGAAAAGGAGATCAAGGAGATGCTACTTAAATTTCCTCAAGATTGTATGTGATAAAGGTTTCCCTTGCTATGAGAGTTAAATTCATCTATTAGATTGTGAGGTTCTCTAGTCGATTGTAGTCTAGATCTTATGGCTACCAAAGACCTTTGATGGTATCAAAATGGATATTTAGATTCCCTGTCACCTCAACTATGCTACTGGGTTAATCAAGGATGTTACAAAATTTTAAGATCATGCCTCTATGTCTTTGATATTGGGATGCATAAACAATTCTATCATGTTTTTTTTCTTTCATATGATGGTTATCTAGACATCAATGTTCCATAGTTTCTTTCACTACCTAAAGATGCTTATAGGCCCTTAGCATACTAGCATATAGCTACATCAATCATAAAGAAAACATGTCTATCGTAGCCATTCATAAGTAACAATTATTCCCTTTATAGGAATTTCAATTTATAAAGTCCAAGCATATATATTCATAACACAATATCAAGTATGCAAACCAACACAATACTTATGTATATGAATATATTTCCTTGATTCAAATGGATTCCACAGCTGAGGTTCATACGTTTTCCCCTTTTTCGATTGAGTCCATAGCTAATCCAACACACAACTAGCTTTATTAAGCTATCATGAAATTAAAATTCCAATCCAACATGTCGATCGGGTTTATCGGGCCATTCAAAATCATTGATCAGAATGCCAAGCCAGCACACAATTGGGTTTATCAAGCATTTAAAGATTTCAAGTCAATAATAGTGGCAACCTCCTTACGCTTTCTAGCTTTATCATCCATCACTTTTCCCCTAGGAAAAGTCTCATCATCTCACCTATATCATAAACACATAGTTTCCTATGAGATACCATTATCAAAATTTCAAACTGGAATTTAAAATCTAACTACCGTAGAATCAATTTAAATGAGGCCCTCCTCATGTGGTTTTCCATGTAGCAAATCATCCGCAGTGTTCCTCATGGGATTACATACACTACCATGTTCAAGATTCACACACATGAAACCTGTCCTTTGTGACAAATCCACAACAACCAACAATTGTTATCATTTCACCCAAAAATTTGAATATACCCCCATTCTATTTTTAATACTCATGATATCCTTCCTATGTTGTTTAGTTCTTGCATGACATAACTTATGATCTTCCTACAATTTGTTTTCCTAACACAATTCACAAAATAGTCAAGCAGTGAATACATCAAATCTGAGTTTACAATTATGTTCCCTACATAAATATGATTTTTAATTATCTATGTGGTCCTCCTCATAGTGTTTGGATCTTGTATGCGATAGCATGTTGTCCATATTTATGTTCTTACACTCACTACCATAACTTGGACATCCACCTAAAACATGTTCACTTGAAATAATTATCAACAACTAAACAATCATTAGTCTTTTCAACATATATAAGTTTTAATACATTTGCAACAACTCACGAAATGATCTCGGAACGATAACATCAATTGTTCAGTCATTTTCAATTATCAACATATTATACGTAATGAACTATCGTTCACCAAATATGCATTACCGTCATACCAAGAATTTTCATAACGCAATCAACACATCTGCCAATATGCACATTCACATAATCTATTTATGCATATTCCCTAAATACATCCTCGCATTAGTTCAAGAATCCCATAATGCCAACGCATATGGTCTTCCATGATCAGTTGAAGGATTCAAACAACAAATAAACACATTATCCATCCACCTCATAATTATGTGTTTAATCATCTAGATACCCTCCTCTTCCACACAAACAAAACACTAAGATTATACTTCTTTAGTTCCCTTCAATGTTGGAAAAGAGGTTGCAATCCAAGACATTGATCAAAAAAAAAATATCATTGGATACTTGTGTGGAATTATAGACTTCCCAATTTCAACAATACAATACCTACACATGGTTATCTCACATGACATCTAATTCCCAAGCATGAGTATATTACTCATTTACAATAGTTGTTAACTTTTAACCATTTCAATCATGACACAATAAGTTATAAATGCATCAAAATATTCTAACATATATTCCTACTTAAGGATTTATTCATTTATCCCAATCGTGTATCAATCATACATGCCTTCAAATCTCATCATGAACATATCAAGGAGGATATCGAACATAACTGAAGGAATTCTTACCAAATTCCCTTTAGCACGTATGCAACATAGGCATGATAGTCAAGGAGTTTCTCCATCTCCATTTTCTTCATAGCATGGAATGCCACATCTTAGCTAATCTCTTTCCTCACCTTTCTTGTCAACCACATGCACCCTTTACTAATGCAATCAATTCTTATCATCCTTGCATTTTATTTGATGCTTTGTTCATCTTTACATTACACTCCTTTATGAAATCTGATGCTTCGATTCTCTTGAGCAATCTTATCCAAGACCATGTTAACATCTCCTTATCTAACACTATCTCTGACCTTATCCAATTTTGGAATTTTCTCTACATTCCTGTGGAATATTTCTTGGCCAACTCTATAGTGTCACAAATTTTGTCTCACAAGACAAAGCTACCCATTGAAGTGCCTCACTCCTTGATAGGAAATTCCAAGTGAATTTGGAGTTTATGATTCATTCACATTTGTTACACATAAGTTGTTGGTTCATATCCTACAATTCCACCCTACACACACAAATCTTATAGGTTAAGTTGGATTACCCTTCTTATCCATGGGATACATGTACTTTTCATCCTAGTATATTTTCTCTACCATCCATGCCTTTTCGATGACCCTTTTCTTATGAACATATGGTGCCTTTTATGCTCCACAACATTTATGATATGGTTGTTTTTTCTTATCCCAAGGGTTTATAATTTACACCCTTGTTTTATGCATAAAAAGACATTTTTATGCAAAATTGTATTTCCCATACCTCTACTATCATTTCCATGATTGTACAAATATAAATATAACAACCAAGAGATCCACACCTATTCACTTCAATTGATTTCCTTCTAATTCTTTGTCCAATGAACTATCAAACTTCTCCATTGATGTTTTTAGACTATCCACATTGGAGCATCACCTCTAATGTCTTCCTTGTCGATGACTAATACATTTCTCCAATGTATTATCAGCGCATGCCCATTGGTGCTTCCTCCTGATAGTCTCTCCATAGACCTTGCTACACCTACCTCGATGTATTGTCCTACTGATTTTGGATTTCCTTCACATCGTGCCCTTGAAATCTTGAAACATGTGTTATGATACTCTTGGTTTTGTTCCCGATCAACTCATCAAACGATGAATACCTTGTCTAATATCTAAGTGGGTGGTTGAGATGTCTTTTCCTCGGTCTTCTATCAATGGTTGAGATTTTATGTTCCCCACTCTTAGGCAACTGCTCTTGCGCCAAAAAGTTTTAACTTAAGCCATTCATTCTTCCTAGATGTTCTATCCCTTACACATGTTACAGAATCGTTTTTAGTCTTACTTATGACTCATTCATAGAATTTCTAATACACTTTGACGCTGTGATTCATATCTCTCTAAATTCAATAAACAAGCACTAATACGTATGGGCGGAAAATCCAACAGTGAAATCCGACAATATATGAAAATTAGAGCAAATTGTCGGATGGTAACTGTTTTTATTTTTTATTTTTTTAATGCACAATAT
The DNA here is from genome assembly GCA_001517045.1 of Pseudotsuga menziesii. Lineage (NCBI taxonomy): Eukaryota > Viridiplantae > Streptophyta > Pinopsida > Pinales > Pinaceae > Pseudotsuga > Pseudotsuga menziesii. The sequence continues at coordinate 50,903 of LPNX010202658.1, forward strand.
CGTTGGATATCTGACAGTTCTTGAGAACTTGTTGGATATATGAATCAAACTATCGACTATCCGACAATTTATTCATGAACTGTCGAATATACGATGGAACTCGCAATTAATGCAATAGTATTTTGATAACGTCTATAATTAGGTAGTTGGAGGTCTATACAATCTAATAGATTTGACATTGATGTTGTGCTTTCGACGGATTTCTAATATTGTAAAGCTTATTTTGTATTGTTCATAATACAAAGTTATTGAATATAATCATCACTGAAGGTTTGTTGAGTAAACATGTCGCAGAACATTCCTCAAAGAGGCCAACGAAATGTGGTATCTGTATATGGGGCTTTGAAGTATGAAAAATGTTATTTTCCCTATAAAATATGCAAGGGATTGAAACGAAGGCGACTTCTAATAACAATGGTTGTCAAACATTGTACATTATATGGACACGCTGAAGGAAGACATGGATATCGTCCAATTGTAAGTTATTCATTATATATATGTATTTCTATTTTAGATTTTTTTTCGTTAATGTTTATATCTTAAATGTAGTAGAAAAATAATGTATTATTATTTTATGTATGTATTTTAGGAGATTAAAGAGTAAGGGCTTATATTAATCACAGTTTACTTTATTCTTATTTAATAAAAAAAATTTAAAATTTTTATTTCTAGATCTAATTTTATATATTTGTTTTGGTTAAAAAGTGTTTAGAGTCCAAATATATATTCATATTTTTTCATAAACAATAATGTTAGTTGATACATTTTTATAACAATTATTTAAAGATATAAAATTTGATAATGGTTTGACTCATCGTTGAATATGGAAATCCTCCCATATTGTCAAGGCATGTGAACAGTTTGTCCTTGTCAAATTATATTGCATACAGAAACAGTTTGATAAAATTTCATTATTGACCCCATACAGAGGTCATCGTTTCCCATGTCTAGTCCCAGTACAATGTCTTTTTGTCGTTTCTTTTAAAATTCTTTCAAGATGCACATCGACGTGTTAGATTTTTATTAATTAGACAGTATGATCTTAGGATCTTATCTGAGAGAATAACATGCACAGCAATCAATCACAAGAGACAATGGACACAAATATTTTCCTCGGGGAAACCATAAAGGAGAAAACCCCGCAACTTCCTCAAAGATAGAATGAGCACCAATGGCAGCAGTAAAACCCAAAGACAATAAGATGATCTCCAACAGTTGTTCTCTCTATTATCCCAACTCCTTCTCTCTCACTCATGCACTACAACTGAGTGTGAGTGAATGTGTGATAAATAGAGAAGCTCATTCTCTATTTATACTTGTTTCTGACTTGGCAACAACTTACCAGGGCCAACTCCTCTAGGAGAGTCTAATAACCCTAGTGCCCCGAAACTGTGGGGACTTTGACCCCTAATCAACTAGGAGGGTTAAACTCTATGACTTTACATGACTTGTTTACATTAATGATTCTCCCGATAGGAACATCAAAGACCAATGAAATACAATACATGAAATATACAAGTGAATACATTCCAAAGTTACAATTACATCAACACTCCCTCTTAACTAGGAAGGCATTCTCTAGACACAATTCATCAGCACAAGTCTTGTTCTCTGGATCATCATCAAAGTTGGATCATCACTAGATCATCATAAAAGATGGATCATCACTGGATCATCATCAAAGCTGGATCATCATTGGATCATCATCATCACTGCTCCATTATCTCGGTCAAATGGTGTTATCTCTCAATTCTACTTGTCACAGGAATTTCTACAGAGCTAGCCCCTTTTCATGTTGGTTGTAGGCCTAGATTTCATGTAGGTATTCATCTTCTTCAGTGCTTACATCTGACCCTGGGAGGCCCAGCCTCCCACCTACATCTAAAAGGCTCGCCTAGCACTTATATCTGACCATGGAAGGCCCAGCATGTCACCTTGTCAGAATGGCCTAGCCCTTACATATGACCATGGGAGGGACCAGCCTACCCCCATGTCAGAATGGCCCAGCCCTTACATCTGACCATGGGAGGGTCTAGCCTGGCCCCATGTCAGAATGGCTCAACCCTTACATCTGACCATGGGAGGGCCCAGCTTTCCCCCCTGTTAGAATGGCTCAACCCTTACATTTGACCATGGGAGGGCCAAACCTGCCCCCATGTCAGAATGTCTCTGCACTTAGATCTGACCATGGGAGGGCTCGTCCTACCCCCATGTTAGAATGGCTCAGCCCTTATATCTAACAATGGGAGGGCCTAGCCTGACCCCATGTCAGAATGGCTCTGCACTTACATTTGACCATGGGAGGCCCCACCTACCACCATGTCAGAATGGATCTACACTTACAACTGACCATGGGAGGGCCCAACCTACCCCCATGTCAGAATGGCTCTGCACTTACATCTGACCATGGGAGGCCCCGCCTACCACCATGTTAGAATGGCTCATGAACTCATCACTTCCCCTTGGAAGGAAGCTCTATCTGGAGAACACCAAGCTTCTCCCGGAAGTACTCAAACTTCACTATGGCTAATGGATTAGTCAACACATCAGGTATCTATTCATCTGTCACAACATATTGGAGCTTCACTGCTCCACTCTACACCATATCCTTGATATAGTGGTATTTGATAATGCTTCGACTTGTCATGGAACACTGGGTTCTCCGACAACTTCACACAACTTTGGTTATCGCAATATATACAAGTAGCATCCAACTGGAGATCAAACAAATTAGATAGTAGCTTCCTCAGCTACACTGCCTCACAACTGGCTGAACAAGCTGCGACATACTTTGCTTCGATTATACTCAGTGCCACACAAGATTGTTTCCTGCTAAACCAAAATATCACACCTAATCCCATACTGAAGCAGCACCTCGAAGTGCTCTTCCTATCAATGGAACTTCTTGTCCAATCAAAATCCACATAACCCTCCAGGTTAATCTTCTAATTTGCCTCATACTTGAGCCCATAATCAACTGTACCCATCTGGTACCTCATAATATGCTTTGCATCAATCAAGTGAACATTTCTAAGATCCATCAGGAACTGGTTCAATGTGATCACAACAAAGAAAATATCTGGTCTCGTATTTGTCAGGTACATCAAGGATCCAATCATATGACAATACATCATAGCATCAAACGACTCTGATGAAACATCACTCAATAGCTTCAGGTTCGATGCCATAGGTGTGGTCATGGCCTTGCATTCCATCATCCCGAACCTCTTCAAGATCTCTACTGCATACTTCCCTTGTCCTAGGGATATTCCATCTACGTTTTTCCACACCTCCATGCCTAGAAAGTAGTGCATCATACCTAAGTCCTTCATCTCGAACTCGGCAGCAAGCTTCCTCTTTGTATCAGCAATAAACCCATCTTCACATGTTACAAACAAGTCATCTACATATAATAGAAGTATCACTGGGTTCCCTTATTCAACCTTGTAGTAGAGATTGGAATCTGCTTTACTCTTGGTAAAGCCCAAACTAGATAGGAAGTTTTCAATTCTGTTGTACCATGTTCTAGGTGCCTATTTCAAACGTTACAAGGCTTTCTTCAATTTACACACATGCATTAGAGGAAATTTCAACTCAAAATGGGCCTTTTAACTTTAACTCAAATTCCATGTCATCATGTGTTAGCCAATAAAATTGCTTTAAATTTGAAATACCATATAGGTCTTAAACACTTTTTTAATATAAATTTTGGGATAGGTATCATAAAAAATACTTTATTGTTTGTATTTTCGACATATCTCCCCGTGTTTTTACTCAAATTTCGATTGGAAGAGCTTGTTGGACGTGGAACTAAATTTCGCATCCAACGAGTACCCACTCAACATACTTTTGATGGACCCCACTCGAGTGGGTACTCGTTGGATGCGGAATTTAGTTCCGCGTCCAACGAGCTCTCCTGATCGAAATTTGAGTAAAAACATGGGGATATATGTTGAAAATACAAACAAAAAAGTAGTTTTTTTCTTTTCTTCCTCCAAAATTAATAAATATTATTTTATTATTTTAACTATTATTTTATTAATTTTTTTTAGGAGGCCCATTTTGAGTTGAAATTTCCTCTAATGAGTCTCCTTTTCATGTGTCTCAAAATCAAGTGGCTGCTCCACATACACCTCCTCTTCCACTACACCATTCAAGAAGTCAGTCTTGACATCCATTTGGTGTTTCTTCCATTTCATTACTGCATCCAAAGCAAGTACTAATCTGATGGAAGTGTATCTGGATACAGGTGCAAAAGTTTCTTCATAATCTATTCCTTCTTTCTGGGAGAAGCCACGAGACACAAACCTTGCTTTATATTTCTCTATGCTACCATCTGTAGCATGATTGATCTTGTAGATCCACTTGGAAGTCACAATAGACTTCCCCTCTAGTCTTGGGACAACATCCTAGACATCATTCTCCATGATCCACTAGTACTCCTCGATCATAGCATCCTTCCACTCTTTCTTTTATGTTACTTCTTCATAATTGGAAGTTTCTTTATCAATGATGTCACATAATAGGGCTACATAACCGAAGCAAGACCTGGTTATTTTCCTCTCTCTGTGTATTTATTCTAGAGCCCCATATCTTTTTACACCTTGGATAACCTCTCATACCCATGTAGGTTTCCTCTTGTGAGGATCCTTCTCTAGGGGTGGATCTACAGGTTCCTAGGGTTCTTCTATTTCTCGATCTTCTTCTTAAGTTGCATCATTCATAGTTGTATCTCGAAACCTGGGTACTTCTATTTCTTCAGGGTGTTTAGTTGGTCACTTTCTAGATTTGTTGTAAGCTAAGTCTTCATCGAATGTTACATCTCTACTAATATTGATCTTCTTGAATCCTGGGAATTATATTCTATAATCCTTCAAGCTTTCACTACATCCCACAAATATACCCTTCTTTCCTGAAGGATCTAATTTTTCCCTCTTTTATTTTGGAATGTGTAAGTACACTGGACATCCAAATATTCTGAGATGGCTCACCTCTGCTTTCTTGCCGAAAAATACTTATTCATGTGTCTTTTTCTCAAGTACTCTATGTGGAGTAAGGTTTTGTACATACACAATTGTCCGCAAAGCTTCTACCCATAGATGCATGGGAACATCTTGATCATGAAGCATTTCCCTTGCAGCTTCCATAATCGTTATATTCTTCCTTTCTGCAACTGCATTCTATTGTGGATTGTATGGAGTAGTCAACTCCTCTTAATCCCTGAATCTCTGCATAATTATTTGAATTCATTTGATGTGAATTATCTACCATTGTCTGATCGAAAGGTCTTGATTTTGTTTTCTATGTGGTTCTTGATCAAGGCTTTGAACTCTTTAAACTTGTTGAATACTTCATCTTTGTTTTTCAAGAAGTATATCCATGTCGTCCTAGAAAAATAATCAATGAAACAAACATAGTACATATACCCACTCAATGAACTGGATGACATTGGACTGCATACATCGGAGTGGATGATTTCGAATATTCCTTTTTCTTTGCTCTCACTACTTGGAAATTTCTTCTTTTTTTTCTTTCCTTTCGCACATTTTTTGCAGACACCATCATGTTTTGCTTGTATTTCTGGAATACCTTCAACAACTTTGCTTGCAAGTGGTAGGATCTATAGTGCACTTCTGCAATCCTTCTGTGCCAAAGTTCATTTGGCTCTACTGAGTCATGGACCAAATCTTGTTCTGGTTGGCCCATCAATTTGTATAGTCCTCCCTCTTTCTCTCCAATCACTACTTCATCATCTATAGTCTTTCCCTTTGGACACATAAGGACTTGGCCATATACAAATGCAACCCTCATGCCTTTTGCATCCAATGCAGATATGGAGAGGAGATTCTTCTTTAGACCTGGTACAAACAAGACATCCTTCATCTTCATAGAGTTTCCAGAGTCTAGTTTATAGGAGGATTCACTGCTACCTTTTATTGGATACTGGTAATCATCCCCAAATTTCACCTTGTGAGGTGACTCATGTTCGGATAGTTTCACAAAGGATTCTTTGAATCCCGTCATATGCTTGGAAGCCCCACTGTCTATAAGCCAATCATTGCTTACATGTGTGATAGTTCCCATGAGGGCAGAAATCAGAACATACTCTTCATCACTTGAAGAATCTTCACTTTCTTGTTTGACTCTTTCCCTGGGAGGTTCATCATCCTCTGCAGTGTGAGCATGATGTTTTCTTTTGTCCTTCTTCTTGTGAGAGTTTCTTTTGTTTCTAGGACAATTTCTAGCATATTTTCCTATCTCATCACAAGTGAAACATCTGAGTTGAGTTTTTCTAGAGTTATTTTAGTGAAAATGCTTACCTTTAGTATGATGATAGTCCCGCCTGATTTTCTTGGAGTGTACTGTGAAAGCTTGATCTTCACTTCCCATCTTTTCTTCTTAGGCTACTACTCGAGCTTCTTATTGTGAGCATTCCTCCCACAATATACTAAAGGTAACTAGATTTATTCTAGCACAAATCCCTTTAATGAAAGAGTCCCATGATCTAGGGAGACCATTCAAGGTAGTCATCACAATTTTTGCATTCTCCACTTCTTCATCCACTGCTTCAAGTTATTATTTGATCTGGGATACCCTTGTCAAGTATGAGTGTATGGTCTCCACATTCTGGATCCTCACACTCTTCAACTGGTTCCTCAAAGTAATCTTCTATTTTATGTTCTTCCCTACAAATAGTTTGGTCAGGGCATCAAACATTTCTTTAGGTGTCTTTAGGGAGAACACCTATGGTATGAGGTGATCCTTGATTGAATCAACAATAATCCTCTTAGCCATGACCAATTTATTTTTGTGTAAGGCCTTAGCCTCATCTCCCTATGGAACTAAAACATCTTCACTGATGTAAGAGTCCAACTCATTGTCTTCCAGAACCAGGGAGATCTTATACTTCTAAGCTCAGAAGTTATCGACTCCCTCAATATTTTCATCAAGCTTGGTGTGATGAGACATCTTAACTGAGAATATCAAATGGAAATACAAAAGATTAGATCTTATCAATTTGAGAAGCTAAAAAATGGATCTAGAGCTGATCTTCTATAGTGTTGGTTTTCTGGTTCCATGGAAACTTAGGGTTTGAATTTCCCAGATTTCTACCCAACCAAAAACCTCAATTTTTGTCTCTAAAATTTGATTTTTAGGAGGAGAGAAATCTTAGCTTGGGCTCACTGAAAAATTCCTCTTCAGTGAAAAGCCCTAATTTCCTGATGTAGTGGTAGGTCAAAAACTGAAAGTGTTCAGAATCAGATTCTGCTTCGACAAAAAGATGCGCCCTTCACTGGAGATTCAGCCTAGCCTCCTTTTTCTGATGGATTGTGGAGAGAGACCCAAAAAGTAAGAAGCCCTAGCTTCTGTAGCTACACAGTGTCTTCTTCTCAAGTTAGCTCTGATGCCATGTTATATTTTTATGAATTAGACAGTATGATCTTAGGATCTTATCTAAGAGAATAACATGCACAACAATCAATCACAAGAGACAATGGACACAAAGATTTTCCTTGGGGAAACCATAAAGGAGAAAACCCTGTAGCTTCCTCGAATATAGAATGAGCACCAATGGCAGTATTAAAACCCAAAGACGATAAGATGATATCCAACAATTGTTTTCTCTCTTATCCCAGCTCCTCTCTCACTCATGTGATACAACTGTGTGTTATTGACTGTGTGATAAATAGAGAGGATCACTCTCTATTTATACTTGTTTCCAACTTGACAACAACTTACCAGGGCTGACTTCTCTAGGAGAGTCTAATAACCCTAGTGACCCAAAACTGTGGGGACTTTGACCCCTGATCAACTAGGAGGGTTAACCTCTATGAATTTACATGATTTTTTTACATTAATGATTCTCCCAATAGGAACCTCGGGGACCAATGAAATACAATATATGAAATGTACAAGTGAATACATTCCGAAGTTACAATTACATCAACACGACACATCTTTTTAATTGTATTCTTAATTATCTTGATAAGTTGCATAAGCTTCATCATTGATTTGTTGTCTTTGTTGCTCACTCTCACCGAAGTTTTCTTTGTCATTGTCTATGTCTTCTTTGTTTTCCTATATTATATATGTAAATGTTTGTATCATTAAATATTTGTTATATACACTAATATTACTTTATTGTTTGTAATTCTAAATATAAATCACCCTAGGGAATTGCTCGAGGAGAAAGAGGTAAAGTTTGTACAATATCCCATTGATCAAGAAGTACTGAATAGAGAAAAATTTGAGGATCGAGGTAAAGATCCTATGGAAGAAGACAATGATACTAATAAGACAGTCGAATAAGATGAAGAAGATGGTACAAATAGATTTATTGAGGAGATATTTAATAATGTTGGAATCGATGACGATGGAAATTAGTTTGATGTTGCTTATGCTATACATGTACTTCAGAGGGAAAGTGAACCTCTTGATAAAGGCTTAAACATAATTCTTCTCTCTAGTTTATTGTTGTTTTTGAACTTAAATGTTGTACATGGTATGCCAAACACATGTGTGACATAACTCCCTAAGGTATGGAATATATTAGTTTTGTCATAGTTTGTACATGATGACAACGTTTTTATTTTTTCCCTTGTTTTTAATGTTAGTTAATGATCATCTATAACATTTAGATGCAATATGTATGACTAAAATTATTTACATTAACAAGTCGTACTATTTTTTTATGTTGTAGATTGATAGGCGATTTTTTGTTAGCACCGTCAAATGTTTTATCTTGCACATATCGAGATTTACATGCCATAATGAAATATATTTGAATGGAGTATAAATATACTCATTTGTGTCCTAATGATGATATTCTCTACTATAAAGAACATGAATCGAAATAAAAATTCCCAAAATGTGAATAGAGTAGATATCAAGTCGACAAAGTAACAAAAAAGGTGCCTCGCAATTTTCTTCATTATATTCCCATAATTCCATGTTTATGAAAATTGTTCAAGTGAAAAAACATAGCATGGTTAATGGATTACCATGCAAAGAATTAAATTTCATATGGTGTTCTTCGAATTCCTGCTGATGGATCTATATTTAAGAATATAGAAGAAAGATGGCCAAATATTAAAGTAGAACCTCATAAAATTAGGCTTTCATTGGCATCTGACGGTGTCAACCCATTTGTAAATCCCATACCTGCCTATTCACTATGGCATGTTTTTGTTATTATCAATAACATTCCTCCATGGATGTCAATAAAGAAGGAGCACATAATTGGCAATGATTGTTCCAAGTATTTATAATTTGTTTAGATCTTGTTTTTAATACTGCAACATCTCATTTGTCTTATTGGTTTCATAACTATGTCTTCTTCTTTTTTGTTTATTAATATATTGTTAGAATAATCCGTCACGATTATTGTAAATAAATAATAGGAATATGAATAGCTAGGAAGGCGAAAAGGTTGGTAATCAACCGCCTCGTGAAATGTATAAATATAGGCATTTGCATTTGAATAATTAATTGGAATCGGGATTTATTACCAACAAGTGGTATCAGAGTAGGTTCCTTCCATAACTCCTGCTATTAAATTTCAGTCCTGGCAGCCTGTATGCTTGCCAGTGCATTGCCAGACCTACATTCTGCCCTTCGTCCATTTGTTTCAGAGCTGCTGCTCATCGCCAGTCTGCCCTCTGCTCGTCCCTCCTGCCATATGCGTTATTTTCTTGATGTAAGCATTGTATTCAACGACTCACTGGAGACTGCAATTTTATGAAGAGACCACTGCATGCTGCGTGTATTGATCTGAGTGCGTTGGAGGAGTCGTGGGGGCTGCTCTGCAAGAACGTGGAGAATTTGTTGAAGTTTGAAGGCTCCTTCCAATAGCGTTGTATGAATGGAGGTAAACCTTTTTGTTGACTGCAAAATATAACATATCTGCGTAGTGGCGATACCTCTCCTCCATTTTGCAAAACCCTAATCCCGTGAGGCGCTATTGTATGTACTATTAAATTGCTACAAGTCTAATTTGAGATATACGTTGAGTTGTACAATTTTTTATCCTTGAGAATGAAAAATCCACATGGTATATGTGAAATATGTTGTGTAAGCTGCGATGAGCTGTATTCTTGCTGCGATTTGTGCTAAGGAGAGGGAGATTGCATGCAGTTTACGGGCGTGGGCGTGTCCGGTTCAAACGGCAGGGTTCCTTTGTAAATCGGCGTCGGCTTTACTTTGAAGTCGAACCTTTTCATGGGAATGTCTTCATCCACTATACCTTCTTTAGAATAGAGACTTGATTTCCTCCTGTAGCAGCGACATCCTTTATAAGTATAGGGGACGTAACACGAGCTTGGGTTCACCATTGTTTAGAGCTTTCTACAAGAGTTGATATTATTATAGGGGCAGCGGCTGCACCAATTATTTTTTCAGAGATTCGAAAACCGTGTCTCTGCTGCTGTTCTTGCGCGCGCGCTCTCTCTGTATTAGCGTGCCATTGCAGAGTTAAGTGGTATATCTTTTATAGCTGATGCCCCATATGCAATAAATGAGAATTTCATGAAGAAATTGTTTAATGAGTATAATATTGATAATGCGTTGATCTGCATTGATATCTCTTGAGACTGCGATCTGCGTTGATATCTCTGGAAGAGCTATATCTCCTCCATCAAAGACACCATTAAAGACTGCGTGGTGAAGAGAAGGCTGCCTTCTACCTGAAGGCTGCGTTGGAGGAATAATTGGTTCTTTCTGGTTTTATTTTATTGATTGATATATATCATATATTGAAGACTGATTACTGCGCTGGAGAATTATTGTATGTTGCGTTTATGATGAAGAATTTTATGTATATGCTCACTGATATATTGAAGACTCTTGCTATATTGTGAAAGAATGTTTGTTTAAATATTCACGTGGATACTCTTGCTTGCTGCATACTACTGGAACATTGAAAAAAAAACTGGAGCGCACCCACTAAAATGCTGCTACAATTTCTGAAGACTGAGAATACTGTTAGTGGAACATGTAAAGACTCAGCCTAAATATTGGTGCGTCCTCTCTAGGGTGGAAACCCTAATTTCTTGCGTGAAGCTACCTGCAAGTTCTTCAAGCTGCTGCGAGTCATGCTGGATACTGTGTTAAAAGCTGCGGGTATTAAGGAGATTTTTGGCACATTGCTGGTGCTGTTCCATTAATATTGATTCATAAACCCTAGATTTTTTAGTGTAGTCTATGAAGAATTGAAAATATTGTTGTAAACGGTTGCATAACTTATTTTCTATGTTTGTACACTGCCATAAAAATTGTATTGCTGCAAAATTATCTTAGACTGATGTAAATACTATGGCAGTGACATATACCTGCATAGTGAATAGAGCTTATTTCTAGCTGGGGCAGCTGTAATTATACATAGATTGTATTGGAAAAAGTAGCAGAGACTTAGACCTGCTTCTTTCATATAGCTGAGATCGTTGACTGGTGCTAAAAATTTGCTTATGAACTTGTTGACAGCATATTAAGATTGTAAATCACCTTGGCAGAGACTGTAGACCTACAAGGTTTTGTTTTACTATCATCCCATTCTCGTTAAGTTTATTATTGTAAACTACACTAACAGTTGTAAAGATGCACTCTTTGGCATCTAGTATTGGTGCTGCCCTAGCTGGCAAAGACCAATCCAAAGACCCTTCCAAGGGAGATTGCGGCAAAGAGAGAGGCAAAAGAAGAAGAAATTTTAGAGGCAGAGGGGGCAGAAGCAAAAGATCAGACTTGCAGTGCAAGCGTTGCGGAAAGACTGGGCACACATCAGATTAGTGTTGGGCTTCATGGGAGTCCA
>LPNX010202658.1:64995-182990 GCA_001517045.1 Pseudotsuga menziesii
GAATCGGGAGTTATTACCAACATATATGTTTAGTTATGTTTTGAAATAATGTCTTATATATCTTTATTTACTCATATATGTCATAAATTTTGTTTTTTGTTAAATCAAATAGGTAAATACCAGGTTAAAGATATGAATGTATATATGGTTCCCCTTATTGATGAGTTACTAGAGTTATGGAAGGAAGTGGCTATGTATGATATCTTTAGACCAATAAATGAACAAAGGGAATTTCAATTCCATGCAATGCTTGTATGTACAATTCACGATTCCCTAGGGGTAACACATTTATGTGGTATGTTGCAACTTTACCATGCATAATTATACATACTTCATTGTAAATAATTTATATAAAAATTAATACATCTTTGATAGGTATTTTCCTGCAACTCATAGGTAGTCTACGACCAAATACCATATTTGTTATAGAATCAACACTTATAATCCTACGTCTTTTTGTCTTTTTATTTTTTCTTTTCTCTTTTCTATTTTTATTTTCTCTTTTCTATACAATTTATTTATTTTTATTTTCAGTTGACCAAGTTGTGGCCATCCTGGTAAGGATTTATCCAACTTCCATTCAACAATCCTTTGAAAGGTGTTCCATCTAATTTTTGCAGTTGCATTGCACCTCCGTCAGTGATTTGAATGTCAACATACATGCCCAACCAATGTATTTTTATCTTTCTAGGGTGCTTAAAAAATTACTTTCATATGGGAGGACAAGTTGTCTGAACTAAAAATTATTATTCTTGATGTGTCGTTCATGCCATACTTTCTACCATTAATTCTCAACATTTTGGTAATAACCTACGAAAAAAATTCTTCCTCCAACTGACCAAGCTATGACAATATTTATTCAACAGCACCAACATCAGTAATTGCAACAATCCTTAGACTAGGTACAATGTATTCCATTGGCATAACAACACCATGTCCATACACTAGTCGGAATGGAGTTCGTCTTGTCAAATTCTTATAGGTCGTGCGATATGCCCATAGTACCGTTGAAATTTGTTGGTCCCAATCATCTCTTTGAACATTGCAAATATTTGTTAATGCATTCTCGAGGATCTTGTTGAATTACTCTATAGCACCATTTGCTTGTGGGTGATATGGCATCGTATTTCTATGTTGGATATAAAATTATTCAGTGAATTATTTGATCAAATGATTGACAAACTGTGTGCCTTGATCAATTATCAATATCTTCAGGCATCAGAATCTACTCACAACATTGTCAAACAAAACTTTGGCAGCATTCATAGAAGTACAATCCTTTAATAGTGTTGCTTCAGCCCATCTAGTTAGGTAATCCATCGCAGTAATAATGTATCTTGCACTTGCTTAATTCCCTAGTGGATTAATAGGTCTGACAAAATCAACAACCCATTTTTAAAATGACTGCAAATTTATCTGAGGTACTAGAAGTATTGCATCTTGTCATGATGGCTTTTCGGTTCTCTAACAGATATTGGAGTTGCGACAATACTCTCTAGCATCCACATGAAAAGTGGGCCACCACAATCCTACTTGAAATATCTTGGGAACTATAGCTTTTCCAACATAATGACCTCCTATGACACCAACATGCACTTCATTTCATATAATTGGTTTCTCCTGTTCCAATACACAGCGACAAATAAATTCATCTGGTCCCATTTTATACAGTTTTCCATCTATCAAATGGAAATTTGCAGCTCGCACCACTAATTATTTTTCTGTGCAGTACTAAATCCTTCTGGTGCATATCTCATGCTCAAAAAATGTATAATATCATTTAATGATCATCAAACATCATGATCACCAATAATTGCAGATCAGGAATACTATCGTCGATATTCACTAGTTCTTCTCCACTTTCAATCCTCGAGAGGTAGTCTGGTCCTGAGTTCAGTAGACCTGAATTAATAATAACTTCAAAATCAAATTCTTGGAAAAGGAGAAGACACTGGAAAATATTCCCCCCCCCCCAACACTGGCTCGTTCACCAAGCTTGTCCAACTAACAAAAAGTGTCTAAATTCTAAAGTGCATACACCATATCTACGCCTTCTCTTTCAGTCATAGTGTAATTGTTCTCTATCGTTGATAATTTCCTTCTAGAAAAGGAAACAGGATGATCAATCAACCCTTCTCCAGGTTGTGTGAGTACACCATCGAGTGAGACAGACAACAAATCGACATGTACATGAAATTCCTTCTTCCAGTCTAGAAAATCTAGTAATGGAGTTGTGACCATATTGTTCTTTAGAGCATCCAGACTCTCTTAGTAGTGCTCACTCCATTGAAACTTAACATCTTTCTTCAACAACTTCTCCATCATAGTAGTCACCTCTGCATATCCTTTGATGAATTTTCGATAGTGTCATGTATGTCCCAATTTCATTCTCAGTTGTTTCATTATCACAGAGGGTGGTAGGTCGACGATGATCCCATTTTAGTAGGGTTAATCAGGATTCCTTCATGACAAGACACATGTCCCAAAAGAATTCCAAACGGGGTACAAAAGATACATTCTTTAGATTCAATGAAATTTGATACTGTCGACACCATTCTAGCACCATTATGAGGCTCCCAATATAATATTTTATAAGCCTAAAGACCCTCCAATCATCAAAGTAGACCTCAAGAAATTTATGAATAAATTCTTTGAAAGCATCCACTACTATCTTGGAAAATATAATAGGAGCATTCTTGAGTCCAAAGGGCATAATGTGTACTGGAAACAACCCCACTCCACCGCAAAGGTTGTCTTGTTTCAATCTTCCTTCGCGATTCTAACTTGATGGTAGCTAGAGAACTCATGAGTGAAAGAATAAACTACTTGACCCCCAACACTTTCTAATACCTAATCTATAAACAGAGTTGGGAATGGGTCATGTAAGAAATATTTGTTCAAATTTGTAAGGTTGATGTAAATACGTACTTAACTGGTATTTTTCTTATCTTGCACTACTATCGGACTGATTCAATCGGATTATTCAACCGGTTCTATGATACCCTCATCTAGCATTGGATCTAACTCTATCTAAAAATTTTCTTTATACCATAGATTCAGCTGGTATGGTCACTGCTTCATGGTATTTGCATCATGATTTAATGGTATCTTCATCTCTCTAAGGTCTCTGACAATCCATTTCATCTTTGAAAATTTTATAGGGAACATATCCTAAAATTCATGCAATAGGTATGTTATCTTCTCAATAGTTTCATTGCCCCAATAATCTTCGATATTGGCAAACTTTGGATTCTCTAGAGATCCAATATTTACTTTCCTTACTTTCGATGAGTTCAAAAACTGGTCACTAGAAATACCAAATCCCTCCACTGCACGACTACCTTCAGACTCTAGGATGTTTATGTCGAGCGGGTCATCATCGCTAGGTTATCCTGTCACATTATAGCACTCCATACAATGTTGGACTATCATGTTGGTTTGATTAAAGGTTGTCATTGACATAGGCATATCTTCAAATATATTTGTCTTGATCACTTGCAAAGCAGCATCAATCAAAGGATGATCGTCAACAAACTAAAATGTGTGTGTGAAGCTATAAGCCATTTTGTCACATTCAGTGATTCCACGTTGTAGCTCAAATGATGTGTACTAGTTCCTTTGTATCATGCCCAGAGTGTGTATAAATTGATGGACCCATTCTGGTCACAGACATGCTTCCAATGCCGCACGACAATATTCGATGTGCTTGATAGGATCAAAAAATACTATGCACTTAAGACCAATATAGTTTATATCCTATCCAAATTGTATATCCATTAATATTCATCATTGAGGCCATTCTAATATAGATTGTTTATGTGTGACCCACCATCTGGTAGGCATAGATTTCAATACAAAGTCTAGGGCGGACAAGCGCTAATGTTCAGTGACTTTTTCTTCAAATGATGTTAAAAAATATGATAGGTTAGGTAAACCTTCATATATGTGTATATCACTTACCTATCTACCTACCCATCACACAAATCATGTAATTATTGTGCATTTTCTCATCAACACTTCATGCAATCAGTTCTACCAGTTTTCCAAAGATTTTCCAGAATCCAATGTACATGAACTAATGTTGCACCAAATAAGATTTCTGTCATTCATTAGATTCACATAATCATCCTTTGTAGAAGTAATGTTATAAATATGGTCTAGATAATATCCTTGTCCTTTAGTATTCATGGGCTCATCGTATCTATGTCCTTCCATTGGATCCATCGGTTCAACCACTCGCATATCTAAATCTTCAAATGTTAAGATTATTTTCTTGAATTTGATAATAGTTTGATTATCAATTGCCCATTCAATCCCTATAAGTGTGGAATATGTATTTTTATCATCCACAATGTCAATCACTTCAAATTCATCATAATTTTTAAGCCCTTCTATCTCAATAGGAACCCGAGTCAGTCGACCAATAGGTAGAACTTTCGACTGATTCTATAATCTGAGCTCAACAAGAGACTATATGAGCCTCAGTTTCCCCATACTCTCCCATGTTTGTCTATTCAAAATTTTGACATCATATCCCAAGTCCATACTAATATAGTCCATGTCATAATCTCCTATTTGTGCAATCATCCTTAGTTCTCGACTAGTATTCAACCTTTTCCCCACATAATCAACCCTTCTTTCTGGTCGCACCTCTTATTGAGGTTCTTCTATTAGAGATGTCAATTCTTTGACAACATTTTTATCTTGTATTATTGTTAAGAAAATTTTAAAGAATTCTTTTAATTTACTAACCTTTCATGTTGGTTTCTTTCAGAATAGCTGATCAAATATCTTAAGCATTCCCAATATTGGTCCTTCAGGTGGTGTAGTAGTAGAAGTCAATGCTTTATGTCTGTCGATGAATTCTTGTTGAGCATCCAATAATAATTCCTTTTATTTTCAGACATCGAATGGTTATTTCTTTTGTGTTGTTGGCCATACCTGTCGTTTTCCATATAGTGCTTCTTGATCTGCCCCAGTCACAACACCTCCTCTTGTCACAACAACAATATGTGGTTCCCTTGGTTCAACAAAGATATTCTGGATATTCTGATTGGGTTTCATATTGGGGTTCGAATTGGGATTCTGTGATGGATCCTGGTTTCCCACAATCTTGGTTTTCCATCTCATAATCAACTGAGGACACTCCTCGGCAGTATGATCAAAATATTTGAAGTACGAACATGTTGTATTAGGAATCATGCAGTGCATGGAAAAGTGCATAGGCTTCCCACAATTATAACATATAATTTCTCATCTTTCACAAACAAATCCTCCTCCTTGTCCTCGACCTCTAAAATTTTCCCCTTGGGTTGAGGGTATTGTTGTTGTAGGTACGAATTCCATGGGTATTGGGCCTGAGGATACTGAGCCTGTGGATATTGATTCTAAGATCACTCAACCTAGATTTATTTGACATTCTTCATTAAATAAGTATCAATTGTTTTCTCCTACAACAGCTAATATGATTTGCAATATTTTTCATCGCATCCTACGGATCGACAAAACTTACAATATAAACTGGTCAGTGCACTTACAATATTCTGTAAGTATAAACATTCTTCTAAATGGTGGCCTATAGTCTGGAATAATATACACCAAGGAATTCCTTGTGTATTTATCGAGCTCAGTGCTCTCTATGTGATATAATTCATATATGCATGACAATTGTCCTTCTGGTGTCCCTCTGTTATGCATCTAGTACACCAAAGTTTTTCTTGTAATTCCTTCCATTTCTTAATGTCTTGAAGTTGTAGTGTAAGGTTGGCTAGTTGCAACTACATTTGCATCATGCTTGCACTAATTTATCTGACCGGTGAGGATTCCAACTTCATAGTCAATTCCAGAGCCTCAGTCTGGGATGCAATATTTTGGTGCATCAAAGGAATCCAGATGTGTGGCAACAACACTGCAATAAACAATTCTTTGTGTTGAATGTATGACATCTGGAAACATACTTTTTCCATGAGATTCTTGAATCTTTGGTCAAATTCCCAAACATACTCCCTAGGCAATTGCTTAGTTTATTTTACATTTGTAATACATTGCCACTCAGATTTTTGTTTTTTGAACTTGTCTACTAGTCTTTCTCGGATCTAGTCTAATTTTTTCTGTGGGATTCTTGTCAGCACCATAGATAATTTCATGTACCAATCCAATGCACGAAACCTAAGGGTTGTGATCATCTGAGCCTTCTTGATGGCTTCATCTTGGACCTATCACACAGTCCGCATGACTTCACATAGAAACCAATGTTGCTCAGGGTCTTCTACCCCATTTCCATTAAATATTGGAAATTCTAGATCATTCCCAGGCATTATATTTGTTCTCAGTACTACTGTATTAAATTTTTGACTAGTGGGTGATGATTTTCTAGATCTTAGCTCTGGCGATGTGTGCGGGCTCATGGTTATTTCATATATGTACTTTGGATCTAGAGCTTCTTATTCTTCTGATTTTTTAGATATAGGCTGGTATTCCTCTTCCTCGACATAAGAACCTTCATCTAAGTGCGACACCATTGTGTAGTGCTCTCCTTTGTTTTTACTACAACTTCCTATTCTCATTACAGTCCTTCTTCTCTTTTTCGACAGAAATATTCTTCCACTTTTTAGACATCCACTTTCTAGCTCAGCTTTGCCATCACCGAGAAACATCTCAGTTTAGTCTACTCCATTTTTGTCACACTTTTATTGTGACATATCCAAATTCTTTATGCACAAACCTTTATTCACCATATTCCATTCTCAACATCGCTTTCTTGTATACAAGCATCTTGATCAAAATATTTAAAGATGTAAAGTACCGTCCTCTAGGTCCTTGAAAAAAATATCTTTCCGTCACATTGTACCATTTTATTGTGTCGACTGCAATATCAATGATGTATCCTTCCAAAAAATTGTTAACCTAGAAATCGATAGCTCTATACATATGGTTTCTAATACTTTTCAGACGTTGAATCAGCTGAGGGCTCCACCCTATCAGTTCTTCCTCTTGAAAGTTTATCCATTGAGTTGCTAGCCTAAACTACCACTCATGCAACAAAACATGAAATTCACAAAAGAAAATATCATAAATATCTATATAGAGGTATCACCCCAACCACTATGTTGGGTTCAACCGAGATCCTTCACTTTCTCCCCATGCAAAATCTAGTGCCTTAAAATCCACCCAATCTTGAACTTCTGACTTCATCGATTGCCACAACATATCCCCACCAAAATGATTGACGGTCCCATCAACGGAACCATTTTTTGGCCTTATTCTCATAGACCCGGGTTCATATACTTAGTAGAAAACAAAATCCTAAGATATCATCCTAACAGAGGAGGACCCCATCGAGAACAACTGCGATGCAGATGCAGCTTCACCTGAGATACCTTATTGGGAACTGCCAGAACCAGGTTTCTACAGTTATGCGAGGATCTCTACTCATGCAGTACTTTATCAGATTGCTCGATCGATTCCAATCATTATAATTTGTATTCCTTTTCTATTCATTCATGATAACAAACTATTTCCCATTCAACACATATTACAATATTCAAAATAAAATCCTTAACACAGATTCATTCCATAAGCAATGCAAGACATATACATATGGGATTATTCATAAACATATGCGGTGCAAACTATTTATATATACTTATTCACAACATGCATGCATTTGACATAAACATATTAATTATGTTGAAATATTGTAACCTCAAAGGATATTCTAAATGTATTTTACTAATGTACCCCAAGGGAGATGTTATTATTCCTCCGTCGGGATGTTACTATTGTAATTGGTCATCATAGAGTCATGAGGTAAATCCTCCCTTGTAAGTTGGGTGAATAGTACCCTAATGAATATAATATAATATTGTTTTGAGTCTTCCTAGGTAAAGTTGGCCCAGTCAGTTTAGTGGGGCTGACTTGATTAGGGTAAAAGTCAAGTGACTTAAAGTCTATAAATAGAGGAGTATTGTTCCTCATTATAACACATACGCATTCATGTGTGTAGAGCATAGGAGAGAGAGAGAGAGGGAGGGAGAGAGAGAGAGAGAGAGAGAGAGAGAGATCAGTAAGGAGGATAATACCTATTTTGGGGTATTATCTTATACATCTTATACAAAGGAAGTTTTTCTAGGTTTTCTTCCCCTTGAGGGTTTCCCAGGATAAATACTGTGTCTAACTTGTGATTATGTTTCTTTGAGTGATTTTTCATATGCTACGGTTGTGAATTTGGATTAAAAACTAATGATATCTATATTAGCATAAGAAATACTAACATGGTATCATAGCTATCCTTACTAGAACAACTTTCACAAGGTGAAACTCTCTCTCCTTGCCCTTTGGAAGAAATTAGGGTTTCTATAAAAGTTGGAATTTTGAATATCTTCTTGTATAGAACGGTGTGCCTCCATAGAGAGCATCTATTCAGCCCATGATTGAAGTTTCTGGGTGGTTGAATCTCTAGGAAATACAAACCCTAGTTTAACCCTGAACCAGAAAACTGCAAAAGAGAAGAACCAAAAATTCTGCAAAAATTGGAACCTTGTAAGTAAGATTTGAAGGGTGCAAATTTGGGATCTCCAAAAATCAAGTAGACCAACCTACTCGCCTCTTTCAATCACATCTCCTGGAAAGGTCAACTTTTCATTTTGATAAATTTCATTTTTTAGTGACCTCATGGATAGGATGGCCCCAAGCACTAAGATCGAGAACAAATTGGAAGGAATCGAAAAATTCCTAGCATGGAAGTATAGGATTTGTCTCATTATTAAAGAGAATGGTCTTCAGAAGTACATCAAGGATGAATTTGTAGAACCAAGAGAAGTTGAAAGCTAAGGAGAAGCATGCATAAGACTTAATCAAGGCATTGAGGATCATTGATGATTCTATCAAAGATCACTTGATCCCTCAAGTGTCATCTAAGAAGATACCAAAGAAAATGTATGATGCATTTATAGAATGTATGAGGGAAGGAACATCAACAGAAATATAAATTTGAATTCTAAACTAACGGACACCTTGCTAGAGAGTGTCCATCGCCAAAGAATAATAACAACAAAAGACATCATACTCATCCAGCTAAAGATGAGGAAGAAGAAGAAAGACCTCAAAAGAGACTAACAAAAGAAGAAGATGTAGAAGAATATGTACTATTCTATGAACTCTCTAGGTCTGTAACAGCTGGAGAAGATACATGTCTTATTGATAGTGGTTCTTCAAAGAACATGGTAGAGAAGAAACAAACTCTATCAACACTTGAAGAAAATAAATCTCCTTAGAAGGTATCATTAGGACATGACTATTAATATCCATTAAAGATATTTTTGAATCAAGATACAAGCTTGACTCTGGGACTTCCACGAATATGAAGGAAGTACTATATGTACCAGGGTCTAAAAATAACCTACTTTCCATCTCAACACTAGATAATAAAGGATATAGAGTTTCTTTTATAGATGGACAAGTACTTATGTGGTCCAAAGGAAAGACACTTGAAGATGTTGCGGTCATTGGTGAAGAAGGAGGAGGACTATACAAACTCAAAGGACATCTAGAGACATCCCTTGTTCATTGGACTACTATCTCAAGTGAACTATGGAAAAGGAAGCTTGCTCACATCAACTACAAATCACTTCCCTATGTGAACAAGGTGGTAACAGGGTTTGGCATATCTGAAGATTGATCATGATGGAACTTGCAAAGGATGTGCAAGAGGAAAGAACATCAAGAATACATTTCTGAAAAGTGAAAATAAGACTAAAGAAAAAATTGGAATTAATTCATTCTGATGTATGTGGTCCTATTCCCTCCATATCGTTAAATGGATATGAATATTATGCCACATATATTGATGACTAGTCAAGAAATACATGGATATATTTCTTGAATACCGAGAGTGAAGTGTTCAGTAAATTGAAGGAATCCAAAGCCTTGATAGGGAACCATTCAGAAAGAAGAATCAAGACACTAAGATCAGATAATGGTGGAGAATATACTTCAGTATAATTTGAAGCATTCTACAAGGGGGTAGGAATCAAGAGGGAACTAACCACTTTTACAATTCTCAACAAAATGGTGTTATGGAAAGAATAATAGAACCATTATGGAAGTAATGAAAACAATGATTCATGACCAACACCTTCCCATGCACCTGTGGGTTGAAGCAGCAAGAACAACCATGTATGTGCAAAATATATTATCTCACATGTCTCTTGGATTCAAGACTCCTAAAGAAATGTATATGGGAAAGAAACTTGAAGTGAGCTGTCACATACCCCAATTTTGTAAAATAATGTAAATTGTTTTAATTATATTCCTGAGACATTATGTTAAATTCAATGCTAAGTAGGAACTGATGACTCAATAGAGTCAACAGAAGTGGAATGTAGTTCAGAATATTTTATTATTAATAAATAAATTATGGAGACAACAGCATGGGAGAGCTGTTAAAAAGAGGTTACTGGTCAAACTGGTGGATGGAACTAGGTGGAAGGCAAAAGACAAGTGGCAGCATCCTCAAACACTTCCTAAGTTGCAGGTGGCAACTTCCCTATATTTGGGGTCATGATCCCCCAAGAAAGTGGGATCAGAGCAGGTGGCTCATTAAATGACAACTAACCCAAAAAGACCTAGGCAATCTTTTAAAAGTACTCAATGAAGAGAGCTAAGGCTGCTCAGATATTTTCCAGAGAGAATTCATTCAGGTGAATGTTATTCAAGAAATTCATTGAGGAAAGAGGGAAAAACAGTAAGGAAGTTGTTCTGAGAGGAATGCTACAGTAACTTGGTTATTACAGCTTTTTAGCTGGGAGAACTTACTGATAAGTTCTGGATTAATATTGAGTTTGAAGACTGGTATCTGACTTCTCCAGCCAGGGAGACTAGAGCAAGCTCGGGGGTCCTGAGGAGTTGCTGTTTGAGCGCTCTCCAGGAGTTAGTAGGGAGGAACGACCTCCCATTGTTGTTGTTTCCCCAGTTCAAACAGGTTCTGTCACTTAACTATTTTTGTTTTAATGAGTGTGAATGGATGAATGTTATGCTTATATTATATGATAGAAGAGTTAGCTAGTTTAGTAATGTAAATGTTTCAGTTTATCAGCAATTGAATCTGTTGATGAAGAGTAAAGACCCACTGTGTTTTTCCACATCTGGGTTTACCAGACCGTACTCCAGCACAGGGGTAGAATTATAAAAAGATGTATGATGAGATTATAGAATAGTAGATTGTTCTTTGCTCAATATCAGAAGAAATTAATTATTTTGCTGACAGCTGCTTATACTCATAGGTAAAGCTACTCCTTCAAACAATCTATCTTTTTCAGAAATTTTATTATTTGTAAAGTATAGATAGAAGAATATATTAGTTCTACAAAAGAAAAGTCAGACTAGGTATACCTGTGGTTTTAAATCTTACAATGTTTTTCTTCCTGTTTTAATGAATTTAACTTCTATATGCTGGAAAGACAACACTGTTAGAAAGAACAATCAAGTATTGTTTAAACTCCACGGTTAAAACCTGGTTGTGTTAGTCTGTAGGTATGGTTAGTAACGTAGTCTTTTTTTTATCACTTAAGTTTCTTTTTATTCGACTGAGTTCAAATAGTTTATATAGCTGTTAATCTATTGTTATTAAAGGGTAAATGCAGGTTACTATATATATATTTATATAAGTAATGTTATTTGATTTTTATTTATATAAACAGATAACTTAATAAACAACATAATGTTATAAAATAAACTAAATATTAATAAGGGAAACTTTTGTATTCAATGGAGATGGTGTCTTTATTATTAAAACAACCATAAAAAGTTATTTCTTGCTCTATAGGAGTATTACCATTATAGAATTACAAGTAATAGATTTATTACATTAAATTATAAACTGAAACCTTTTATACTTTCTATACTGTGAGGCGAATAAAATAGCATTTAAGAACAATAATACAATTAAAATAAGAACAAAAAGACCCTATATAAACTAAAGGGTTTAAACTATAAGTTAATACTTATAAAAATTCCTAATAACTAATAAGTCAAGGTTCAAACCAAGCATAGAATCCTTGACAGTAAATTCATAAAAGAAGTATTAAAAGTTAAAAAAAAAATTAAGTGTATAATTGACATTAAACATTTAACGAAGAGCTCGACTTTGAGCTTAACTATAATGTTTAAAGAATAACTGGAAACTCTTAAACATGTAAAAGAATCTAAACAAAGCTAGTAGTAAAAGTAGAGCAACTTTACACAGTAATAATATAATCTATTTGATAAACAACAATTCTAAATAAAAAAACTTGTAACCAAGGATTGCACTGTAAATGAGTTTTTAAAATGTCATTTGAAAATCTTTAGACTTTATAAATTACAAGGTATAGTTATTATATCAATATATAAAATAATTAACCTAGTATATTATTAAACGCAGTAAAAAAAAAGAAACTACCAGCAAATACCCTGAACAATTACAGAGAGTAATTCATAAACTTATTAAGTTCACGAAGAGAAATTTAGATATTTATTAAATATTTAGAAATCGTAGGGCTTTGAACACAGATAGGCTTATTAAACCGAGTATACATTGTATTGTTTCAAAAACTGTACAGTAACAAACTATTAACTTAAGAAAATTGTTTGAACAGCCTTTAGCTTCAAGTTCAGGGTAAACCGTGTCAAAACTATCAAATTTGTACTGAATTTCATCATAAGATGGAGTTCCATCTCTTTTGTAACTCACGGCTATCAACTCGAATTACAAATAAAAACTTACAACCTGTACAATATTTTTTTATATATGCATGCTATACAGTAAACACACGAAAACCCAAAACCCATAGCCGTGGCTTCAGCCAAGCACCCTTGCTGAACAAGGAGTGAAACCCATTAAAACAGTGTGCAAGTTAACTAAACGGAACCAGGGTAACCACGAGGGTTACAAACCAAGAAGTCACAGCCATGTTTGCCCTAGAGGACCAGCAAGGAGGAGAATGCCATGGGTAAAACCAGGCTTACCAGGAGAAGCCAGATATTGTAGTCTTGCGCCTTCCACGCCAAGAGAAGAGGTCAAACCCTGTAGAGAAGTTTAAATTTAACATTAAAAACCTTGTTAATATCGATGGTTAAGCTAGTATTGTAAAAAGAAAACTAAATTGAAAACCCTGTTATATACCTTAATATCTAATAGAAATACGGCCACGAAGAACAACCAGATGACCACCAGCAAGAGGAAGGGTAAACCCTTCAGTTACCATAGAAGAGCACGAGCTCGCTGGAGCAAAAAGGGGTGCCAATCACAATGGAGGGCAGTTTTCAGTATTGAGTCAAGGTGACCACTTACACAGTGACAAGTTCGACAATGGGTGCCAAATGGAGAAACCCTAAGTAAATCAACGCTATTTCTGGCATTCGACAGCAAGCTTTCAACACAATAACCTTCCATACAATGCAGTAGATGAGCCACGAGAGCTGAACGAGCTTAGGAACTGTTAGCAGACAACGCAAACAGCGGAGTAGACAAGAAGGTTATCGCAGAGCGGCCAGAGGCTGAGGGCAGTGTGTAAGAATAACATTTAGGGTTGAGTCAAACCCTTTTAAAACACCAGTGCTTGGTTAAGACAATTCCACGTAATCCCTTAAATTATTTGCATGCGGTGGGTAGGAGCATCATAGTTCGGTGACAAGCTCTCCAATGATCTTTTAAAACCAAATCATATCCTGGGGATTCCATAAGGTTCATTATAACATAAGTCAACCACCTGCATCATAAAAGAAATCAAATAAGCAGTGAATCAATGTTTACAAAACATTATATTATAAAATTGATACCTCGTTGGACATATATATTGTGTGTGGAGAGTTAGATTAACGTTTAGAAAACCTTGTAACTTATATTTGGTTGAATCGTTGGTCTCATACTTAATGTATGAAGAGTTGTAATATTGTTAATGATATTTGTGAGCAAGATGTAATAATAGTTACCATAGCATATTTGATTCATAAACCTTTTGTTTTCTATATTATTTATTGCCTTAATTCACCAATGAAGGTGAGGGAATAATAAATAAAATCCTATAGCATTATAAAAATCAACTTAAGTGATCCAGTAATCATGTGTTTGGTATAACTCTCGACTTATGATCATCTTTAGTTTGCATAATAACAATCCTTCTATTGGTTAGAAAATCATTATGTGACATTTAGTCTTATGTAAATCCCAAGCTCAAGAATACAAAGAGTATATAAGTCAGTATCTGATAGGTGGTTTGGGTAAATTAACATTCTTGGTTTGATAGAATAGTTATGAATATCGTAAATGGTATTTGAAAATATGAGTATGAGAATGATCTATAAGATTATCAGCAAATCTATGACTTGGAATATAAATAATATTCTAATCAATATATAGATTTTAAATACTAAAGGAAAACTTTAAAAGTTACTTATATCAAGTAGTAAACCCTTGGAATGTATGATATAAGAAAATATAAGTTTGGTACTTAAAACCTCCTTATCATTATACCATTACTATTGCAAATATAACCATGGTAGAATACAGTAATTATGGATAAGTAGATTTATCATTTTGATGTTGTAATCCCACCTTGCTTGTTACTATTAAAGAAATATTCATTGCATTTTTTTAACACTAGAATTTAGTATGAACATCTAATGAATTTGTTCTCTGTAAGGATATTAAATCCTGCTTTCTCGATGGAAAAATAGCTGCCATCCTTACTAATAGAATTCAATTCTCTGTCAGTA
This sequence comes from Pseudotsuga menziesii, assembly GCA_001517045.1. Taxonomy (NCBI): domain Eukaryota; kingdom Viridiplantae; phylum Streptophyta; class Pinopsida; order Pinales; family Pinaceae; genus Pseudotsuga; species Pseudotsuga menziesii. Next base: position 79,750 of record LPNX010202658.1, read on the forward strand.
AGATCTTAAAGAAAACATAGTTAAAGCCTTACCTTTAGAAGCTTGGTAAATCTGACTAGCATGTATATACTTTTATCGAATAAATTTTGTACAGTGAATCATTATTGAATACTTTAGAGATTATTAGCAGCGACCCGAACCTCTTACCTGTGTATCTGTAAGAGAAGGAAAAACTGCTGCATTAGCTCGGAAGCTAAGTAAGCCCAGTCTTTCATGACAACCCCACCTTGTGGTCGCAAGAAGAATACAAATCAATAACTAAAAAGAAACCATTTCTTTAAAGATAATTATAATCAAAGATCATTCAGTTACAATGCTAATAAACAATGAACTAAGCAAACAGTTAATGACTGTATGTAATGAAATTATATGCATTTAAAAAAAAAAAATTGGAAATTTTGGGGTTTTGACATGTGGTATCAGAGCCTGGTTCAAATACTAGGCCTCAATGCAGCCCAACTAGTTTCCGTAGAATAGTAAAAACAATATACTAACCTATATTTTGTTTTATGTAAAGAACAGAAAATTTCTTTTTCTGAATCTAACAGGCATGTATGGAGAAGCTAGGAGAATATGCTGGGGAGGAGTCTCCAAACACCAAGACAAGACAAATGTCCAGAGAACCTGTGTTAGAGGAGGTAACTGCTCACTCCTCAGAGCTGATGCAGACTATCAAGGATTTGAAGACTGAAATGAAATCAGTCAAGAAGGATAATGAGAGAATTTTAAAGACTCGAGAGGAGTTAAACCAAATTTTGATGGAAAAATTTCAGACTGAAGGAAGGGGCAAAAGATCCGAATCTGAGGAAGCTAGCCATCAGAAAGGATCTAAAAAGATGAAACTGGATAAAGCTGAAAGCAGTTCATCATCTGAAGGATTCAGGGAACAACAAAGCTATTACACTACTAGTGACAGTAGTGAGGCTGAGTTGTATAACAGAAAGAAAAAGTATAGGCCATATGAAGAGATTTCCGGGGAGTTTAAAAAAATAAAGCCCCCAAATTTCAACGGAGAGACTGAAAAAGGGGAAGAGGCAGAGTCCTGGTTATCCGGGATGAGGAAATATTTTCAGATATACAACTATTCAAATCAGCTGAAGGCAAGAATGGCCATCTATAATCTCTCTGGAAAAGCAGATATATGGTGGCAAGATCTGAAAAGAGTTAAGGGGATCAAAGAAAAAGAAGTCGATTGGAGTACCTTAAAAGGTACTTCAAGAAGAAATTTCTGTCCGAACCATACTATGAAGAAAGGGCTAAAGAATTTTTCGAGTTAAAGTTAGGATCCATGACTATGAAGGACTTAAATAGTAAATTCTTAAGTTTGTTAAGGTATGTACCTTATTTAGTGGATGAGAAACCTAAAGTTCAGCGGTTTCTCAGCTGTCTTCCATATCATATCAAGGACATAGTCGAGTATGATAACCCGAAGACTTTGGAAGAAGCCATGAGGAAGGCAAATTTCTGTTTTGAACAGAACAAAAAGAAAGAAGGTATAGCCAACTTGAAGGCTAAAAAGAACAGTAATCAGCCTGAGTTCAAGAAAAAGGAGTTTGTACCCCAGAAGAATTTCAGGAATAATAAGAACAGAAATCATTCTAATGGTAAGAACTTCCAGGGAAACAGAAATGGTGCTTTTAATAATTCCAATAATTCCAATAACTTCAAGGGCAAGGAAGCTTCAAACAATCATGGAAATTTCACTAAGAATTTCGAACGAAAGGAGCCTGTTAAGTGTTGGGAGTTCAATGGCCCACACTATGCTTCGGTTTGCCCAAATCGAAAAAAGCCAAACAACAATATTCATACTATGCAGGATGAAATGACTGTTGGAGATTTTGCAAGGACTATGCCTTGAATCAATGCAGCGTTGGAGAACCGCCAAGCTGATTATTAGACTTCCATGGTGGAAGTAGAAGGTATGGTTAACCAAACCCCTGTAACCATTTTAATAGATCCAGGAGCTAGTCTTAGTTACATTTCACCTCAGATAGTAGAAAAGTGTAAATTGACTATTGAAAAGTTTGATAGCTCCTGGTTAGTTCAATTAGCCACTGGGGCAAAAAGGAAAGTAACCTGCTATGTGAAAGAATGTGTTTTAGTTATGAATGATTTTAAAACTACTGTTAAGATAAATGTTTTGCCACTTGGCTCATATGATTTACTGATCTGTATGGATTGGTTAGAGTAGCATAAGGTAGTTTTAAATTATTTTGATAAAACCTTTACATGCGTAAATAATAATGAACAATCAGTAATGGTTAAGGGTATTTCTAGGAAAACTGTAATCAAGCAGATTTCTTCCTTACAACTTAAAAGAGCAGTCAGGAAAGGGTGCAAAGCCTATGCTGTAACTATTACAGATGAGGCAAGTAAATTTGAAAAAAATAAAATAAAAATATAGGATATTCCTATTTTAAACGAATTTACTGATGTTTTTCCGGAGGAAATTCCAGGATTACCTCCCAAGAGGGAACTGGATTTCACTATTGAGCTGGTACCAGGTGCTATACCTAGCTCGAAAGCTCCGTATCGTATGAATATTTTGGAACTTAATGAATTAAAATCACAGTTAAAAGAATTAATAGATAAGAAGTACATTTGACCTAGTGTGTCCCCTTGGGGAGCACCGGTCATCTTTGTCAAAAAGAAAGACGGAGCTATGCGACTATGCATAGATTACCGTCAACTAAATAAGATGACAATTAAAAATAGATATCCATTGCCTCGCATAGATGATCTGTTTGATCAGCTGCGTGGAGCTACGGTGTTCTCAAAGATAGACCTGAGATCAGGATATCATCAGGTAAGAATTAAAGATGAAGACATCTTCAAGACAGCCTTCAGAACAAGGTATGAACATTACGAATTTGTCGTAATGCCATTTGGGCTTACCAACGCCCCAGCTGTCTTTATGTGCCTGATGAATAATATAATGCATAAATAATTAGATAAATTTGTTGTCATATTTATCGATGACATCTTAATTTATTCTAAAAATGAAGCGGAACATAAGGAACACTTACGGATAGTTTTACAAGAGCTGCGAGAGCAACATCTCTTTGCGAAGTTCAGCAAGTGTGATTTCTTTAAGGATGAAATCCAGTACTTAGGTCACGTAGTGACTAAGGAAAGGATTTCAGTGGATCTTGAAAATATTGGGGCAATCGAAGATTGGCCAGTACCAAAAGACGTAACAGATGTTAGGTCCTTCATGGGAATTACTGGTTATTACCGGAGATTCATTGAAGGCTTTTCAAAAATAGCTAATCCAATCACTTCCTTGCAAAAAAAAGGCAAGAAATTTGATTGGAACTTAAAGTGTGAAGAAAGTTTTAAGAAACTAAAAACCTCATTAACAACTGCGCCTCTTCTGAGAATAGCAGATCCAAATAAGGATTTTGTGGTATGCACTGATGCTTGTAATGATGGTTTAGGCGGTGTGCCGACTCAAGACGGGCATGTCATTGCCTATGAGTCCAGGAAATTAAAAATCCACGAAAATAATTATGCAACTTATGATTTAGAACTTGCAGTTGTTATACATGCTTTAAAAATGTGGCGACACCACTTAATAGGCAGAAAGTTTATTTTAATGACTGATAATAAAGGTCTGAAATACCTTTTAGATCAGCCCAACTTAAATGAAAGACAAGCAAGGTGGTTAGCCTTCTTGAGTGAATATGATTTCGAAATTCAACACATAAAAGGAAAAGAAAATAAGGTGGCTGATGCTTTAAGCAGAAATGCAAAGCTGAACTTTACAGCAGCGATCAACACTTATGCTTTTGATTTAAATGAACAGCTTACTGAAGGGATAAAATTAGATGAAATTTATCAAAAGTTACAAGTTACAGCTAAATAAGAACCTACAGAAAGTTTAATAAAAGGTTATAGTCTAAATAAAGATGGATTTTTATTGTTTAAAGACAAACTGTATGTGCCTAATGTGCCTAGGGTTAAATTGCTGATTTTGGATGAAGTTCATAAAACACCTTACTCAGGGCCTCCAGGTTACCAAAAGACTGTAACCATGTTGAGAAAAGAATATTTCTGGCCTAATATGAAATCTGAAGTAGCTGAATATATAGCTAGATGTTTGGATTGTCAACAAGTGAAAATAGAACACCAACATCCAGTTGGTTTACTGCAACCTTTGCCTATTCCTAGTTGGAAATGGGAAATAATCAGCTTAGATTTTATTACCGGATTACCCAGAAATCAAAATCAGAATGATTCAATTATGGTGGTAGTAGATAAATTAAGTAAAGCAGCACATTTTATTCCTGTTAAAACCGCTTACAAGGCTGCAAACATAGTTGACATATTCTTAAAGCAGATTTTTCGGCTACATGGTGTACCGAAGGTTATCATTTCAGACAGGGATCCTAAATTCACAAGGAATTTCTGGAAATCCTTGTTTAAGGGATTGAATACAACACTAAATTTCAGCACCTCTTTCCATCCCCAAATGAATGGACAGACTGAAAGAGTGAATCAGGTGCTGGAAGATCTGTTAAGAATGTATGTTAAGGATCAGCCAGGTAAGTGGGAAGACTACTTGCATTTAGCAGAGTTTGCATACAATAACAACTATCAATCATCAGCTAAGTTCAGTCCATTTGAAATTCTGTATGGGCGTAAATGTAACACTCCTATCTCCTGGAATAATCCAGTAGATAGATTAGTGTTAGGACCAGAATTGTTGAAGGAAATGGAACAGATCGTGAAACAAGTGCAGGAAAATTTGAAAGTAGCACAGGATCGGCAAAAGAGCCAAGCAGATTTGAAAAGAACTCCCAAAGAGTTCCAGGTGAGTGAGCACGTGTTTATAAAGGTAATACCAAAGAAAAGCTCCCTAAGACTGGGGAGTTGTGCAAAACTAGCACCACGTTACTGTGGTCCATTTGAAATTCTATCCAGAATTGGTCAAGTTGCATATCAGCTAGCATTACCACCTAATTTGAAAGTGCATAATGTTTTTCATATTTCTGTTCTGAAAAAGTATGTTCATGATGCTACTCATGTGATTGATTGGAATGTTGTATAGGTGGAACCAGAAGGAGAATTTCTAGTGCAGCCGGATTGTATCCTCGGGAGGAGGGAAATTACTTTGCGGAACCACACAATTGGACAGTTGAAGGTGCAATGGAAGCACCTTAGTCCTGAAGAAGCTACCTGGGAACTGGAAAGTAAGATGCGGGAAGCATACCCAAATCTGTTCCAGGAGGCTACAGAGGATGAAGAATAAGTAACATCAAGGACGATGTTACATTTTAAGAGGGTGTGTATGTCACATACCCCAATTTTGTAAAATAATGTAAATTGTTTTAATTATATTCCTGAGACATTATGTTAAATTTAATGCTAAGTAGGAACTGATGACTCAGCAGAGTCAATAGAAGTGGAATGTAATTCAGAATATTTTATTATTAATAAATAAATTGTGGAGACAACAGCATGGGAGAGCTATTAAAAAGAGGTTACTGGTCAAACTGGTGGATGGAACTAGGTGGAAGGCAAAATACAAGTGGCAGCATCCTCAAACACTTCCTACGTTGCAGGTGGAAACTTCCCTATATTTGGGGCCATGATCCCCCAAGAAAGTGGGATTAGAGCAGGTGGCTCATTAAATGACAACTAACCCAAAAAGACCTAGGCAATATTTTAAAAGTACCCAATGAAGAGAGCTAAGGCTGCTCATATATTTTCCAGAGAGAATTCATTCAAGTGAATGTTATTCAGGAAATTCATTGAGGAAAAAGGGAAAAACAGTAAGGAAGTTGTTCTGAGAGGAATGTTGCAGTAACTTGGTTATTATAGCTTTTTAGCTGGGAGAACTTATTGATAAGTTCTGGATTAATACTGAGTTTGAAGACTGGTATCTGACTTTGCTGCACCTAGTTCCAGCCAGGGAGACCAGAGCAAGCTCGAGGGTCCTGAGGAGTCACTGTTTGAGCGCTCTCCAGGAGTTGGTAGGGAGGAATGGCCTCCCATTGCTGTTGTTTCCCCAGTTCAAACAGGTTCTGTCACTTAACTATTTTTGTTTTAATGAGTGTGAATGGATGAATGTTATGCTTATATTATATGACAGAAGAGTTAGCTAGTTTAGTAATGTAAATGTTTCAATTTATCAACAATTGAATCTGTTGATGAAGAGTAAAGACCCACTGTGTTTTTCCACATCTAGGTTTACCATACTGTACTCCAAAATAGGGGTAGAATTATAAAAAGATGTATGATGAGATTATAGAATAGTAGATTGTTCTTTGCTTAATATCAGAAGAAATTAATTATTTTGCTGACAACTGCTTATACTCATAGGTAAAACTACTCCTTTGAACAATCTATCTTTTTCAGAAATTTTATTATTTGTAAAGTACAGATAGAAGAATATATTAGTTCTACAAAAGAAAAGTCAGACTAGGTATACCTGTGGTTTTAAATCTTACAATGTTTTTCTTCATGTTTTAATGAATTTAACTTCTATATGCTGAAAGACAACACTGTTAGAAAGAACAATCAAGTATTGTTTAAACTCCACAGTTAAAACCTGGTTGTGTTAGTCTGTAGGTATGGTTAGTAACGTAGTCTTTTTTTTTACCACTTAAGTTTCTTTTTATTTGACTGAGTTCAAATAGTTTATATAGCTGTTAATCTATTGTTATTAAAGGGTAAATGTAGGTTACTATATATATATATTTATATAAGTAATGTTATTTGATTTTTATTTATATAAACAGGTAACTTAATAAACAACAGAATGTTATAAAATGAACTAAATATTAATAAGGGAAACTTTTGTATTCAATGGAGATGGTGTCTTTATTATTAAAACAACCATAAAAAGCTATTTCTTGCTCTATAGGAGTATTACCATTATAGAACTACAGGTAATAGATTTATTACATTAAATTATAAACTGAAACCTTTTATACTTTCTATACTGTGAGGCAAATAAAACAGCATTTAAGAACAATAATACAATTAAAATAAGAACAAAAAGACCCTATATAAACTAAAGGGTTTAAACTATAAGTTAATACTTATAAAAATTCCTAATAACTAATAAGTCAAGGTTCAAACCAAGCATAGAATCCTTGACAGTAAATTCATAAAAGAAGTATTAAAAGTTTAAAAAAAAAATTAAGTGTATAATTGACATTAAACATTTAACAAAGAGCTCGACTTTGAGCTTAACTATAATGTTTAAAGAATAACTGGAAACTCTTAAACATGTAAAAGAATCTAAACAAAGCTAGCAGTAAAAGTAGAGCAACTTTACATAGTAATAATATAATCTATTTGATAAACAAGAATTCTAAATAAAAAAACTTGTAACCAAGGATTGCACTGTAAATGACTTTTTAAAATGTCATTTGAAAATCTTCAGATTTTATAAATTACAAGGTATAGTTATTATATCAATATATAAAATAATTAACCTAGTATATTATTAAACGCAGTAAAAAAAAAAGAAACTACCAGCAAATACCCTGAACAATTACAGAGAGTAATTCATAAACTTATTAAGTTCACAAAGAGAAATTTAGATATTTATTAAATATTTAGAAATCGTAGGGATTTGAACACAGATAGGCTTATTAAGCCGAGTATACATTGTATTGTTTCAAAAAATGTACAGTAACAAACTATTAACTTAAGAAAATTGTTTGAACAGCCTTTAGCTTTAGGTTCAGGGTAAACCCTGTCAAAAATATCAAATTTGTACCGAATTTCATCATAAGATGGAGTTCCATCTCTTTTGTAACTCACGGCTATCAACTCGAATTACAAATAAAAACTTACAGCCTATACAATATTTTTTTATATATGCATGCTATACAATAAACACATGCAAACCCAAAACCCATAGCCGTGGCTTTAGCCAAGCACCCTTGCTGAACAAGGAGTGAAACCCATTAAAACAGCGTGCAGGTTCACTAAACGGAACCAGAGTAACCATGAGGGTTACAAACCAAGAAGTCACAGCCATGTTTTCCCTAGAGGACCAGCAAGGAGGAGAACGCCATGGGTAAAACCAGGCTTACCAGGAGAAGCCAGCTACTGTAGTCTTGCGCCTTCCACGCCAAGAGAAGAGGTCAAACCCTACAGCAAAGTTTAAATTTAACATTAAAAACCTTGTTAATATCGATGGTTAAGCTAGTACTGTAAAAAGAAAACTAAATTGAAAACCTTGTTATATACCTTAATTTCTAATAGAAATATGGCCACGAAGAACAGCCAGATGACCACCAGCAAGAGGAAGGGTAAACCCTTCAGTTACCATAGAAGAGCACGAGCTCACTGGAGAAAAAAGGGGTGCCGGTCACAATGGAGGGTATTTTTCAGTATTGAGTCGAGGTGACCACTTACACAGTGACAAGTTTGACAATGGGTGCCAAATGGAGAAACCCTAAGTAAATCAATGCTATTTTTGGAATTCGACAACAAGCTTTGAACACAATAACCTTCCATACAATGCAGTAGATGAGCCACGAGAGCTGAACGAGCTTAGGAACTGTTAGCAGACAACGCAAACAGTGGAGCAGACAAGAAGGTTATTGTATAGCAGCCGGAGGCCGAGGGAAGTGTGGAAGAATAACATTTAGGGTTGATTCAAACCCTTTTAAAACACCAATGCTTGGTTAAGACAAGTCCACGTAATCCCTTAAATTATTTGCATGCGGTGGGTAGGAGCATCATAGTTCGGTGACAAGCTCTCCAATGATTTTTTAAAACCAAATCATATCATGGGGATTCCATAAGGTTCATTATAACATAAGTCAACCACCTGCATCATAAAAGCAATCAAATAAGCAGTGAATCAATGTTTACAAAATATTATAATATAAAATTGATACCTCGTTGGACATATATATTGTGCGTGGAGAGTTAGATTAACATTTAGAAAACCTTGTAACTTATATTTGGTTGAATCGTTGGTCTCATACTTAATGTATGAAGAGTTGTAATATTGTTAATGATATTTGTGAGCAAGATGTAATAATAGTTACCATAGCATATTTGATTCATAAACCTTTTGTTTTCTATATTATTTATTGCCTTAATTCACCAATGAAGGTGAGGGAATAATAAATAAAAGCCTATAGCATTATAAAAATCAACTTAAGTGATCCAGTAATCATGTGTTTGGTATAACTCTCGACTTATGATCATCTTTAGTTTGCATAATAACAATCCTTCTATTGGTTAGAAAATCATTATGTGACATTTAGTCTTATGTAAATCCCAAGCTCAAGAATACAAAGAGTATATAAGTCAGTATCTGATAGGTGGTTTGGGTAAATTAACATTCTTGGTTTGATAGAATAGTTATGAATATCGTAAATGGTATTTGAAAATATGAGTATGAGAATGATCTATAAGATTATCAACAAATCTATGACTTGGAATATAAATAATATTCTGATCAATATATAGATTTTAAATACTAAAGGAAAACTTTAAAAGTTACTTATATCAAGTAGTAAACCCTTGGAATGTATGATATAAGAAAATATAAGTTTGGTACTTAAAACCTCCTTATAAGTATACCATTACTGTTGCAAATCTAACCATGGCAGAATACAGTAATTATGGATAAGTTGATTTAGCATTTTGATGTTGTAATCCCACCTTGCTTGTTACCATTAAAGAAATATTCATTGCATTTTTTTTAACACTAGCATTCAGTATGAACATCTAATGAATTTGTTCTCTGTAAGGATATTAAATCCTGCTTTATCGATGGAAAAATAGCTTCCATCCTTACTAATAGAATTCAATTCTCTGTCAGTAAGATCTTAAAGAAAACATAGTTAAAGCCTTACCTTAAGAAGCTTGGTAAATCTGACTAGCATGTATATACTTTTATCGAATAAATTTTGTACAACGAATCATTATTGAATACTTTAGAGATTATTAGCAGCGGCCTGAACATCTTGCCTGTGTATCTGTAAGAGAAGGAAAAATTGCTGCGTTAGCTCGGAAGCTAAGTAAGCCCAGTCTTTCATGACAACCCCACCTTGTGGTCACAAGAAGAATACAAATCAATAATTGAAAAGAAACTATTTCTTTAAAGATAATTATAATCAAAGATCATTCAGTTACAATGCTAATAAACAATGAACTAAGCAAACAGTTAATGACTGTATGTAATGAAATTATATGCATTTAAAAATATATATATTTTTTGGAAATTTTGGGGTTTTGACATGAGCCATCTCAAGATATTTGGTTGTCCAGTATATGTACATATTCCGAACGAGAAGAGAACCAAGTTGGATACTTTTGGAAAGAAGGGAATATTTGTTGGATGATGTGAAGTGTCTAAAGCCTTCAGAATATACATTTCAAGATTTCCTCATATAGATATTAGCAAGGATGTAAAATTTGATGATGGGACAACACTTAAGAAATCTAGCAGGTGTCAAATTGAAAAAGTACATGAAGATGATGTACCTCCCATAAAGGTAGAAGTTGAACCCTCTCCTTAAATAGTAGCATCTAAATATCATGATATGCTAGAACCTTAGGACCCCCTACTATGGCTATATATTGATAGATAAAACCTACTTAGGTAAGAGAAATCATACAAGAAGCAAAGAGATATGGAGGTCTAGAAGGATCCACAAGAACAAGTAAAAGGTCAAAGCCATACTCCAGTTATGTAGCTTTGATGTGTGAGCTTGTAGATCAAGAACCCACTAGCTACGAGGAAGCTGTACAGAAGAAAGAGTGGGTGGAAGCAATGATGAAAGAATACGAGTCAAGAATAAATAATGATGTTCGAGACTTAGTACCCAAACCATAAAACAAGAATGTGGTATCTTCAAAATGGATATACAAGATAAAACATGTTGCTGATGGAAGTATTAAAAAGTACAAGGCAATGTTTGTGGCTAGAGGATTCTCTCAGAAAAAGGGGATTGATTATGAAGAGACATTTTCTCCAGCATCAAGGTACACTTCCATCAAAACCATCATGGCACTTACTTCCATTAGGAAGTGGGATCTACACTAGATGGATGTAAATACAACCTTCCTGAATGGTGTCATTGAGGAAGAGGTTTACATCGAACAACCGCAAGGATTTTAAGTTGAAGACAGAGTGAGTCATGTATGTAGATTGAAAAAGGACATGTATGGACTGAACCAAGCTCCTAGATCTTGGTATGGTAGAATAAATAGCTTCTTGACAAGATTAGGATTTACCAAGAGTAAAGTTGATCCTAACCTTTTACATGAAGGTTATGGATGATGAACCTGTCATACTATTATTGTATGTGGATGATCTATTTCCAACAGGAAATAAGAAGCAGATCATAGATTGAAAGAAGAATCTAGTCGAAGTATTCAAGATAAAATATCTTGGATTTATGCATTATTTCCTCAGGATGGAAGTGTGGCAGAGCCCAGAAGGAATATTTCTAAACCAACGAATCTATGCAGTAGAAATATTGAAAATATTTGATATGTTGGATTGTAAAGCCATGGCCACACCCATGGACGCCAACTTGAATTTGTTATCTAGTGAATCATCAGAGTTATTGCATATGAATCATTACAGACAGATTCTTGGTTCATTGATGTATATGATGAATACAAGGCCATATACATGCTTTGTTTGAACACCTTAAGCCAGTATATAGTTAAACCTAGATGGGTTCACTTGATAGCTGCAAAGCATGTGATGAGGTACCTAAAAGGTACAATAGACTATGGACTATACTATGTTAGAGATCATGACTACAGATTGTATGGATATACATATTCATACTGGGGAGGAAGTGTAGCACACAGGAAGAGAACCTGAGCTAGATGTTATTGTCTGGGATTCATCATGATCTCATGGTTTAGTAAGAAACAATCTAGTGTTGCTCTCAGTACAAATGAAACAAATTACATATCAACTTGCTCCACTAGTTGTGAAGTGATATGGCTTTGAAAACTGATGTGAGGTCTATTTGACATGGATTTCTATACCACGATGATACTTTGTGACAACCAGAGTTTCATAAAGATGACATAGAATAATGTGTTCCATGATAAATCAAAGCACATAGAAATATGATATTTTTATATAAGGGATATGGTATTAAAAGGATCGATAAAGCTCCAATATCTGAATACTGATGAGTAAGTTGCTGATGTTCTAACCAAGCCTCTATCTTGAGTAAAGTTTTATTTTTTTGGTGACAAGATTGGTGTAGTTTGAAAATAATTTCCTCTCAAGGAGGAACTGTAGTGAGACTACAAAATATCCTTGCAAGACAGAATAATGAAGATATGGACTCTCTTTGAAAATGAGGAACAAGTAGAAGATATAGACTCTCCTCGAAAAGGAATAACAGGTCGAGGATATGAACCCTCCTCGGACAAAGGGGGAACAGGTTGATGATATGGATCCTCCCTAAAAAGGGGGAGTGATGATAATACTTTCATTGATGATGGGATGATAGTGAAGCTCCAGTATTGAAGACACAAAGTATGCTTGAAGATGTTGTCAAGGTCTGACATTCACTTGTGGACGATAGTATCCTCTCTTGATGATGGTCTTGCAGGAAATAACACTTTGTTCCTGAGAATGGTCCTTACTATCTAAGGATGGCCCTGCAAATGTCACTCTCGCATGGAGAGTACCCACATTCATTTATGGATACGGTAGAATAACACTCGATTACGAGTGGTCATATGTTTGAAGTTGAGGATTCCCTATGATGAGTCCTTACGGACGACAGGGCTTGCATTTAGGTGTAGTCGAGATTTTCTTTGCAGACATTAATCTCACATGGAGAGTGTACCTACATTTATATGTATATTCCATAGAATAACACTCACTTGGGAGTGGTCCTATATTTAGTGCTAAGGATGGTCTATGATGAGTCCTTATAGACGTCGTAGCATAACACTCACATGGATTGGTCCTGGATTTCATGCTAAGGATGTCCTACGATGAGGGCCTGCATCTAGGTGCGATCGAGATCTACAATTGCGGATAATACTCTTATATGGAGATTATGCCTACATGTACATGTACATGATGTAGTATAATACTCGCTTGGAGTGGTACTAGCTCTAACAGGCTGAGGTTAGCCTACGATGAGTCCTTACAAACAACAAGGCCTACATCTAGGTGCGTGCAAGATCTAGATTCAATTGTAGATGATTCAATTGGTCAGTACTATGGACCATCCTCATTAAGAGGGAGTTAGATGATGGAGGATTACATCATCCTTGGACCTATGTCCTAAATTCATATGGATTGATCATCCCACAAAGAGATGATGTGTATTACATGTAGTGTGGCGACAAAGGATCAAAAGATCAAAGTATCGTTGTGAATAATAAAAAATATCGAAGTACAAATGCAAAGGAGTGAAAAGATTAAATTACAGCTGCAAAGGATCAAGAAGATAGAAGTGTTGCTGCAAAGGATCAAGAATATCAAAGTGTTGTTGCAAAGGATTGAGAATATCGAAGTGTTGATGTAAAGGATAGAGAAGATAGAAGTGCTACTGTAAGGGATCAAGAAGATCGAAGTATTGCTGCAAAGGATCAAGAAGATCGAAGTGATACTACAAAGGATCCAGAAGATTGAAGTGTTGCTACGAAGGATCGAAATATTGAAGTGTTACTGCAAAAGGATGAAGTGATCATCTGCTGGATAAGATGAAGACAATGAAGAGTAACTGTTCCAGTTACTAATGATTGTTGAAAAATTCCTATTATGTATAAATTTATTACCTTGATACTATTGAATATTCTCTCTCTCATTGCTCCTATAGTTGATGATGATGTTCTCAGTATAATATGCTTCTCATTAAGGGGGAGTGTTGAAATATTGTAACTTCAAAGGATATCCTAAATGTATTTTATTGATGTACCCTAATGGAGATGTTATTATTCATCCATTAGGATGTTACTATTGGAATTGTTCGTCATAGAGTCATGAGGCACATCCTCCATTGTAATTCGGATCAATAATACCCCAATGAATATAACATAATATTGTTTTGAGAAATCCTATGTGAATTCATCCCAGTCAATTTAGTGGGGCCAACTTGATTAGGGTAAAATTCAAGTTACTCAAAGTGTATAAATAGAGGAGTTTTGTTCCTCATTATAACACAGACTCGCTCAGTTGTGTAGCGTAGCGCATAGGAGATATATATATATATATATATATATATAGAGAGAGAGAGAGAGAGAGAGAGAGAGAGAGATCGGCAAGAAGGAGAATACATGTTTTGGGGTTTTATCCTATACACCTTCTATAGAGGAATTTTTGTTGGATTTTCTTCCCCTCGAGGGTTTCCTAGGATAAATATTGTGTCTATCTTGTGATTGTGTTTCTTTTAGTGATTCTGCATATGCTACTGTTGTGAATTTGGATTAAACACTAATGATATCTAGCTTAGAATATGAAATATTAACAAATCAAAGACACACAGCTCGAATCATTAATTTTTGAAATAGGTTTTTTCTACGCAGTACTAAATCCTTCTGGTGCATATCTCATGCTGAAGAAATGTATAATATCTTTGTAAGGATCATCAAACATCATGATCGCCAATAATTGTGCATCAGGAATACTATCCTCGATATTCACAGGTTCTTATCCACTTTCAATCCTCGAGAGGTAGTCTAGTCCTGAGTTTAGTCGACCCGAATTAATAATAACTTCAAAATCAAATTCCTGGAAAAGGAGAAGACACTCAAAAATATCCCCCCCCAACACTGGCTTATTCATCAAGCTTGTCCACCTAACAAAAAGTGTCTAAATTTCTAAAGTGCATACACCATATCTAAGCGTTGTCTTTTAGTCATAGTGTAACTCTTCTCTACAGTTGATAATTTCCTTCTAGAAAAGGAAACAGGATGATCAATTGACCCTTCTCTAGGTTGTGCGAGTACACCATCAAGTGAGACAGACAACAAATTGACATGTACATGAAATTCCTTCTTCAAGTCTGGAAAATATAGTATGGGAATTGTGAACATCTTGTTCTTTAGAGAATCCAGACTCTCTTAGTAGTGCTCACTCCATTGAAACTTAACATATTTATTCAACAACTTCTCCATCATAGTAGTCACCTATGCATATCCTTTGATGAATTTTCGATAGTGTCATGTATGCCCCAACGTCATTCTCAGTTTCTTCACTGTCATAGAGGGTGGTAGGTCAATGATGATCCCATTTTATTAGGGTCAATAAAGATTCCTTCAGGACAAGACACATGTCCCAAAAGAATTCCAAACGGGGTATAAAAGATACATTTCTTTAGATTCAGTGAAATTTGATACTGTCAACACCATTCTAGCACCATTCTGAGGCTCCCAATATGATATTTTATAATCCTAAAGACCCTCCAATCATCAAAGTAGACCTCAAGAAATTTATGAATAAATTCTTTGAAAGCAGCCACTACTGTCCTGGAAAAGATATCAGGAGCATTCTTAAGTCCAAAGGGCATAATGTGTACTGGAAACACCCCCACTCCATCGCAAAGGTTGTCTTATTTCAATCTTCCTTTACGATTCTGACTTGATGGTAGCCAGAGAACTCATGAGTGAAAGAATAAACTACTTGAACCCCAACACTTTCTAATACCTAATCTATAAATAGAGTCAGAAATGGGTCATGTAAGAAATATTCGTTCAAATTTGTAAAGTTGATGCAAATATGTACTTAAATGGTATTTTTCTTATCTTGCACTACTATGGGACTAATTCAATCGGATTATTCAATCGGTTCTATGATACCCTCATCTAGCATTCGATCTAACTCTATATAAACTTTTTCTTTATACCATGGATTCAGCTAGTATGGTCACTGCTTCATGGTATTTGAATCATGATTTAATGGTATCTTCATCTCTCTAAGGTCTCTGACAATCCCCTTCATCTTTGAAATTTTTTTAGGGAACATATCCTTAAATTCATGCAATAGGTATGTTATCTTCTCGACAGTTTCATTGCCCCAATAATCTTCGATATTGGTGAACTTTGGATTCTTTATAGATCCAATATTTACTTTCCTAACTTTCGATGAGTTCAAAAAATGGTCACTAGAAATACCAAATCCCTCCACCACGCGACTACCTCCAGACTCTAGGATGTTTATGTAGAGCAGGTCATCACCGCTAGATTATCCTGTCACATTATAGCACTCCATACAATGCTGGACTATCGTGTTCGTTTAATTAAAGGTTGTCATTGGCATAGGCATATCTTCAAATATATTCATCTTGATCACTTTCAAAGCAGCATCAATCGAAGGATGATCGTCAACAAACTCAAATGTGTGTGTGAAGCTATCAGCCATTTTGTCACATTCAATGATTCCATGTTGCAGCTCAAATGATGTGTACCATTTCCTTTGTATCATGTCTAGAGTGTGTCTAAATTGATGGTCCCATTCTGGTCACGGACATGCTTCCAATGTCGCACGACAATATTCGATGTGCTTAACAGGATCAAAAAATATGATGCACTTAAGACCAATATAGTTTATATCCTATCCAAATTGTATCTCCTTTAATATTCATCATTGAGGCCATTCTAATATATATTGTTTATGGGTGACCCACCATCTAGTAGGCATAGATTTCAATACAAAGTCTAGGGCAGACAAGCCCTAATGTTCAGTGACTTTTTCTTCTAATGATGTTAAAAAATATGATAGGTTAGGTAAATCTTCATATATGTCTATATAACTTACCTATATACCTACCCATCACACAGATCATGTAATTCTTGTGCATTTTCTCATCGACACTTCATGCAATCAGTTCTACCAATTTTCCAAAGATTTTCCAGATTCCAATGTACATGAACTAATGTTGCACCAACTAAGATTTCTGTCATTCATTGGATTCACATAATCATCCTTTGTAGAAGTAATGTTATAAATATGGTCCAGATAATATCCTCGTCCTTCACTATTCATGGGCTCGCCATATCTATGTCCTTCCATTGGATCCATTGGTGCAACCACTCGTAAATCCTCAAATGTTAAGATTATTTTCTTTAAATTGATAATAGTTTGATTATCAATTGCCCATTCAATCCATAGAAGTGTGGGATATGTATTTTTACCATCCACAAAATCAATCACTTCAAATTCGGCATAATTTTTAAGTCCTTCTATCTCGATAGGAACTCGAGTCAGTCGACCAATAGGTAGAACTTTCGACTAATTCTGCAATCTGAGCTTGACAGGAGACTATATGAGTCTCAGTTTCCCCATACTCTCCCATGTTTGTCTATTTAAAATTTTGACATCAAATCCCAAGTCCATACTAATATATTCCATGTCATAATCTCCTATTTGTGCAGTCATCCTTAGTTCCCGACTAGTATTCAACCTTTTCCCCACATAATCAACCCTTCTTTCTGGTCGCACCTCTTCTTGAGGTTCTTCTATTAGAGATGTCAATTCTCCGACAACATTTTTATCTTGTATTATTGTTAAGAAACTTTTAAAGAATTCTTTTAATTTGCAGACATTTCATGTTGGTTTCTTTTGGAATAGTTGATCAAATATCTTAAGCATTCCCAATATTGGTCCTTTAGGTGGTGTAGTAGCAGAAGTCAACGCTTTATGTCTATCGATGAATTCTTGTTGAGCATCCAATAAGACTTCCTTTTATTTTTGGACATCGAATGGTTGTTTCTTTTGTGTTGTTGGTCACACCCGTCGTTTTCTATATAGTGCTTATTGATCTACCCCAGTCGCAACACCTCCTCTTGTCACAACAACAATATGTGGTTCCCTTGGTTCAACAAAGATATTCTGGATATTCTGATTGGGGTTCATACTGGGGTTCATATTGGGGTTCGGGTTGGGATTCTGCAATGGATTTTGGTTTCCCACAATCTTGGTTTTCCATCTCATAATCAACTAAGGACATTCCTCAACAGTATGATCAAAATATTTAAAGTGTGAACATGTCATAGAAGGAATCATGCAATCCCTAGAAAAGTGCATAGGATTCCCACAATTATAACATATAATTTCTCCTATTTCACGAACAAATCCTTTTCCTTGTCCTCGGCCTCTAAAATTTTCCCCTTGGGTTGAGGGTATTGTTGTTCTAGGTACGAATTCCATGGGTATTGGGCCTAAGGATATTGACCCTGTGGATATTGATTCCAAGCTCACTCAACCTAGATTTATTCGGCATTCTTCATTAAATAAGTATCAATTGTTTTCTCCTAGAACAGCTGATATGATTTGCAGTCTTTTTCATCGTGTCCTACGGATCGACAAAACATACAGTATAAATTGGTTTGTGCACTTACAATATTATGTAAGTATAAACATTCTTCTAAATGGTGACCTATAGTCTGGAATAATATACACCAAGGAATTCCTTGTGTATTTATCGAGCTCAGTTCTCTCGATGCGATATAATTCATATATGCATGACAGTTGTCCTTGTGGTGTCGCTCTTTTATGCATCTAGTACACCAGAATTCTTCTTGTAATTCCTTCCCTTTCTTAATGTCTTGAAGTTGCAATGTAAGGTTGGCTAGTTGCAACTAGATTTGCATCATGCCTACACTAATTTATCGAACTGGTGAGGATTCCAACTTCATATCCAATTCCAGAGCCTCCATCTGGGATACAATCTTTTGGTGCATCAAAGGAATCCAGATGTGCAACAACAACGCTGCAATAAACAATTCTTTGAGTTGAACGTATGACATTTGGAAACATACTTTTTCCATGAGATTCTTGAATCTTTGGTCAAATTCCCAAACATACTCCCTAGGAAATTGCTTAGTTTATTTTATATTTGTAATACATTGCAACTCATATTTTTGTTTTTTGAACTTGTCTACTAGTCCTGCTTGGATCTGGTCTAATGTTTTTTATTTGATTCTTGTCGGCACCATAGATAATTTCATGTACCAATCCAATGTATGAACCCTAAGGGTTGTGATCATCTGAGCCTTCTTGATGGCTTTATCTTGGACCTCTCACACAGTCCACATGCCTTCACATAGAAATCGATGTTGCTCAGGGTCTTCTACCCCATTTCCATTAAATATTGGAAATTCTATATCATTCCCAAGAATTATATTTGTTCTTGGTACTATTGTATTAAATTTTTGGCTAGTGGGTGATGAGTTTCTAGATCTTAGCTCTGGCGATGTGTGTGGGTTCATGGTTATTTCATATCCGTACTCTGGATCTAGAGCTTCTTATTCTTCTTATTTTTTAGATATAGGATGGTATTCCTCTTCCTCGACATAAGAACATTCGTCGAAGTGCGAAACCATTGTGTAGTCGTATCCTTCATTTTTACTGCAACTTCCTCTTCTCATCGCAGTCCTTCTTCTCTTTTTCGATAGAAATATTCTTCCACTTTTTAGACATCCACTTTCTAGCTCATCTTTTCCATCACCGGGAAACATCTCAGTTTAGTCTACTCCATTTTTGTCACACTTTTATTGTGACATATCCAAAGTCTTTATGCACAAACCTTTATTCACCAGATTCCATTCTCAACATCCCTTTCTTGTATACAAGCATCTTGATCAAAATATTTAAAGATGTCAAGTACTGTCCTCTAGGTCCTTGAAAAAAATATCTTTCCATCATATTGTACCATTTTATTATGTCGACTGCAATATCAGTGATGTATCCTTCCAAAATATTGTTAACCCAGAAATCGATAGCTCTATATATATGGTTTCTAATACTTTTCAAACATTGAATCAGCTGAGGGCTCCACCCTATCAGTTCTTCCTCTTGAAAGTTTATCCATTGGGTCGTTAGCCTAAACTACCACTCATGCAACAAAATAGGAAATTTACAAAAGAAAATATCATGAATATCTGTATAGAGGTATCACCCCAACCACTATGTTGGGTTCAATCGATATCCTTCACTTTCTCCCCATGCAAAATCTAGTGCCCTAAAATCCACCCAATCTTGAACTTCCGGCTTTGTCGGGTGCCACAACATATCCCCACCAAAATGATTCATGGTCCCATCAATGAAACCATTTTTGGCCTTATTACCTTCGACCTAGGTTCATATACTTAGTTGAAAACAAAATCTTAAGATATCAACCCGACAGAGGAGGACCCCGTCGACAGCACCTGTGACGCAGATGCAGCTTCACCTGAGATATCTTATTGGGAACTACCAGAACCAGGTTTCTACAGTTATGCGAGGATCTCTACTCATGCAATACTTTATCAGATTGCTCGATCAATTCCAGGTATTATAATTTGTATTCCTTGTCTATTCATCATGATAACAAACTATTTACCAGTCAACACATATTGCAGTATTCAAAATAAAATCCTTAATAGAGATTCATTCCATAAGCGATGCAAGACATATAGATATGGGATTATTAATAAACATATGTGGTGCAACCTATTCAGATATACTTATTCGAAACATGCATGCATTCAACATAAACATATTAATTATGTTGAAATATTGTAACTTCAAAAAATATTCTAAATGTATTTTACTAATGCACCCCAAGGGAGATGTTATTATTCCTCCGTCGGGATGTTACTATTGTAATTTGTTATCATAGAGTCATGAGGTAAATCCTCCCTTGTAAGTTGGGTGAATAGTACCCCAATGAATATAATATAATATTTTTTTGAGTCTTCCTAGGTGAAGTCGGCCCAGTCAGTTTAGCCAGGCTGACTTGATTAGGGTAAAAGTCAAGTGACTTAAAGTATATAAATAGAGGAGTATTGTTCCTCATTATAACACATACGCATTCACGTGTGTAGTGAATAGGAGAGAGAGAGAGAGAGAGAGAGAGAGAGAGAGAGAGAGAGAGAGAGAGAGATCANCCTATTTTGGGTTTTTATCTTATACATCTTATACAGGGGAAGTTTTTCTTGGTTTTCTTCCCCTTAAGGGTTTTCCAGGATAAATATTGTGTCTATCTTGTGATTGTGTTTCTTTGAGTGATTTTTCATATGCTACGGTTGTGAATTTGGATTAAAAACTAAAGATATCTATATTAGCATAAGAAATCTTAACATGGTATCATAGCTAGCCTGAATGGAACAAATTTCACAAGGTAAAACTCTCTCTCCTCTCCCTTCGGAAGAAATTAGGGTTTCTATAAAAGTTGGAATTTTGAGGATCTTCTTGCATAGAATGTTGTGCCTCCATAGAGAGCATCTATTGAACCCATGATTGAATTTTATAGGTGGTTGAATCTCTAGGAAATCCAAACCCTAGTTTATCCCTGAACCAGAAAATTGCAAAATCGAAGAACCATAAATTCTGCAGAAATTGGAACCTTGTAAGCAATATTTGAAGGGTGAAAATTTGGGATCTCCAAAAATCAAGTAGACCAACCAAATTGCCTCAATCAAGCGCATCTCCTGGTAAGGTCAACTTTTCATTTTGAGAAATTTCAATTTTTAGTGACCTCATGGATAGGATGGCCCCAAGCACTAAGATCGAGGACAAATTGGAAGGAATAGAAAAATTCATAGCATGGAAGTATAGGATTTGTCTCATTATTAAAGAGAATGGTCTTCAGAAGTACATCAAGGATGAATTTGTAGAACCAAGAGAATTTGAAAGATAAGGAGAAGCATGCATAATACTTAATCAAGGCAATGAGGATCATTGATGATTCTATCAAAGATCAATTGATCCCTCAAGTGTCATCTAAGAAGATACCAAAGAAAATGTATGATGCCTTTCTAGAATGTATGAGGGAAGGAACATCAATAGAAATATGAATTTGAAATCTCAGCTAATGGACACCTTACTAGAGAGTGTCCATCGTCAAAGAATAATAACAACAAAAGACATCATACTCAGCCAGCCGAAGATGAGGAAGAAGAAGAAAGACCTCAAAAGAGACTAACAAAAGAAGAATATGTACTATTCTATGAACTCTCTGGGTCTGTAACACCTGGAGAAGATTGATAGTGGTGCTTCAAAGAACATGGCAGGGAAGAAACAAACTCTATCAAGACTTGAAGAAAAGAACTCTCCTTAGAACGTATCATTAGGAGATGACTATCAATATCCATCAAAGGTATTGGTGAATCAAGATACAAGCTTGACTCTGGGACTTCCACAAATATTAAGGAAGTACTATATGTACCAGGGTCTAAAAATAACCTACTTTCAATCTCAGCACTAGATAAGAAAGGATATAGAGTTTCTTTTATAGATGGACAAGTACTTATGTGGTCCAAAGGAAAGATACTTGAAGATTTTGCGGTCATTGGTGAAGATGGAGGAGGACTATACAAACTCAAAGGACATCTAGAGACATCCCTTGTTCATTGGACTACTATCTCAAGTGAACTACAGCATAGGAGGCTTGCTCACATCAACTACAAATCACTTCACTATGTGAGCAAGGTGGTAATAGGGTTACCATATCTTAAGATTGATCATGATGGAACTTGCAAAGGATGTGCAAGAGGAAAGAACATCAAGAATACATTTCTGAAAAGTGAAAATAAGACTAAAGATAAATTGGAATTAATTCATTCTAATGTATGTGGTCCTATGTCCTCCATATCGTTAAGTGGATATGAATATTATGCCACATATATTGATGACTAGTCAAGAAATACATGGATATATTTCTTGAATACCGAGAGTGAAGTGTTCAGTAAATTGAAGGAATCCAAAGCCTTGATAGGGAACCATTTAGAAACAAGAATCAAGACACTGAGATCAGATAATGGTGGAGAATATACTTCAAAATAATTTGAAGCATTATGTAAGGAGGAAGGAATCAAGAGGGAACTAACCACTTCTTACAATCCTTAACAAAATGGTGTTGCAGAAAGAAGAATAGAACCATTATGGAAGTAATGAAAACAATGATTCATGACCAACACCTCCCCATGCACCTGTGGGATGAAGCAGCAAGAACAACCGTGTATGTGCAAAATAGATTATCTCACATTTCTGTTGGATTCAAGACTGCTAAAGAAATGTATATGGGAAAGAAACTTGAAGTGAGCCATCTCAAGATATTTGGTTGTCCAGTATATGTACATATTCCGAAAGAGAAGAGAACCAGGTTAGATACTTTTGGAAATAAGGGAATATTTGTTGGATATGGTGAAGTCTCTAAATCCTTCAGGATATACATTTCAGGATTTCCTCATATAGATATTAGTAGGGATGTAAAATTTGATGATGAGACAACACTTAAGAAATCCAGAAGGTGTCAAATTGAAGAAGTACATGAAGATGATGTACCTCTGAGAAAGGTAGAAGTTGAACCCTCTCCTTAAATAGTAGCATCTGAAGATCATGATATGCCAGAACCTCAGGACCCCCTACTATGGCTATATATTGAAAGGTTAAACCTGCTTAGGTAAGAGAAATCATACAAGAAGTAGAGAGATATGGAGCTCTAGAAGGATCCACAAGAAAAAGTAAAAGATGAAATCCATACTCCAGTTATGTGGCTTTGATGTGTGACCTTGTAGATCAAGAACCCACTAGCTATGAGGAAGCTGTACAGAAGAAAGAGTGGGTGGAAGCAATGATGAAAGAATACCAGTCAATAATGAATAATGATGTTTGGGACTTAGTACCCAAACCATAAAACAAGAGTGTGGTATCTTTGAAATGGATATGCAAGATAAAACATGTTGTTAGTGGAAGTATTAAAAAGTACAAGGCAATGTTTGTGGCCAGAGGATTCTCTCAGAAAAGGGGGATTGATTATGAAGAGACATTTTCTCCAGCATCAAGGTACACTTCCATTAGAACCATCATGGCACTTGCTTCCATGAGGAAGTGGGATCTACACTAGATGGATGTAAAGACAACCTTCCTGAATGGTGTCATTGAGGAAGAGGTTTACATCGAACAACCACAAGGATTTTAAGTCGAAGATAGAGTGAGTCATGTATGTAAGTCTAAAAAGGACATGTATGGACTGAAGAAAACTCCTAGATCTTGGTATGGTAGAATAAATAGCTTCTGGACAAGATTGGGATTTACCAAGAGTAAAGTTGATCCTAACCTTTTACATGAAGGTTACGGATGATGAACCTGTCATACTATTATTAATATATGTTGATGATCTATTTCTGACAGGAAATGAGAAGCAAATCATAGACTGAAAGAAGAAACTAGTCAAAGTATTCAAGATAAAATATCTTGGATTTATGCATTATTTCCTCGAGATGGAAGTGTGGCAAACCCCAGAAGGAATATTTCTGAACCAGTGAATGTATGCAGTAGAAATATTGAAAATATTTGATATGTTGGATTGTAAATCCATGGAAACACCCATGGACACCAACTTGAATTTGTTATCTGATGAATCATCAGAGTTAGTGGATATGAATCAGTACAGATAGATTATTGGTTCATTGATGTATATGATGAATACAAGGCCATATATATTCTTTGTTGTTAACACCTTAAGCCAACATATAGTTAAACCTAGACAAGTTCACTTGATAGCTAAAAAGCATGTGATGAGGTACCTAAAAGGTACAATAGACTATGGACTATACTGTGTTAGAGATCATGACTGTAGATTGTATGGATATACATATTCAGATTGGGAAGGAAGTGCCACACACAGGAAGAGAACCTGAGGTGGATGTTATTGTCTAGGATTCATCATGATCTCATGGTTTAGTAAGAAACAATCCAGTGTTGCTCTCAACACAGTTGAAGCAAATTACATAGCAACTTGCTCCACTAGTTGTGAAGCAATATGGCTTTGAAAACTGATGTGAGGTCTATTTGACATGTATTTGTATACCACAGTGATACTTTGTGACAACCAAAGTTTCATAAAGATGACATAGAATCACATTTTCTGTGATAAATCAAAGCACATAGAAATCTGATATTTTTATATAAGGGATATGGTATTAAAAGGATCTATAAAGCTCCAATATGTGAATACCGATGAGTAAGTTGCTGATGTTCTAACCAAGCATCTATATTGAGTAGAGTTTGATTTTTTTCATGACAAGATTGATGTAGTTTGAAAATAATTTCCTCTCAAGGAGGAACGGTGGTGAGACTACAAACTTTCCTTGCAAGACAGAATGATGAAGATATGGACTCTCTTCAAAAATGAGGAACAAGTAGAAGATATAGACTCTCCTCAGAAAGGAATAACGGGTCAAGGATATGAACCCTCCTCGGACAAAGGGGGAATAGGTTGATGATATGGATCCTCCCTAAAAAGGGGACTAATGATAAGACTTTCATTGATGATGGGATGATAGTGAAGCTCTAGTATTGAAGAGGAAAAGTATGCCTGAAGATGTTGACAAGGTTCGACATTCACTTATGGACGATAGTATCCTCTCTTGAGGATGGTCTTGCAGGAAATAACACTTTGTTCCTGAGAGTGGTCCTTACTATCTAAGGATGGCCCTATAGATGTTACTCTCGCATGGAGAGTACCCACATTCATTTATGGATACTATAGAATAACACTTTCTTAGGAGTGGTCCTAGATTTGAAGCTGAGGATTCTCTACGATGAGTCCTTACGGACAACAGGCCCTACATTTAGATGTAGTCAAGATTTTCTTTGCAGACATTGCTCTCGCATGGAGAGTGTACCTACATTTATATGTATACTCCATAGAATAACACTTAGTTGGGAGTGGTCCTAGATTTAGTGCTAAGGATGGTCTATTATGAGTCCATACAGACGTCATAGTATAACACTCACATGGAGTGGTCCTAGAATTCACACTAAGGATGTCCTATGATGAGGGCCTGCATCTTGGTGCGATTGAGATCTACAGTTGCGGATGATACTCTTATATGGAGATTATGCCTACATGTACATGTACATGCTGTAGTATAATACTCGCTTGGAGTGGTACTAACTCTAATGGGCTGAGGCTAGTCTACGATGAGTACTTACGGACAACAAGGGCTACATCTAGGTGCATGTGAGATCTAGATTCAGTTGTAGATGATTAAGTTGGTCACTACTATGGACCCTCCTTGTTAAGGGGGAGTCAGATGATGGAGGATTGCATCATCCTTGGACCTATGTCCTAAATTCATATGGATTGATCATCCCACAAAGAGATGGTGTATTGCATGTAGTGTGGTGACAAAGGATCAAAAGATCAAAGTATGGTTGTGAATAATAAAAAATATCGAAGCACAAATACAAAGGATCCAAAAGATCGAAGTATAGATACAAAGGATCAAGAAGATAGAAGTGTTGCTGCAAAGGATCAAGAAGATCGAAGTGTTGTTGCAAAATATTGAGAATATTGAAGTGTTGCTACAAAGGATAGAGAAGATAGAAGTGCTACTGCAAAGGATTGAGAAGATCGAAGTCCTGCTGTAAAGGATCAAGAAGATCAAAGTGCTACTACAACGGATCCGGAAGATTGAAATGCTGCTACAAAGGATCGAAAGATCGAAGTGTTGCTACAAAAGGATCAAGTGATCATGTGCTAGATAAGATGAAGACAATGAAGAGTAACTGTTCCAATTACTGATGATTGTTGAAAAATTCCTATGATGTATAGATTTATTACCTTGATACTATTGAAGATGCTCTCTCTCATTGCTCCTATAGTTGATGATGATGTTGTCAGTATAGTATGCTTCTCATTAAGGGGGAGTGTTGAAATATTGTAACTTCAAAGGATATCCTAATTGTATTTTATTCATGTACCCTAATGGGGATGTTATTATTCCTCCATCAAGATGTTACTATTGTAATTAGTCATCATAGAGTCATAAGGTAAATCCTCCATTGTAAGTCGGGTCAATAATACCCCAATGAATATAACATAATATTGTTTTAAGTATTCCTAGGTGAATTCGGCCTAGCCAGTTTAGTGGGGCCGACTTGATTAGGGTAAAATTCAAGTTACTTAAAGTGTATAAATAGAGGAGTTGTGTTCCTCATTATAACACAGACTCACTCACTTGTGTAATGCATAGGAGAGAGAGAGATCAGCAAGGAGGAGAATACATGTTTTGGGGTTTTATCTTATACACCTTATAAAAAGGAAATTTTGTTGGGTTTTCTTCCCCTTGAGGGTTTCCTAGGATAAATATTGTGTCTATCTTGTGATTGTGTTTCTTTTAGTGATTCTGCATATGATACTGTTGTGCATTTGGATTAAACACTAATGATATCTAGCTTAGAATATGAAATATTAACAAATAAAAGACACGCAAAGATAACAATTAACATGGAGACCCATCTGGGAAAAAACCATAAACACTCTCTTCATCTAGAATGAGGAATATGTTAGCACCTTTTGTCTATGCACTTAACTTGTGGACTCTTCTCAAGATATTCTTTACTAATCATACAGACTTCTCTCCTCTCATGCTCTCGGGTTTTGGGGCTATGTATATCTTATCTCCTTCACTCTTATGTCGATATGCACACAACATAGATCGATCCTCTATCTAAACAACTCTCTTCTTCTCTTCTCAACCTACATAGTGACTTAACCACTCTAACAATTGACCAAGTGACTACTTAGCTAACAAAAAAAAACAACAAACAACCCCGCACAAACTTGTGTTCTCCCTTTTATAAGATTCTACTTGTATTAATCAACCAACTCTTTTTTGTTGGCCGATAGGTTGTCATTTATATTCTTGTACATTAAGTTACAACTGAAAATAGGCACTATCGACCCAAAATACAATTATGCTTTATTTCCAAAAGCGTGCTTTATTCTAACTAACTCCTTACTCATAATTGATCGAACTATCATTTTCAACTGCTCTGATATTCTTCTGTCATGCTTCCTTTCATCACGACTTCTCTCGTCACCAAAATTTTTGTCATATCCGATTCTGTCGCATCTTCTCTTCCATCACAGACTCTTCTTCCATTGCAGCTCTTCTTGCGACTGGAATCTTTATCTTTCCAAACATCATTCTGGTCTAATTATTCTTACGTTTTTTTAGGGCTAACAGGTATTCAAACAAAGGGTAAATTTGTGTTTCCAATTTGTGGTCCTATTATGATATCTCGATGTTCTAGAATTTTATGAAAGGAGGTGTTTAATGAGTATAGGCACTTCATTTCTAAGAACCATAGGTATCGGACTATTGGAAAATATATTTTTAATGGGAAAGAAGAGACTAGATTAAAACCATGAAGAATGACACCTAGTCTATGGATGAAGAAATATAAAGATATTTGAATCGTAATGGTATGGATGGAATTGTCTATGTATCACTATATAAATGAAATGTTTTCAATATTATATATTTTTATTGAATTTTGATATGTTTACTATTAAGGGACAAGTGTTGTTCTAATATATTTAATTATGCTTCGTATTGAAGGTCGTGATCAAGGAATCAATAATGAGGTGCTTCCATGAGGAATCAAAAATTATATTGAGCAATTCAATGGGCTCCCATACTATGATCATCTAGAAAATGTTCATTTTTTTGATACAATGCACATTGGGAAGAATATAACAGAGACCCTATCGAAAATATTAGATGGTAGGACAGATAAAGAAAAAATTGTTAATATTTGTAATGACGAGTAAGGAGGCCAATCATGAATTGAAAAGTGTGATTTTTCAAATAGCGATGGATACGCCCAAAATATCAGTTCCCTTCCATGGTTATCCATAGAGAAGAAAATCAAATATGTTAAAGAGGTTATTGATAAAATTAAATTTCCTACTAGATTTTGTTCAAACATGAAGAATATCCTAACAAAGAAAGGTGAATGAGATGGGGTAAAAAATCATGATTGGTATACATTCATTAAGGTAATTATTGTTTTGTAGGTGTATATATTTGTATATTTGTGAAACATGATCTTGTTAGCATTTTTTTTTCTACACTAATTTGGGATTATATAATGATTGATCATTTTTTGATACAGTATGTTCTACCTCTATCTGTCCCATAAAAATTTGACACAATGTGAAACAAGTTATATATGATCAGGGCAAATACATTAGGTAAATGTCCATTTTTATGCAAAGTGTAATTTGTTTGTTAATTCATTGTACAAATTCTTTTGGTTTTGACTACTTACGTGTGTTTTTCTTGTAGTGTATTATACACTTTTGTGATGATACTTGAGATTTTCTTGCATCATATGTAGATGGTTGTCATCTAAAGAAATAGATCAAGAAGCTATAAAGTATTGGAGGAGACAAATTCCTCATCTAATGTGTGAAATGAAAAAGTATTTACCTTCATCATTTTCTAATGCACAAGAACACTACCTCATACAAGAAATTGAGGAGATTGAGAAGTGTGGACCTGTACATACAAGGTCAATGTGGATGGTTGAGAGGCACTTGAAATCACTCAAGGCTTTGGTTAGACAAAGAGAAAATCCCGAGGGTTTTATGTTAGAGGGATATATCGTATATCAAGCCACGGTTTATATCACTCAATATAGTCCTCAATTAACAACAAATATTAATCACAAGGAGCACATTTCGGATGCCAACTCCAACAAAATATTTGAAGGGGAGCACCTATTGGGGAAAGGTAGAATGAGGAAAGTGAGATGTAAGTAGATATTAATAATACATTTGATATGCTTTTTTTAATGTATGTCATACTTTTTTAATTTTTAGCCATCATGCATATAAATACATTATTAATATGAATGTATATCATGGTAACTAATTGTGTGTTCATTGTTTTATTTTAATACAACTGGTGCAAAGTAGGATGTAATACATCACTACATTACAAACAACATTGAATGGTTGAATATATGGGTTGAATGATGTAAAAATTCTAACAATGGTAGTTTAACATGGGAAGGTGTGTCTACATTGGTCAAAGAAGATGAACTTAGAAGAGATACAAATATTACTCAAAGAGAAATTGATTTAGAACATGATTTAAAAATTAACAAGCAAGCATTTTCATCCATGGTACTTAGTTATTTTAAATTTTATATTGATGCATATGACGTGTTTTTTTTATTATTATTTTCATAATTTCCAAGATTAAATATGTTTATGAATTGACAATGTTTTTGTTTACGTGTTTGGCATATTGCAGTTGAAACACTACAAGGCCATGTGGTGCAATGGTCACAAATTTCACATCAAAAAGTAGGAAAACTTTTGATAGTGGGATAACAACACTATTTCAGGTTACTAATGTGCACTCTATAAGTGACATACATCCCCTAAAATCTAAAAATTGATAATGTGGGTATTTACATGATATACTTCAATGTGACTTTAATTCATTCCAATTAGTTTTGTTCAACATAAATGGTACAGGATTCGAATAAATGAATATGATCTTAACATAACTGTTATTGAAGATGCTAACAGTTTTACCATGGTTAATACAAGGACTAATAATGTTGAACTAGGATCAGAGACCTATTTTCTTCCAACTTCCAAGCCAATGTGAACAACTATTTTACTCTTAGGTTCTAGGTAGATCAGGTTGGTCATATGTTGTTAGATATGATCCAATAAGAGGTCTGGTAAAGTATACTCTAGTGGAAGAAGAATATATTGAATAAGAATATGATGTAGAGGAGTAGTTAGTTCATCAATACGATGAAGACGTCGAGGAATATCAAGGATATGTCTAAGACAATCTTTTGAGTGAATAATTTATTCATGACAATGTGTCAAAAAAAGAACTTTAAGAAGTCAAACAAAATGTAGGAGACTATGTTTCGGATGATGATATGTTTGGAATTAATGACAGTGATGATGATGTTGATATGGCCAATATTTTGAATATGAACTCCAAGCCATATGATATATATGATGTGTTGGATAAAAAAGGAGATGAACAATATCAAAACATAAAAATGTATAAGGTATGAATTCATATGTTTTCAATTGCTTTGTTGTTGATCCACCCAACAGTTGGAATTGTTTGTCGAATTTGATAAGTTCAACTTTGACATTAACAAGGCTGAACCTAGACACGAGCTTGATAGGTTCAATATTGACTCGACAGATTCAACACCTCAACATGCATCGTCAACACCAGCAATCGACACGACTACGACATATTGTCTCTATGGCTTCCAGTCGTCTGTAATGGTTGAAATTTTGAACCATTCCACCTTTTATGTAATTGAACATAATGGGAAGACAACCCAAGAATTCTCAACACTTTATAGAAGCATTTACATTATTGTAATATATATGCAAGAAATAAAGTGAGCAAGTGATTGAGTAGTAATTAAGTAACAAATATTGGTTTGAAATGTTGCATTTTTTATGTGTGTGCATATGTTTATTTGTATAGTGTAATTCCTCCTTTGTTGATTATTAATATGCTTCTTCCATAACAGTACTTGATTCATTCAGTCAAACATTTTTTCCTGTTCATGCACTTGGGTACCTAGATCATTGGTATCAGAGTTTGTTTGTGCTTAATTCATGTGTAGACACTTCTATTGAGGTTACCTGACTTTTATTTGTTCAAACATGATTTAAAACTCAACAATCCAATAAGACACTACCTTTGAATTTGAAGTATCTATCTACTTGCACCACTAGACCAAAGATGGCCATAGAAATAGACAATAGACATGCAACTAACGAGACAGAGAAACTCATAAAGAAATCACTAGCTCGACAACGAACCAAAATGTTCACCCAGTTCAAAGATATTCTCATGTGATTCTCCTCGACATCAGGAGGATTCTCGACAAGTTGCACCTCTGGCAAAATCATTCCATAAAAATTGAAAATGAGCTTGGACATATAGGATATAGAAGAAAATATTGACACAGAATTCGTAGACAAATGGGTACAACATGTAGAATCCTATTACTCTATGAATCAACTCTCAGAAGATGAAAAGATCGTCATTGCATCCTTAAATATTTCGACCTTTTTGCACTACTAGTGGGATAACCTATCGACAAAGATGGATAAAGATGGAGATGCCATAGATACATGGGAGAAAGTGGCAGCAACTAAGGTAATGGAAAGACCAGTCCATGCAGGGTTGCACTGATGAGTTCTATCGACTAATGGAGAGACTTGGTGTTCAAGAAGAAGAGAGATTGATTGTTATGAAGTACGTCAACAAATTGTCCCCATACATTCAACAAGATATGTATTTTTTGACTCTCAGTAGAGTTGCGGATGCATTCCACTATGTTAGTAAGATTGAATCCAAACATAATGGAAAATCACACTTCACGACCAAGCTGATTGGTCGAACATCCTATAATAGGTCACCAACTAACTTTGACAAATCAAGACACCCTTCTTAGTTGACCCCACCAAAGTAAGACCATGGAAAAAATCACTCTCAGAAAGACAAAATGGAACCTAGCTAACAACCCCCTACTGAGAAATGGTGTGATTACCACAATTCATCATAGCATGATATGTCTTAATGCAAGGATTGGAAGACATTTTTTGGAAAAAAATGTTTGCCTTTGAATTTTTCGACAAAACCATGGTAGAATCTGACCCAGAAGCATCAACCACTCCAATAGCCTCAACTATCATCGACAAGGAGGAATGAGAGTGCATGTTCCATACACATATATGGGTTCAAAACAATCCATTTCATTTGATTATGGATAATGGAAGTCAGAATAACTTTGTTTCTAAAGATCTCATGAAGAACTAGGTCTTGTCACCACTCCACATCCTCGCCCTTGTAATATCAGTTGAATGAAGGATAGACGAGAATTGAGAATCACCTAACAATGAAAAATCACCTACTTCATTAAGACTTTTGAAGATGAATTACTCAATGATATGGCACCACTTTCTGTATCCAATGCCCTATTTGAGAAACCTTAATTATGGGATCGACAAGGGATTTATCAATTACAACCTAAGAAGGCGATTATCAAAATATGGAACCAATGGTATGATATACCAGAGAGACAAACGACACTAATGGTTACAATGATATGTTTTAAACAGATAAATAATCTCATCAACCATGATCATAGATTCGCATTGATCATTACTAATCCTCAGCATTCCAGAAATACTGCAAAAACTAGTTGGCTCACTGACTAGTGCAGCTCCTGATAGAAACAATAGATCGACAATATTCTTGGTGAATACCGAAACATATTTCAAGAGCCAAATGGAGTACCTCTACATTTCCAGATAGATTCAATATTTGATAAACAAATATCACATCTGACCCAGCTCCTCCACTTATGGAAGTCTATTCATCCTCATTCAAAAGAAAGACGGGACTTGGCACATGTGCATATACTACCGTGCTCTCAACAATATTTCCTTAAAGAAAATATACCCTCTCCCAAGGATAGATGAACTAATTGACTGTATGAAAGGTGCTAAATTATTTACTAAGCTCAACCTCAAATCAAGATATCATCAAATTTTGATCGATCCCACCGATGTATGGAAAACATCTTTAAAAACTAAGGAAGGATTATTTGAATGGTTATTCATGCCTTTCGGATTAACCAATGCACCCACGACATTTATGCGATATATGGATGACATTCTTTGACCTTTCATCAGCAAGTGTGTCATTGTCTACCTAGATGATATCTTGATTTTCATTCAATCATGGGACTAACATGTCCGACACTTTTGATAAGTCCTTGACACCTTCCAACAACATCGACTCTATTTGAATATGGAAAATTCTCATTTGAGTCGATGAAAACAATCAAATATTTGGGGTAAGTAATCAACTATGCAGGCATTCACGTCAATCCAGACAAAGTACAAATCCTTAAAGATTGTCCCATTCCTCAAAGAATTCATGAACTAAGAAGTTTTCTTGGTTTGACGAATTTTTATCGACGATTCATACTCAGCTTCAGTCATATGGCCTGGCCTTTGAATCAGTTGACTAAGGGAAATGGGAAAATTGTCTTCAAATGGAGATCGACGCAAGAACAAGCTTTTGAGAATATCAAACACAAGTTTTGTATTGCACCAGCCTTGATTTGCATCAGCCTTTTGAGATTGAGGCGAATGCATCGAACTATGCCTTACACATAGTGATCACTCAATATGGTCACCCAGTATTTTTTCATTCTAAAGCCGTTAATGACACCATCAAAAGGTATTCGACGTATGAAAAGGAACTCTATGCCATTGTGCAAGCCCTTAAGCAATGGAGACACTACATTCTTCGCAAGAAGATGCTAATTCTTACTGACCACAAGCCTTTATAGTTCATCATGTCTGAGTCTAAGTTACAAATGACTCGAAAACTCAAGTGGATTAATTACCTGTAATAAATTTACTTGGTAAGTAAGCATCAAAAAGGTAAATCCAATGTCGCAGCTGATTATTTGAGGCAACCACCCATTACTCTCTTTTTCATAGTTATGAGTATGCAGGGATATGACACCACTACTTTTCCTTAATTGTATTCGGTATACTCGAATTTTCTGCAATTTATCGATAGCTTCAAACCAACCCACTATCCACTATCAACTAT
Organism: Pseudotsuga menziesii; assembly: GCA_001517045.1. Classification (NCBI taxonomy): domain Eukaryota; kingdom Viridiplantae; phylum Streptophyta; class Pinopsida; order Pinales; family Pinaceae; genus Pseudotsuga; species Pseudotsuga menziesii. The sequence continues at coordinate 114,133 of LPNX010202658.1, forward strand.
TTCATGAAGGATACCTTGTTATACAAGCTTGGACAACTTTGTGTACTAATAGGTGAGCATTGATAGAAGCTCATTTGAGATGTGCACTACAACAATACTGCATGAAACTTTGGAGTAGTAAATACCCTTTCCATCTGCCAAAATTATTTATATTGGCCTTCACTTAATTCTGACGTCAACAGGTATATTTGATCATGCATGGTTTGTTCCATTGTTAAACCTCGAATCGATGATAAGGAATGTACACGCCTTTATTAATTCCTAGTCGACCATGGGAATCTATTTATGTGGATTAATTGATGGGATATCATACTAATAAAGATAAGCATGATGTGATCTTAGTAGGTAGTCGACAGTTTTTTATTCCATGCAAGAATACTACGACAATGCAATAGACTACCCATCTCTTCTTTGAACATGTCTGGAAACATTATGGCTTACCGACGACCATCATTTCCAACAAAGATGCCATATTTTTCAGCATATTTTGGAAGAATCTCTAGAAACAACTCGACACAAACTCTCCTTATAACCAGCTTTCCATCCTTAGGTAGACGGGCAGATGGAAGTTATGAATTGCTTGCTAGTAAAATTGCTCCGCATGTACAACCACAAGCATCATCAGACATGTGATGAAAGTATCCCATATATACAACACAGTTATAATCATTCTTAGCACAACTCTATGGTAAACATTCCATTTGAGATCAATTATAGATTTCAACCCTCAAGGCCCAGTGAATTGATTAGTTCATCGACACAGTCGAACGACACCAACTCTAACCAACGAGAAGTTGAAAAAGCATTGAAGTTTTGAGATAAAATATACAACATCTATAAACAAGCACAGGAAATGTTGCAACAAGATAATGCAAAATCTAAGTCCTAACATGATACACATCATATTCCTCATGCATTTCAAATTAGGGATCAGGTTTGGTTGCATCTCAAGAAGGAATGCTTCACTGGTCCATAGAGGAAGATGAAGCCTTTGCGATATGGTACATACAATATTCTTAAGCCAAATGGAGAAAATACGTTCCATCTCAACATTCCTTCATGCTTGGTTCTGCATATAGTATTTAATGTCTATCTACTTAGACCATATAATGCATCATTGTTGGAACGGAACAACTTGCAGACAGCAAAACCCAAAGACATCCATCTAGATGTTCAAGATCCTCTTCTTTCCAACACCATTATGGAACAATGAATACGCCATACAACGATGAATGCAATTCCCCTGTTTCAAGTGGCTAAAGTTAGACAGTTCCCAACATAAGGAAAATAGTACTCTACTACTAATCTAACAAAAACGTTTCCTCATATGTACGAGCAAATAATGGGGACCATTGTTTCTTAAGGAAGGAGGTATGATCCACCTAGCAGTTGGAATTTTTTGTTGGCTTCGACAAGTTCAACTTCGACTTCGACAAGTCCAAACCTTGACATGGCCTCGATAGGTTCAGTATCAACTCAATAGATTCAACACATCGACATGCATCATTGACACGACTATGACAGTTTGTCTCTATGTCTTCTAGTCATTTGTAACGCTTGAACTTCTGAACCATTCCAACTTCTATTGTAATTGAACATAATAGGAAAACAACCCAAGCATTCTCAGCACTCTATATAAGCATGTGCATTGTTGTAATATATATGCAAGCAAGAAAGTAAGCAAGTGATAGAGCACTAATGAAGTAACAGATATTGGTTTGAAATCTTACATATTGTGTGTGTGTGTGTATGTTTCTGTGTATAGTGTATTTCCTACTTGATTGATTATTAATATGCTTCCTCCATAACAATACTCGATTCATTCAAGAACCGGTGTCCTCGTAGTGCACCTGGGCACCTTGATCAATTGTCTTTCATTTACCTTAAACATTTATTTTCTTAGTTTCTATGTTTGATTGTTATTAATTATATTGTTTCTTTCAAATATTTAATAATATATAGATTGGGTATTTAGGAATTGAGAATGAAGTGAGGGGGCAAGGGATATGAGGTTCCACCTTCACATGATTGGCCTTGTTCAGTAGAGAATATATTATTCTTTAAACCAATGGAAGTTCATCCAATTTTAAAGCATCGTTTTTTTTTCATATTCTCCATTCCATGTCGAATTTCATTATTTCCCATGTCTAGGGAATTCCATGCATGCCAACCAAAAAACCTTCAGACAAAATTACTAGGACAAGATTGAAGACGTCAAGTAATGGCTATCATTTCCATAAATTTGAGTCTAGAAACCCTTCCATATCATGTAGGCATGTGAACCGCCAGTCCATGTCAAATTTCAATGCATTCAAAAACAATTTAAAAAATTCAACGTTGGCCCCATCCATTGGTCAATGTTGCCCAATATGTCTAGTCGATGCACAACTATGTACTTTACGGTGTTCAACCTTTTCAAATTATTTCCACATGCATGGAGACACATCCAGTACAAGGGCAATAACATCCATATTGAACACTTGAGTATATTTTTAAAAATGAAATATACTTAGAAGGTGAAATTGCATTTGCACTAATGAAGATTGGAAATTGTTCATGTAATTTGTGGTTCAATGGTTGAGTTTTTTATACCATCTCAACTATGATAAAAAAAATTGAATGCATAGTCTTTGAGCCAAGTTCAAAAATGGATTTTAAATTACATGGGATGTACATGAGGTTCCCATGCCTTGCATGAAGTAAAATAACAAGTACCTATGACTTGCATAAGAGTGGGTACCAATGCCTTGCATGACGCAAAAAAGAGGGTGTTAATAAAAGGACTTACAAACTTATGTACAGGATCTACAAACTGTTGAATGAAAACATGAATGTGGCCTAGGTCTATTAAATGTATAAGGGTTACCAAATATAGATATAATGAGGGGTGAGAGTTTGAATCCATCCCCCACCATAAAAATTTCATAATACTTCACAAAAATCCTTTAAATTAACCAAACTATATCTATCAAAACCATAAGTAGGTATTTTTTCCATGTGAAAAAAAACTTATTAGCTATTAAATCCTAATAAGCAATGGATTAATTTCACACCTGCACAAAACTAACCTTGAAGGGATACCCCAAGCTACATTTATCCATATTTTTCCACACCCAACATACAAGTGCTTCTTATTTTAAGTGGTGAAAGAGAAATGGAAGTACTGGAGGAGGAAAAAAATCTTGTATTGAGCCATTTTTATTTTCAATAATTTTTACATTCAAATCATGTGTGTCTTGTCCTTGGGGTTTACCACATTTTGCTCACTTTTCCCTTTTTTTCATATTTGTATATTTGTATATTTTTTAAATTTCTTTTTGTCTCCAAAAATATTCCATTGGCATTTAATTCCCTTTAGCCATTTTACATTTTTGTCCATTCTTAGTCAAACATATTGATATTAGACCATGGCTATAAAGAGGTGGAATGAGACATGAATCACATTGTTAGAAAGAGTTTGATGTTAAATACTTGACTACTTCACTATAAATATGATTTTACACTAGTAAGGCCTTCCTTTTTACCTAATAATTCCACACTATAAACATTATTATATCACCTAGGGCCCACAAATACCTTGATTTTGAAGGTTTCCATCTAGATATACAATATCCAACTAAAGAAAATGGAATATCATTGGAAAGGTATTGACAATCACTTTAATGATATGAAGGAATTATTATTATTATTATTATTATTATATACTATTAACATGTAATTTACCTACTAAGAATTTCTACTAAGTTAGTCGTCAAGTGTAGAAGTATTGACAAAAAATTCATACTTTTGTCAAACACTTAGTTTACCCATATTTCAGACATAAAACTTGTCATTAATAAAAACACCTCCAATGGATTTAAATCAATAACCCAACAAGATGAAACACTGAAACTAAGTCTGTAGGAATGGAAAAATCACATAAAATACAACACACTCGTAAACCCATAAAACAACATAAATTTGGTCAATGTGACCTTGGAAAACCCCACCCTAGGGAAAACCAGTCCAAGACAAATTTTATTGCAACATTTATCAGGAAGAAAATTAATATACAACAGCATTTATTTCATCATTAAATGATTGTACCAGATTCCTTGATTTCTGTTCCCACGTCGATTTCTATGCCCACCTCGATTTTCATTCCCACCTCGATTTTTATGCTTAGCTAACAATAGGACCTATATGTAATCTACAGAATTGCATGGACTATACGGGTTTACGTGCCCCAAAAAAACTCCCTTCTTCTCAAAAATCTTGCCCAAAAATTTTCTCAAAATTCATGCCACTATTGTACCATACGGACTGTACGGAATAGTACAACTCAGCATAAATAAATACCTTAGGAAACATTCCTAGGTCCTTGGGATTTGTTCCCACTTGAGAAACAAATCTCCTTGGGATTTGTGTCCACTTGAGAAAAATGGATCTCCCTCTCTCTCTAAAAATGACCTAGCCAAAAAATGCTCACTCTTGGAAATGCTTTCCTTCAACTTTTCTTGCACCCTACCCTAGGCTCTCTCTTATGAATTAAGAGTGTATTTTCACCTTCCCCGTTCCCTAAATCCAAAGACCAAGATTAAATATTTCATTTTCCATATCAATGGTTGAGAAACTTCCCCCCCAAAAGCAGTTACATTTAATTTTAATAAAATCACCTTTTACTTTATGAAACAAGTGCACTTTATCTCATAAAGTCACTTTATAAAATTTAAACAAGGGAATACTTTATAAAAAGTCCCATTTACATAAGAGTCACTTTAAACTTTATAAAACAACATTACAAAGTAAAGTAGCCTATCTAATGCATGGTCACTTCCACAAACAAGACAAAAATATGCAGAGTGCCTCTAGAGCTAAATCTATAACTATTAAGAACCTGTATCGACCCCCATCTTTATTTTGTAAGTATATTTTGTCGAACACATATGCTTTGTAAGTCATCCCATTAGTATGTTTTATTATCCCACATTCATGGGGAGTAAGTAATAGTTGTTAAGTCGTCCAGTTAATATGTTGCATTATCCCACATCCATGGGGAGTAATAGTTGGTTAGATTAGACTTAGTATATATGTGTTGAGGCTAATGAAAGCATCGAAGAGTTATTTTGTATTAAGATTTCTCAAAGAAGGTTGCCCCCTCAAAGTGGCCTGTGATTAATAAAATCTCTTATGTGATCCATTTTTTCTGTTATATCGTGCATTCTCATTATTTATTGCAGAAGGTTCTCCACATCTGGTATCAAATTTAGCAGAGTATAAATTTCTATTTCTTAGCCATATCTTCCTTGATTTAGCTCCATTTCCCTTGAAACATCATTGTAACCCCCGTAATACCATTCTTCATATTGCTTCCTTGAGGACCATATCCCCAATTTCACTTACTGAAGGTCGAAATTCCACATTTGTCTATTTTTAGGGTTTGTCATAACTCATCTAATTCTCACCCAATCGCCTTCATATTTTTCCACGGTGTTCATTTTCCATTTCTGCTTCATTGTGTCTCTTTGAAAAATTTTCCAATTCCTTCACCCCACGTCTGAAATTCACATTTTCTGCTTCTTGTCCCTAAGAAAGTGTCCAAAACCCCATAAAACCCCAATTACCCCCTCGAATTTTTTCCTGAATCAAAAATATCCTTTTCTAAAACCCTTTCCATTTTTTTTACCCATTACCTGGAAAAAAAAACTGCTTATAGTTGTCACCCACACCGGAGAAAATAAACAAATGGAAGAATAACTTTTCTCCATCAAGTCCAAACTCGAGGATCTAGATCAAAAATTTCTCGGCCTCCATCTTCAAAATTCACCCATGAACAACCGCCTCTAGCTTGATTTTTCTGTAGACACTGGGTTCTCGTCGTCTAACAAATTTCATGGGATGAAGTTGCATTTTCCTTGCTTCAACGGTGATGATCCGACTGGATGGATTTATAGGGAAGAAAAAAAATTCAGTTTGCATAACACTTTTAATGTCAATAAAGTCCCACTTGCATCATTTCATTTGGAACGTGAAGCACTTCAATGGTTCTATTGGTACATCAAGGCTCATACAGAGCCAAACTGGACAGATTTTCCCAACTCCTTTTGTAGCGATTTGGCCCTAGTGCTTTTGATGACTCATAGGAACACTCACCAAACTTCGCCAAACTGGCACTGTGCGGGAGTATCAGACATAATTTGAGAAACTAGCCAATCACATCGAGGGATTTCTTGATGCATTCTACCTTAGTTGTTTTAAATGGTATGAGGGATGCAATATGATCTGAGGTTAAAATGTTCTGCCCCAACACAATGATGGAAGACCTAGGGTTGGCTAAGCTAGCAGAGGACAATATCAGGGCTCAATAATGCTCCAAATCCACTCTGGTTCCATTCAGACCTATGGTTCCCCAACAAACCCAAAATCTGCCAACTCCTAGAACCACTCCTATCAAGCATTTGTCTGAAGCAGAGATGTGGAAAAGCCAGGAAAAGGGCTTTTTTATAATTGTGACAATAAATTCACTTGGGGACATAGATGTTTTGATCAAAATCTCTATCTCTTGAATGTGGATTCTCCACCTGCACCTGAAATTTTTTATGATGCTCAGGATCCAGTAGATGATGACGGTGACATTCAACAACTTCCTTCTCCAAATGACCAACCAAAGATATCTCTCCATGCCTTAGCCAGATTCACCACCCCATAAACCATGCGAGTCAAAGGGTTCTTCCAAAAACTCCCTCTTACAATACTCATTGATTATGGTAGCACTCAAAACTTCATTGACCCGAGGATCGCCAAACATGATGATTGTTTTGTCCATCCTTGCTCCAGCTTTGAAGTCATGATTGCCAATGGGGGAACCTTATCTTGCAAAGGGAAGTATTGTAATGTGCGCATATCTATGGGGGATTATAACTTGCGCTCTAACATGTTTTCCTTTCCCTTAGGTGGATGCGATGTGGTTTTGAGCACTCAATGATTATGTACACTTGGACCCATTTTATGGGATTTTGCTGAACTTTGCATGCAGTTTTCAATCAATGGTACCAAACACACATTGTGGGGATTACAACCAGGGTCTCTTAGCCTCATCAGTTTGCATCGAATGGAAAATCTTCTTAAGAAAATTTCACATGGTCTCATCGCTCAGCTCCATTTCATTCAGATGCAACCTTCAATAGTCTCAACTACTCCATTGGATCTCCAACAAATTTTGGATCGATATGCATGTGTGTTTGCTGAGCCAGTGGGATTTCCACCTTCTCGATTTGAGGACCATCGTATTCTGCTCCTTCCTAGAAGCATCCCTCCCAACATCAGGCTCTATCACTTCCCGTTTCACCACAAGAAATAAATTGAGATGCTAGTTCGCGACTTACTAAAGTAAGGTGGTATTCGCCCTAGAACTAGTTTATTCTCTTCACCAGTCCTTCTAGTCTGAAAAATGATGGGTCATGGTGCCTTTGCATCGACTTTTGAGAACTTAATCATATCACAATCAAGGATAAGTTTCCAATTCCCATTGTTGATGAGCTTCTGGATGAGCTCCATGGTGCTCATTTTTTCTCCAAGTTGGATCTTCATTCTAGGTATCACCAAATTCGAGTCCATGCAGATGATATCCCTAAAACAACTTTCCACACACATGATGGCCATTATGAATTTTTGGTTATGCCATTTGGCCTCACAAATTCTCCTTCCACATTCCACGCATTGATGAATAAAATATTTCGGCCCTACATGAAAAACTTCATTCTGGTATTCTTTGATTATATCCTCATTTATAGTAAAACCTAGGTTGAGCATCTCCAACATCTGGATCTTGTACTGCAAATTTTTTTTGATGATCATCTCTATGCCAAAAAATCTAAATGTGTTTTTGGGCAGAAGTAGAGTATCTTGGGCATATTGTTTCAGCACAAGGGGTTCATGTCGATCCTACCAAAATATATGCCATGAAAAATTGGCCACATCCTCAAACCTTGAAGATCCTTCGTGGGTTTTTGGGACTTAATGGCTACTACCTTAAGTTTTTCAAGGATTATGAGAATATTGCAGCTCCATTAAAAGCTCTACTAAAAAAATATGCTTGTGCTTGGACACTTGCTGCTAAGTGTGCATTTGAGAAACTGAAACAAGCTATGTGTACCACATATGTTCAAGCTATGCCTGATTTTTCCAAGCCCTTCACTATTGAGAGTGATGCTTGTGAAAATGGACTTGGTGCTTTCCTCCTCCAAGATGAACATCCCATTGTGTTCACCAGTAAATCCCTGTCTGGTAAGAATTTATCCGCCTCTACATATGAGAAGGAAATGATGGCTATTTTGCATGTCGTACAGAAGTGGTGTCCGTACCTCTTAGGGAATCATTTCTACATCAAGACTGATCACCAAAGTCTGAAATATTTCCTAGAACAAAAAGTCTCATCCCCAACACAACAAAAATGGGTTAGAAAACTCATGGGTTATGACTATGAGATCACTTACAAGAAGGGTAAGGACAACCTTGTGGCGGATGCTCTTTCCCGCACATTTGATGACCATGCTTCTCTTTTAGCTATTTCTATGCCTATTCAAAATTGGTTACATTATGTTCAACAAGGTGTTGCAGCTATAACCTTTTCCCAAACTTTTGAAAATTTTGGGATCCTTCTTTTATTTTTATCTAGCCCGGGATTGTTTGGTTTTCTTGAAATATGTCTTTCCTCTACTATAAATTTTGATCTATTGAAGTCATAAGTAAGCTCAAATTTTTTCTTTCGCTTCGGGATTTGAATAATCTAGCACTGTTGTTGTCTAGCCAATGCATAAAGACTATGGAGTTTTGTTTTATTGTTCAGAGTTTAAGGTCTGAAGTTTGATGATTTCTTTATCGTTGTTGGAGGTCGGATGATGAGTTGACTGTTTGTTTCTGCTGTGTCGGAGGTTGAATGAACTAATATTTCCATCGCCCAGCCGAAAAGCCTTTTGTTTTATTTGAGTACTTAACGTTTTTTTATTTTTCAATGATTTTATTTATCGCTGTCGGAAGTTGGTTGAAGATTGAGTCGGGGCATTAGTTATCTATGCTGCCGACGTTTCGGAAGGGAAATGACGAACAGTTCTTTTTCTCACTGATCCGTGGCGTTTATCACCTTGTGGTTTTATTGTTTAAACCTTTGACTGTCGATGATTTGATTTCGCTTTATCACTATCGAAACATTTTTTGACTTTGATCAGAGGGTTTTTCCTTTACATTGCTGACACTGTGGAGACATTCAGGTTTAAAGTTCTGACATTTAACAGTTAGAACTTTCGATCACCGACAGGTTGTGTTTTTCCGTGGAACCATAGTTGTATGTGACTCCATCGTTGTGGCTGTCAATCAGACTATCTTCACCAACCCATAGTGTTTAGAGTTTCTAACTGTCGATGAGTTTTTGATCCACGGAACCCACAGTTGGTTTATTGCCCACTGTTGTGGATGACTTTGGAACTATCCACCCGAAGAATAGTTTTTTTCTCGCTGATTCTATAGTGGTTAACGGTTTTGATCGTCGATACAAAATCATCGCGATAATAGTTGTTTCGATCATCGACACTGTTGAGACAGAAAGGATTAAGGCTCGATACTTAGCATTAAGAGTCTCTGACACCGACAGACTTAATAGTCTCGCGGGACCCATAGTCTGTCTGCTGCCCGCTGTTGTGGTTTTCGATCAGACTATATGCCCGATGTTTAGTGTTTTCAACTGCTGATGCATTAGTGGTTCCGATCTCTGATACATGGAATCAGAGGTGTTTAGTTCTCGGATTTGTCGACACTATGGAAGCGCTTAGATTTAATTCGTTGATACTGCGGAAGTGCATTGTCCTTTATGTTGCCGACCTTTAGCCTTAGAGCCTTCGGTCACTGAAGATTTTATTTGATCGTGGAACTCGTAATCTATCTGTTGTCCACTATTGCAACTGCTTAGTGAACTATCTACCCGATGCTTAGTAGTTCCGCTCGTCGATAGGGTTTTTTCCCGCCATTTCTTTTTACCAAAGGTTATATATAGAGGTGGAGTCTTTTTGATTATTATCTTTGGTTGAAAAACATGTCCACTCTGTCCTTGTCGATTCGAGCTATACTACCATTGCTCAGTTGTCCGCATTCCATTTGATTAGCGTGCTGCCATGGAAATTTCAGATTCATCTTGCCAACTACACAGCATTTTTTCCAGGTAGGCCAGCCACAATTTCTTCTTTTTTATTTTATTGGTCATTTTGAGAACCATGGTCTTCCCTGGTTAGTTTTTCTTGTAGGTTGTGTAGTCATCCATTTAGAATGATATTTATCCTCGCGGCATGCTTATTATCGTAAGGCATATCAACTAGTTTGACAGTTTTGGCGGTGGGGGTTTTTGAGCCTGTGTTTTTAGCCGTTATTGATGCTCTATCCCTGTCTGAAAGATTAGGTAGTTGGTGCAGACAAGCATTACATTGTCTGCACCACCTATTTTGGGGTTGTTTATGGCCATCCGGAGGGGTTTTATTTTTCATATGATTTTACCCTATTTTTGTGGACGACGGATGTTTTGATTTTTCGATCGATTCAGGGTTTTTCATGATAGGGATAGGTATTAGGTCTCACATTTGAGGATTAGCCTTATTGATAGTGTGGTTCATGTATATTGAATAATTAGATTATTTCAAATGCAGTCTGGATTAAATGATGAGTTTTCTATCAGGGTCGTGTTTTTAGTTGCAGACAGTGGACGTAGAGGATTTATTTTGCCTTGTCATTTTCTTTTATGCATTAATGCTCTGTATAGTTTATTTGTGAGAATGCATATGGAAGAGTTAAATAGGTTGTTATAGTTTTTCTTCATTACTAAAACACTAACTAAAATCTCCAATGGTCTAATAACATGCTTGGTTTATGACAGGGTGATTGTTGCAAAGGCAATATGTCTAAAAGATAAAATAAGAAGGCTCCTGTTGCCGAGGGAGAACCAGAGGTTGAAATCATCACCAAGGTGGAATACATATATGAAGATACCAAGGCTACCACTGGGGTCGAATCAGATTACAAATGGGGTAAAATATACACGATGATTGCAAATTAAAATGTGCTTGATGCAGGATTTGAAGAGCTAAATATTTATCCAAACATCGAGAAATCGGCTCTTATGAAGGTAGCCATAAGACTTGAGTTGTTCCCATGCTCATAAGTGATCGGCTGGATTCTGCCTAGGGTAGATGTAACTACGATGATCCTAGAAAATATTGTCAAACTGTGATATGCTGCATACAGTCCTGCTTATGTCTCAACGGCATATCACCTGCCTCCTACCCAAATTTACTTAACTGAAAGCTGGTTGAAAAAGACAAATTTGGATCTGGTTGAAACAGTCAAAAGAATGATGATACCAGGGAAGAAATTTCAAACTAGGCCATCAGGAGAATATGATACAGCCACTCTCTGGACCCCTCATAGATTTATTGCACTAATGTTGAATAGGAATTTTGGGAGAGCTCACGGAAAAAACTTCAAATTGGGATGGATACCAATTATTTTCTATGTGGCCACTCAAGGAACCATATTCAATTGGGAAAACATAGTGTCCAATAGCCTCTCAGCATGCATATCTTCAGCCTTGGGAGGAGTGTCACAAAAGAAGTTAGAGTTCTACATGAGCTCTATTTTGGTTGACTGTATACTGTGTACCCGGTATTTTCCAGCCTTGAGGTGTAATTGGGATAGGGATAGGACCCCTGTATACATTGCATATAAATTATTTTGGGCACATAAATACTATAGCTACTACAGAGAAGTATGTGAGCACTTCATCATTCCTTTGTACACCCTAATTTTCCTGACTGAATGCAACTGCATGTCAGAAGAAGCATTCAAATTTATTTAAGAATATGGAAGCTATTCTCTGACTAATGAAGGAATGTATATCAAAATATATGGTGGCTCCAGGGCACCTTCTTTGCTCCCTAAATATGCCACTGATTATGTGCTACATAAAGAAGAAATCAGGTAGGTATACATTGATGGTGTTGGAAGTTTCTTGTTCGAACACAAGAAGGAAGCATATCCTGCCATACCTTTCTAGCTGGGGAGTTATAAGTTTTCAAAGGTGAAACAGACTACATAATTTGTACAGGAGCTGGAGCACTTCTGTTTTGGTGAGATGAACTTTCACAGGAATGACTCCCAAAATAAAGTTGCAGATCACTGCAACGAGGCAAATGTTCATTTCGAATACACCAATTTTAGGGACAAAGACGAGGAAATATTTAGAAATGCAAAGAATATGATTGCTTTAAAGAAGAGATTTAAACAGAAAATTACTATTGTAGGCAAAAAAGGCAAAACTGCACAGAAAAATAAGACAGCTAAAGAAGAAGAGGCCAGAAAGAGGGAAGAAGGTGCTATAAGACTAACACAAGAGGCAGAGAGATGGATGAAGAATGAAGAAGAAGAAATAAAGAGAGCTGCAGAGGAAGCAGCAAAGAAAGAAGAGGAGAGAAAAAGGAATGAAGAAGCAAAGATAAAGAAAAAACAAGAAGAGAGTGAAGGTCTGAGGTTAACAGGATCTAAAAAATACCAACAGACTACTGAACAGATGGATACACAGGGGGCACATGATCATATAGATCAAGGGCTTGGACAAGATAATTCTGATTCCCAGGAGCCTGCTGCAACCTCTGGAAGCACTCAAGGGAAAGCTATTTTTTCCAGAATGGATTTGATACATTTCATGCAGAAAGAAGGAGAAGAGGTCCCTGATTTCAGCACCATTTTCTATGACAAGGAGAAGAAAAGGATTTTCAAAAAAACTGAGAAAAAAGTTGAAACAGGAGGACAATCACGAAAGATGATAACTTATAAGACTTTGGTGTATGGAACAGATGCTGATCCAATATTGACAGCAAGATCTGGGGTGGCATTAACCCAAGCTACTGAAGATAAAGTAGATAGACTGATGACGGATCTCGAGCAATCAAGAAAGAATGCAACTTAATTAAAAGAAACACTAATGAAAGAGAGAGATGAAGGTCATAAGTTGAAGAGGAAATTTAAGGACATGTAGAATGAAGTGAGGACTTCAAAGACAGAACTCCAGAATCTCCAAGAAAATAAGATGGCCTTAGAAGTTTCCATGGAGAAAACAGAAAAGGATGCTTAGAACAGCTTAGCAGAATTGCAGAAGCTACAGCTAGAGCATCAAGTGTTGAAGACTAAGAAATATGACCTCCAGGTGTCGTATGAAAATCTGAGTGCAGAAAAGGACCAACTACAAAGAAGAATCACTAAGATAGAGGTGGAGAAGGCCACCACTGAAGAAAGAGGAAAAAAATATCAAATATAGGTGGCAGCCTTGGAAGAACAAAATGCTTCATTGACAGCATCACTAAAGGATGCTATAGAACAGAAGACAGATGTCCAGCCTTTAAAAGAGCATGTTCTCACTCAGAGAAGGAAAATCCACCATTTACAGATGTGTGTTGAGGAAGAAAGATGTAAGATTTTGCAAATAGATAGCAGATTAGAAGAGATTTTGGATACTACATCTTATTTCTTGGATAGATCTCATGAGATTCTGGAGATTCTGACGAGAAGAATAGTGTGGATAGAAATAAATGAGGATCCCCCTGCGGAGCTACTAGTTAAATATCGACAGATTTTAAATCAAGATTATGATTTATTGGAGTTTGCAATCAATATTGTGGAAGAATTCAAGAAAACTGTAAAGAAAATGAGAGGAGCATGTGCGAAATACTACAAAAGAGTGCTGGTCACATACAATAGATATTAGGTTTCTGCAGAAAAAAGATTGGATGCGATGCCAAAACATGAGTTGTTCATTGAACACCTACAGAACATGTATCAGGAAGACGAGCAGGAGATCCAACAATTCAAGGATCTATATGAAAAAATACTAAAGAATGTAGTGGCTCATGTAGCAGTAAGTATCCACTTACTAGAAGAACAAATGTGCCTGAGTCTGGCAAGAATAGAAGTAGTTAAGAATCAGGCTGCTAAGTATGAGATAAATATCCATTTTCTTGAACCCTCTAATTTTGAAAGCATAGCAGTAGAGGCCCAGGCGTGGAAAAAGTTCATAAATGACCAAGCGTGCCCCTCTTCATAAAGTGTCCTATTAAATTTTGATTTAAAATGTAATAAATTGTATAAGTTATGAGCACTTACTACAAGACAAAATTTTGGGATTGAAAGGTTGGGGAAGCCGAAAAGTCATTGGGGGGCAGCCCAAAGGTTTTGTTTTTTTGTATAAATATACGAGAGTTTAGATGTAGAAAGGACTTCTTTTCCAAGCAATTTTTGAGATATATTGTAAGAAGAACTATTTCCTTTTGCAATAAAGAATTACAAGTTTCTGCTAGAGAAAGTTTGGTGGAATGTTTCAAATGTTGTGCTATGGATCAGTTGAATGTGAACTATTTCATTTTCAGCTTATGTCCGTTAACTATGAGATCATTCTAACTCAATGAATTTATGTTCATGTTATGAATGCCTTATAGTTTATTCTGTGAAATTTCCACTATGACTAATGAAGGTTGACATAAACAATAAGCTATCTTATTGTTCATATTTCTATTAATGTTCATGTGTTCTGAAATAAGTAACAACTATTTGTAATTTTTCTTTATGCATGCACAAAAATACATTACTCATTGATAACTAATAATTTTTTGCTCCCTAGGGATAGGTTAGTTAGTTGTAGTTATTTTCTCGTTGTTTGTGATTTAGATGCAAGAGAGTTAAGGCAAGAGGTAAGAACCTATGCATCACATTGTGACACTCCTCGTTGTCTCTTTCAATTTGCATTTTTAGATAGGAACTTGCACATAATAACTTAAAAACAAAAATCTAAAAAAGTACACGGTGGACCAGGCTGTAACCGGTAAAACATTCTAATTTGTTACTTGACCTATGGTAGCTAGACTATAAACCAAACAGATTCCCCATACCAAACAATAACAGGCTAGTTGGGAACGTTTATTGGGGAGAATCCCTAACTGTTTTTACCTGTGATTTTCTATGCCTCAACATTTTTTGGCACTGGAAGGAGGGCCTCTAGTGCATGGCTAGCCGAGGAAACCTATTTCCTCATAATTACTCCACCAATGACAGTTCTGAAAGCAGTTTGTTTCACAATACAACTCCTGAAGATATAGGGTATCTTTATCCTATCGATAACAAATTACTAGGGCATATGAATTATTGATGATGTGAGAAGAATTACTAGGGCATATGCAAAGAAGATAGGAGGATTACCGATTATTCCTGTCTTACCCAGAAGAGAATATCAAAAGAAATATCGTCCTAAGTTAGAAGATTCAATGTTGGTAGAATATCTTGAAGAACTGGTAGAAGCAGCCTTACAGGAAGTTGGCTAACCTTTGAATCGATTAGACCCAGGTTCACCTTATTGTTCACCTTTCCATACCCATGTTTAGTCACGACCTCATTCTCCACTTAGAATTATGGCTAATGCAAATGCAAACCCACCACCTCCACCACCTGCTTGGAGGGGTAGGTCACCTTTAAACCTGACACCTCCCTTGCATGATATGCCTCAAGATTTTGACAAAATGTTTCCTAAGTTTGACCTGGCAAGTGAAAAATTCTAGTAGATGGTCATTTGAAAAATTTCTACTTGGCTGTAGAAGGACTACGAGCAGGAGAGCATGAAGATGTGGTCTGTAGATTGTTTCCACACACCCTGAAAGGAGCAGTAGCCTCATGGTATTTTACTCTTCCTAAAAATTCAATCACAGACTGGGACACATTTGAGAGAATATTTAGAAGTAAATATACAGTTTAGAAAACTCATGCAGCTTTAATGAAAGGGTTATGAGCTTTAAAGAAAGAAAGGAAGGAAAAATTACATAATTTCACTCAAAGATTTGCTGCTTATCAAAAAACATTTACTGCAGCTGATAAGCCATCTGAAAAAGCTCTGATTGAATACTATAATTCAGCTCTAGGGCCTGACTTGGCCATGTTTTCCAAGATATCAGTCAAACCTACATTATCAAAAACCTATGAAGAAGCTGAGAGGGTAGAGGCTGAGATGGAGAGCATAGAAAATTATCCTGTCCAGTCGGAAGAAAAGACCTTTGGAGGTAAGAAACCTTTATTATTGACTAAACCTAAGGATGAGTGGGCACGGGATTTTGAAGGGATGTTGAAAATGATGCAGAAGCTATCCAACAGAGTAATAGATTTAGAAAAATAAAAGGAAGCTCACAAATCATATAAGCCTTACTATAAAAGGAGGGAGGACAACAATCAATCTAAACCTCCTCCACACAGCCTGTAGCAATGAATTTAACTAATGTAGGCTTGGATAATTTTTGCACCTTTCATCAGTAGCCTCATTCTGAGAAGAATTGCCCCCAAAGGATAAATTCTATGATGTTGGTAATGAATCAATTGATTGGACTCCAAACTAACAGAAACTGATAAGGAGGAAGAAAATGAAGATCAATCCATAGAAAAACAAGAGGAAGATACTTTGGTTTTATGGAATTGTGTCTCACTGTTTGATACAGAAGAGGAAAGTTCTCCGAAACAAGAGGAAACATCATAAACCAATGTGACAACAAGAATTCAGGGTTTGTTAAAAGAAGACAAGTCAATACTTCCTAAGATTAATAAACTTCAAGAAAATATGAAGAAGATACATAAGAACACTACAACTGATAAAATACCTGAATTTACCATTTCAAGTCAAGATCCAAAGAAAATTAGCATCCCTGTTAAGCCTGTTGAAGATAGGATTGATAATGTCAAAAATAATCCCAAAGAATATGAGATGGGGTATGATATTGTGGAAGATATTAAAAAAGATAAGGAAAATATTTCATTGTTTGAAATGTGTAATGTACCTCAACAGAAAGAGAAATTGTTAAATGAACTTGAAGTACCAGAGGAAGAGCTTCCCACTGACAACCAACCTGAAGAAGAAATTGTTGAAGCAAGTTGGGGAGGTAAGTCTAAGTTTAAAACCCCACCATTTCTCCTAACTTTTGAGATTTTAAACTATAATGTGCACAACTGTTTAGTAGACTCAAGAGCATCATTCAATGTTATGCCACTTTAAGTTTGCAAGAAAATCAATGGAAAACCTAAACCATCTACCTGGCAGGTTCTTCAGTTAGACAGGACAGCTGTGAAAGTAATTGGGGAAATGGAAGATGTTCTAATTCACTTATCTTCAATCTCAAGAAAGCCAGTGAATGTTAAGACTCATAGCTCATCCTTAAAATTTGAGCTAATAAATTTGGGGACTGAAGCTTAACCTAGATATGTAAATTTGGGATAGTGTTGTTCTCCAAGTGAAAGGAGTAAGTTCATTAGTCTGTTCAAATAGTACAAATATGTGTTTTCCTGGACATATGAAGAGCTTAAAATGTATGACACAAAGATTATACAAAATGTCATCCCGATTAGAGCTGGAGTCAAGCATTACCAACAGCCTTTGAGGAAGATGCATCCAAAGCTAGAACCTTTGATTTAGAGTGAAGTGAAAAAATTGTTGGATGCTAAAATTATATTCAAAGTAATACATTCGGAATGATTTCAAATTTGGTGCCAATAAGAAAAAAATCAGGAGAAATCAGGCTCTGTGTAGATTTCAGAAACCTAAATCATGCTTCGGATAAAGATAACTATCCAGTTCCACCCATGGAGCAAATATTGCAGATGGTTTCAGGTTCTGAATTATTTTCATTATTAGATGGATTCTCTGGCTACAATCAAGTATTAGTAGTTGAAGAGGACAGGCTAAAAACCACATTCAGAACCAAGTGGGGAACTTTTGCTTACAGGAGAATGCCCTTTGGACTCATAAATGTTGGAGATACTTTCCAGAGGGCCATGGATATAGATTTCCAAAGTCTAATTGGCCGTATTGTTGTGGTATATATTGATGATGTCACAATATTTTCAAAAAAGAGAGAGGAACATGCATTCCATCTGAGACAAATTTTCGAGAGTTGTCAAAAATATGATATTTCACTGAATCCTAAGAAATGCATGTTTGCGGTCATAGAAGGAAAGCTACTGGGTCACGTTGTTTCTAAGAAAGGGATATCCATAGACCCAGAAAGGATTAAACCCACAGAACATATCCCTTTACCCCATAACAAAAAAGGTATGCAATCATTCATGGGGACAATTAATTTTGTGCGAAGGTTTGCACTAGATTTTGCTCAAATTGTCAAACCTTTACAGCAGATGGTTAAAAAAAGTGTACAATTTAAATGGACTGATGTGGAAAATAATGCATTCAGTAAGATAAAAACATCTATTGCTCATGCACCATCACTCAAAATTCTGAATTTCGAAAAAGATTTTATTTTGTACACTTTTGCATCGAATGATTCATTGGCAGCAGTGCTTACACAGAAGGAATATGGGGGAGATGAGTACCCCATATCATTTATGAGCACTGGTCTGCAGGGAGATGAATTGAATTATCCCACTGTTGATAATCAAGCTTATGCAGTTTTTAAAGTGGTAAAGCAATTTAGGCCATACATACTTAAGAATCATACTAAGGTAATAGTCCCACACCCAGCTATAAGATTTATTTTTGTACAAAAGGAGTTAGGAGAAAGAAGAGGCAACTGGGTAAAAGCTTTACAAGGATATGATCTTGAGTTCAAACCAACATCCATAGTAAAATGGCAAGGGTTGTGCAAACTAATCATTGAAGGTAAAGACAATGAAGAAAATAATTGGGACAATGAAGCTAAGTTGCATATGGTGGATGTATGTCCTCTATTCACTGCTCCAGACTCCTGGTACCGAGACGTTGTTCATTACCTTCAAGAAGGATACTTATCGGAACATTGGAATTCCAAAAAATGAATAGAATTACATATTAAATCAACCTCATATCATATCATTGATTGAGTATTATTCAGAAAAAATTATGATAAAGTTTATCTCAGATGCTTAGAACAAGAAGATGCGAACAAGGTCATTACAAAATTACATGATGGTCCTGCTAGAGGTCATTTTTCTAGAGATACAATAGCCCATAAGATTCTTATATCCATTTATTACTGGCCCACATTGTTTAAATATGCTCATGCTCATGTCAGAAAGTGTGATGTTTTCTAGAGGTGTGTTGGAAGACAAGCCAAAGCAGCAGGGCCTTTAAAACCAATGATGATAACATAATCATTCAAGCAATGGGGGATTGATATCATTGGAGAGATAAACCCAAATTCTTCCTTGCAGCACAAATACATTTTGACGACAACTGACTACTTCACTAGATGGGTCGAGGCCATTCCGTTATGCAAAGTGAATGAAGATGCAGTCATGGATTTCTTACAAGATCACATTATGACCAGGTTTGCGGTTCCAATTTCCCTGGTTTTTGATAATGCTACTTACTTTTCTTCTATTAGATTAACTGCATTTGCTAATGAAAGAGTAATCAAGTTTCATTATTCTGCAAACTATTACCCACAAGGAAATGGTTTGGCAGAATCTACAAATAAGAATTTGATTAGAATTCTAAAGAAAACCATGATAGAAAATCAAAGAAGTTGGCACTTAGCGTTACCTAATGCTCTTTGGGCTGATAGAGTCACACCCAATAATTCCTTAGGTGTGTCACCGTACACTCTTGTTTATGGAAAAGAAGATATTCTTTCTCCCAACATTCTGTTACCATCTTCCATAATAGCTCAGGAATCTAGAGGTACCAATAACGAAATCCTACAGATTAGAATCTATAATCTTTTAAAGTCAGAAGATTCTAGGTCCAAAGCCAAAGAACAATTTAAGCATCAATAGGAAGTAGTGAAACATTGGTTTGATAAGCATAAAGCTGGAAATAAGGAATTCGAAGTGGGAGATATGGTTCTTAAGTGGGATGATGAAAAGGGGAAGCACACTAAGTTTCAACAGTTATGGGTAGGCCCTTTTCAAATTGCAGCCAATATTGGCCCCTCAACTTACAAGTTGCAAGATTTACAAGGGTGGGAGGAGAACTTACCAGTAAATGGTTTAGTTCTCAAACCTTATTTTTCTTGATTTTATTTCTTGTTTATCTTGTACATAAATAAACTGATTGGTTTGTTTTATTTTTTATTTATTTTGTTTTGTTTGTTTTTAGTTAGATTTTGATTGATGTTAATAAAGAAGCACAACTTTTGGTTCCATGGAGGTCATCAAAATTCTGGATTAACAAAAATCCTTGATTATAAGACTCTGTACTATTGATTTATTCGAAAGAACTTCTTCTAGTTTAGCAGTTTTCCTAAATGGCTATGAACAAATTGAAGTCCAACTTAATCCTTGTAAAATAAATCAAGACCAAAAGTTCTGGAATACTATTTCGAGCTCCATCCATCTCAGATTGAAAATGTCTTAGGGGGTGACAGCAAAAGACCCATGGAGAAGAAGCATGGTAAACAGTATATTATATTTAAATGATCACATGCCAAGAATTGAAAGCCAAAAGGCAAATAAGAGTCAAAATCTCATAAAGAAGCAATATGTATCAAAACAAAGTACTAAACCATATTAGTACAAGATTTCCAAAGTTCTTCTCCGTCCATGAGCTGAAAAATAAATACATCTCTCACACAAAAGGACACTATGGATAGAGAAGCCTGAGTTAAAAATTTCAGAAAGAAGGCAAAAGGAGGAATCAAAAGAAAGGACAAAAGTACAAAAGCACAAAACTACAAAATGGCATGGGAATGAGGAACAAATGAATATTTATGTTTACCATATGTTACAATACTGTGGTGTGCAAGCTGGGAGCTACCTGAAGAAAAAGGTAAAAAATGAAACTCATATCCCTGGACTCAAAAGAATTATCTAGACTTTGAAATCTTAGTTTCCATTTTCCCCTAAATTGGACTATCATCAATGATTAAAAGTACATACATATGCCATTTGGGAAATCTAGACATCTATAATAATTCAACATGTTGGTATTTATTGTCAAACAGTGTGTTACTTAAAGAAGAAATTGTCCAGAGATCTGTGTTCACCAGGTAGTCGCCAATTGTTGCAGCTGCAACCTTTTCCCAAACTTTTGAAAATTTTGGGACCCTCCTTTTATTTTTATCTATCTTGGGATTGTTTGGTTTTCCTAAAATCTCTCTTTCCTCTGCTATAAATTTTGATCTATTGAAGTCAGAAGTAAGGCCAAATTTTTTCTTTCGCTTCGAGATTTGAATAATCTAGCACTGTTGTTGTCTAGCCAATGCATAAAGACTGTGGAGTTTTGTTTTATTGTTCGGAGCTTAAGGTCTGATTTTTTATGATTTATTTATCGTTGTTGGAAGATGGATGATAGGTTGACTATTTGTTTCCACTGTGTCGAAGGTTGAATGAACTAATATTTTTGTCGCCCAGCCGAAAATCCTTTCGTTTTATTTGAGTACTTAACATTTTTTTTTATTTTTTGATGATTTTATTTATCACTATCAGAAGTTGGTTGAAGATTGAGCTGGGGAATTAGTTATCTATGCCACCGACGTTTCGAAAGGGAAATGATGAACAGTTCTTTTTCTCCCTGATCTGTGGCCTTTATAACCTTGTGGTTTTATTGTTTAAACCTTTGACTATCGATGATTTTATTTTGCTTTATCGCTATCGGATCGTTTTTTGACTTTGATCGAAGGGTTTGTCCTTTACAATGTTGACACTGCAGAGATGTTCAGGTTTAAAGTTCTGACCTTTAAAAATTAGAACTTTCGATCGCCGACGGGTTGTGTTTTTCCACGGAACCATAGTTGTTCGTGATTCTGCCATTGTGGCTATCGATCAAACTATCTTCGCCGACACATAGTGTTTAGACCTTCCTACTGCCGACGGGTTTTTTATCCATGGAACCCACAGTTAGTTTATTGCCTGCCATTATAGCTTCCTTTGGAACTATCCACCCAAAGAATAGTTTTTTTCTCACCGATTTTGTAGTGGTTAATGATTCCGATCGTTGATACACAATCATCGCGATAATAGTCATTTCAATCACCGACATTGTGGAGACAGAAAGGATTAAGGATCTGATACTTAGCATTAAGAATCTGTGACACCGACAGACTTAATAGTCTCGTGGGACCCATAGTCTGTTTGCTGCCCACCATTGCGGCTGTTGATCAGACTATATGCCCGACGTTTAGTGTTTTCAACTGCCAACGCATCACTGGTTCTGATCTCCGATACATGGAATCGGTGGCGTTTAGTGCTCGGATTTGTCGACACTACGACAGCAGTGCTTAGATTTAATTAACCGACATTGCGGAAGTGCATTGTCCTTTATGTTGCCAAACTTTATCCTTAGAGCCTTCGATCACCGAAGATTTATTTGATCGCGGAACCCATAGTCTATTTTTCGCCTGCTGTTGCGACTACTTAGTGAACTATCCACCTGATGCTTAGTAGTTTTGCTC
This sequence comes from Pseudotsuga menziesii, assembly GCA_001517045.1. Lineage (NCBI taxonomy): Eukaryota > Viridiplantae > Streptophyta > Pinopsida > Pinales > Pinaceae > Pseudotsuga > Pseudotsuga menziesii. The sequence goes on from LPNX010202658.1 coordinate 136,554, forward strand.
GTTGATAGGGTTTTTTCCCGCCATTTATTTTTACCAAAGGTTATATATAGAGGCATAGTCTTTTTTATTATTATCTTTGGTTGAAAAATGCGTCTGCTCCATCCTTGTCGAGTCGAGCTATACTATCATGGCTCAGTTGTCTGCATTTCATTCGATTAGCGTGCTGCCGTGGAAATTTCAGATTCATCTCATCGACTACACAGCATTTTTGCCAGGTAGTCCAACCACAGTTTCTTCATTTTTATTTTATTGTTCGTTTTGAGAACCATGGTCTTCCCTGGTTAGGTTTTCCCGTAGTTTGTGTAGACAACCGTTTAGAATGATATTTATCCTTGCAGCATGCTTATTATCGTAAGGCATATCAACTAGTTTGACAATTTTGGCGATGGGGGTTTTTGAGCCTGCATTTTGAGCCGTTATGGATGCTCTATCCCTTTCTGAAAGATTACGTAGTTGGTGCAGACAAGCTTTATGCTATCTGCACCACCTATTTTGGGGTTTTTTATGGCCGTCCGAAGGGGGTTTTAGTTTTCATATGATTTTACCCTATTTTTGTGGACGACGGAGGTTTTGATTTTTCAATCTAGTCGGGGTTTTCCGTGATAGGGATCAGTATCAGGTATCACATTTGAGGATTAGCCTTATTTATAGTGTGCTTCATGTTTATTGAAGAATTAGATTATTTCGAATGCAGTTCGGATTAAATGATGAGTTTTCTATCAAGGTTTCGTTTTTAGTTGCAGACGGTGGACTTAGAGGATTTATTTTGCCTTGTCATTTTCTTTTATGCATTAATGATCTGTATAGTTTATTTGTGAGAATGCATATGGAAGAGGTAAATAGGTTTTTACAGTTTTTATTCATTACTAAAACACTAACTAAAAGCTCCAATGGTATAAGAACATGCTTGGTTTATGACAGGGTGATTGTTGCAAACGAGATATGTCTAAAAGACAAAAGAAGAAGGCTCCTGTTGATGAGGGAGAACCAGAGGTTGAAATCATCACCAAGGTGGAATACAGATATGAAGATACCAAGGCTACCATCGGGGTCAAACTAGATTACAAATGGGGTGCAATATCTGAAAATCAAAATGTGCCTGATGCAGGATTTGAAGAGCTAAATATTTATCCAAACATCAAGAAATCGGCTCTTATGAAGGTAGCCACAAGACCTAAGTTGTTCCCATGCTTAGAAGTGATCGGCTGGATTCTTCCTAGGGTAGATGTAACTACGATGATCCTATAAAATACTGCGAAACAAGGATACACTGCATACAGTCCTGCTTATGTCTCAACAGCATATCACCTGCCTCCCGCTCAAATTCACTTAACCGAAAGCTGGTTGAAAGAGACAAATTTGGATCTAGTTGAAACAGTCAAAAGAATGATGATACCAGGGAAGAACTTTTGAACCAAGCCATCAGGAGAATATGATACAGCCACTCTCTGGACCCCTTATAGATTTATTGCACTAATGTTGAATAGGATTTTTGGGAGAGCTCACAGAAAAACTTTAAATTGGGATGGATACCAATTATTTTCTATGTGGCCACTCAAGGAACCATAGTCAATTGGCAAAACATAGTGTCCAATAGCCTCTTAGCATGCCTATCTTCAGCCTTGGGAGGAGTGTCACAGAAGAAGTTAGAGTTCTACATGAGCTCTATTTTGGTTGACTATATACTGTGTACCCAGTATTTTCCATCCTTGAGGTGTAACTGGGATAGGGATAGGACCCCTATATACATTGCATATAAATTATTTTGGGCACATAAATACTATAGCTACTACAGAGAAGTATGTGAGCACTTCATCATGCCTTTGTACACCCTAATTTTCCTGACTAAATGCAACTACGTGTCAGACGAAGCGTCCAAAGTTATTGAAGAATATGGAAGTTATTATCTGAATGATGAAGGAATGTATATCAAAATGTATGGTGGCTCCAGGGCACCTTCTCTACTCCCTAAATATGCCACTAATTATGTGCTACATAAAGAAGCAGTCAGGCAGGTATACATTGATGGTGTTGGAAGTTTCTTGTTTGAACACAAGAAGGAAGCATATCCTGCCATACCTTTCTAGTTGGGGAGTTATATGTTTTCAAAGGTGAAACAGACTACAGAATTCATGCAGGAGCTAGAGCACTTCCGTTTTGGTGAGATGAACTTTCATAGAAATGACTCCCAAAATAAAGTTGCAGATCACTGCAAGGAGGCAAATGCTCATTTTGAATACACTAATTTCTGGGACAAAGACGAGGAAATACTTAGAAATGCAAAGAACATGACTGCCTTAAAGAAGATATTTAAACAGAAAACCACTATTGTAGGCGAAAAAGGAAAAACTGCACTAAAAAATAACACAGTTGAAGAAGAAGAGGCCAGAAAGAGGGAAGAATATGCTAGAAGGCTAGCACAAGAGGTAGAGAGATTGATGAAGAATGAAGAAGAAGAAAGAAAGAGAGTTGCAGAGGAAGTATCAAAGAAAGAAGAGGAGGAGAGAAAAAGGAATGAAGAAGAAAAGATAAAGAAAAAACAAGAAGAGAGTGAAGGTCTGAGGTTAACAGGATCTAAAAAAGACCAACAGACTACTGAACAGATGGATACACAGGGGGCACATGGTCATAAATATCAAGGGCTTGGACAAGATAATCATGATTCCCAGGAGCCTGCTGTAGCCTTTGGTAGCACTCAGGGGCAAGCTATTTTTTCTGGAATGGATTCGATACCTTTAATGCAGAAAGAAGGAGAAGATGTCCCTGATTTCAGCATCATTTTCTATGACAAAAAGAAGAAAAGGATTGTCAAAAGAACTAAGAAAAAGTTTGAAACAAGAGGACAATCAGGAAAGATGATAACTAATAAGACTTTGGTGTATGGAACAAATGCAGATCCAAGATTGAAAGCAAGAGCTAGAGTGGTGTTAACCTAAGCTACTGAAGATAATGTAGATAGACTGAAGATGGATCTTGAGCAATCAAGAAATAACGCAGCTCAGTTAAAAGAAACACTGAATAAAGAGAGAGATGAAGGTCATAAGTTGAAGAGAAAATTTGAGGACATGCAGAATGAAGTGAGGACTTCAAAGATAGAACTCCAAACTATGCAGGAAAATAAGATGGCCTTAGAAGTTTCTATGGAGAAAATAGAAAAGGATGCCTACAATATCTTAGCAGAAGTGCAGAAGCTATAGTTAGAGCATCAAGTGTTGAAGACTAAGAAACATGACCTCTAGGTGTCTTATGAAACTCTGAGTGCAAAAAAGGACCAGCTACAAAGCAGAATCATTGAGTTAGAGGCAGAGAATGCCACCACTAAAGAAAGAGAAAAACAATATCAAATACAGGTGGCAACCTTGGAAGAACAAAATGATTCATTGATAGCATCACTAAAGGATGCTATAGAACAGAAGACAGATGTCCAGCCTTTAAAAGAGCATGTTCTCACTCAGAAAAGGAAAATCCACCATTTACAGATGTGTGTTGAGGAAGAAAGATGTAAGATTTTGCAAATAGATAGCAGATTAGAAGAGATTTTGGATACTACGTCTTATTTCTTGGACAGATCTCAAGAGATTCTGGAGATTCTAACGGGAAGAATAGTGTGGATAGAAATGAATGAGGAACCCCCTGTAGAGCTACCAATTAAAGATTGGTAGATTTTAAAGAAGGATTATGATTTATTGGAGTTTGCAATCAATACTACAGAATAATTCAAGAAAACTGTAAAGAAAACAAGGGAAGAATGTGTGGAATACTGCAGAAGAGTGTTGGTCACATAGAATAGATGCCAGGTTTCTGCAGAAAAAAGATTGGATGCGATGCCAAAACATGATTTGTTCATTGAACACCTACAGAACAAGTATCAGGAAGACGAGCAGGAGATCCAACAAGTCAAGGATCTAGATGAATAGATACTGAAGAATGCAGTGGCTCATGTAGCAATAAGTATCCACTTACTAGAAGAACAGATGCACCTGAGTCCAGCAAGAATAGAAGTAGTTAAGAATCAGGCTGCTAAGTATGAGATAAATATCCATTTTCTTGAACCCTTCAATTTTGAAAGAATAGCAACAGAGGCCCAGGCGTGGAAAAAGTTCATAAATGACCAAGCAGGCTCCTCTTCATAAAGTGTTATATTAAATTTTGATTTAAAATATAATATATTGTATAAGTTATGAGCACTTACTACACGACAAAATTTTTGGATTGAAAGGTTGGTGAATCCCAAAAGTCACTGGGGGGCAGCCCAAATGTTTTGCTTTTTTGTATAAATATAGGAGAGTTTAGATGTAGAAAGGGCTTCTTTCCCAAGCAATTTTTGAGAGATATTGTAATAAGAACTATTTCCTTTTGCAATAAAGAATTACAAGTTTCTGCCGGAGTAAGTTTGGTGGAATGTTTCAAATGTTGTGCTATGGATCAGTTGAATGTGAACTATTTTGTTTTCAACTTATGTCCATTAACTGTGAGATCGTTCTAATTGAATGAATTTCTATTCATGTTATGAATTCCTTATAGTTTATTCTGTGAAATTTTCACTGTGAGTAATGAAGGTTTACATAAACAATAAGCTATCTTGTTGTTCATATTTCTATTAATGTTCATGTGTTCTGAAATAAGTAACAGCTATCTGTAATTTTTCTTTATGCATGCACAGAAATACATTACTCATTGATAACTAATAATTGTTTGCTCCCTGGGGTTAGGTTAGTTAGTTGTAGTTATTTTTTGGTTGTTTGTGATTTAGATGCGAGAGATTTAAGACGAGAGGTAAGAACCTGTGCATCACATTATGAAACTCTTTGTTGTCTCTATCAATTTGCATTTTTAGATAGGCACTTGCACATCATAACTTAAAAACAAAAAGATAAAAATGTACACGGTGGACTGAGCCGTAACATGTAAAACATTCTAATTTGTTACTTGACCTATGATAGTTGGACCGTAAACCGAACGGATTCCCCATACCAAACAATAACATGCTAGTTGGGAACATTTATTGGTGAGAATCCCTAACTGTTGTTACCGATGATTTTCCAGGCCTCAATGCAAGGCTATGTCAATGAATCTTCCTTATCTCAAATCATCCAAAAGTTGGCCAGTAATCCTTATCCCATACTGCATTACTCTTGGTATGGTTCTTCTCTAAGATACAAGAGTCTCCTGGTGCTTCCCGAGAGCACAAATATTCACTAGGTTGTCTTCTATGAACTCCATGCTTCTCCAGCGACAGGGCACTCTAGGTTTCTCAAAGTGTATGAGTGGGGACAATGTAACTTCTTTTGGAAGGGAATGAAATGGGAAATTCAATAGATGATTTCCAAATGTGATACTTTCCAATGCCACAAGGGTGAAACCACACTCCTCCCCAGCTTGCTCGAACCCTTTCCCATCCCTATGAGGATTTGGATAGATATTTTGATGGATTTCATTGAAGGGATCCCTAAATCTGGAGGGAATATCATAATATTGGTTTTGGTTGATCGGCTCTCCAAATATAGTCATTTTTGTGCTCTCAACCATCCACATACTGCCTCCTCAGTTGCACAAACCTTCATGGACCAGATATTCCGTCTTCATGGCATCCCTTCTTCCATTGTCTCAGACCATGAAACAACTTTCACAAGTCATTTTTGGACCAAACTCTTTTGCCTCACTGGAACCAAAATGAAAATGAGTTCAAGATATCACCCATAAATAGATGATCAAACTGAAGTCACCAACAAATGATTGGAAACTTATCCTCCCTTCTTCACCTCTGAATAGCAACATCAATTAGAAAAGTGGCTCCCTCTTGTTGAATGGTGGTACAATACTTCCTACCATACTGCATCTAAAATGACTCCATATGAAGTTGTTAATGGGTAGTCACCCCTAGTGCTCCTTCCATACACCCCCCATAGTTCACCAATTCAGGAAGTTGACATGGTTCTTCAAAACTGCGATCATATTCTCCACATTATAAAAGAGAATCTTCACAATGAAAGAAATCACATGAAGCAACAAGCCGATAAACACCGTTATAAGTGCACCTTTCAAGTCCATGATATGGTTTTTCTTCATCTACATCCTTACAAGAAATCCTCCCTGAAACTCAAATGGCATCAGAAGCTGGCTCCAAAGTTTTATGGGCCATATAAAGTTCTTGAGAATATTGGGTATGTTGCTTATAAATTGGAACTTCCTCCTTATTCTTGCATTCACCCAGTCTTTCATGTCTCTTGTCTCAAGAAAGTGATTGGCACCAACATCAGAGCACAAATTGTTTTACCAGAGCTGGATACGGAAGGATCCATCATTTTGGAACCGGAGGCCATCCTTAATAAGCACACTCGTCAGCTTCACTCTCAGTCCATAAAAAAGGTCTTAATTCAATGGCACGGCATGCAACCAGATGATGCTACATGGGAATCATTATTTCATATTCGGCAGTAGTTTCCACATCTAAATATTTGAGGACAAAGCTTTTTCTAAGAGTGAGGGGATGTTAAGAACCCATGTCAACCACCCTCTTTATTTTGTTAGTATATTTTTTCAGATGCATATGCTTTGTAATTCGCCCCATTAGTATGTTGTATTATCCCACATTCAAGGGGAGTAATTAATAGTTGTTAAGTCATCCAGTTAATATGTTGCATTATCCCACATTCATGGGGAGTAATAGTTTTTTAGATTAGACTTAATATATAAGTATGTGTTGAGGATAATGAAAGCATCAAAGAGTTATTTTGTATTGAGCTTGCTCAAAGGAGGTTGGCCCCTCAAAGTGGCATGTGATTAATAAAATCTCTTATGTGATCCATTGTTTCTGTTATATTATGCATTCTCATTTTTTATTGCATGAGGTTCTCCACAATAACACTCCCTCTTAGAGAGGGAGGTACTCACTTCCATCATCAAGAGGTCATGTCCTCAAATCCATCACATTGTTTGTTGTAGTAGCTCCCTCTAAACTTGGAACCAATTCTACTACCTGCACTGAACTCGAATCTAAAGATAACCTTCTGGAAGCCACCCTAAACCCTGAACTTCTAAGAGAATCAATTCTCCACTCTTAAGCATTGGTTCACTCATGTTGGTTGAGCCTCCTTCCAGTACTCAGAAGAGACTCCCTCTCTTCCATAAGAACTCAAGAATTTACCCTTGGCACCAATGCAGCCTCAGGTTCCTCCTTCTCCTCATCTGACTCATCAACCATGGGTTGTGTACTGAAATTGTACAACTCACCAAACCGATCACCAATCACTTATGGATCAATCATTCTCACTCTCTTTGAGTATATATAAACATGAACCAATCATCGATATATGGAAAAATGTACACATTTCCCCTCCGGAACAATGTCGAATACCCTGCATCTTCCTAGGATGAGACCGAGAGAAAGTTTACCCTCATCCCAGGAACAAACAGGACCCCATCCTAATCAATGTATCCTCCATGACTAAGTTGGAATATGAAATTTCCAAATCCATGCACTGCATGTTCTTGTCCCCCTTCTAACTAAACGAACCAGTCAGGACCAGTCTCAGAAATGATACAAAATATATGCCATATTTTGGACATATGATGTGAGGCTCCACTGTCAACATACCAAGTACCATTCAGAACTAATCCATTTCTACTAGCACTATAAATAAGGGAGAACAACAAGAACTCCTTCTCAAATCTTCTCACAAAGTCCTCTTCTTCTGTTGTATCTACAACAGCCATAACTTCCTCTTTCTTCTTCTTCTTCTTCTTAGGACACTAAGAAGCAAAGTGTCCATACTGGATGCAAGAAAAACATCAAAATTTTCTCATGTCCTTATTGGAATTCTTCTTGCTCTTATCAAAAATAGAAACATTCTCTTCATTAGCACCCTCCTTCTTTCCACTTCCTTGAGATCCTTCCCAAATCTCCTTTTGAGTGAAATCATCCCATAATCTACTCCAATCTAGAAATTTTTTCTGGAGCAACAAGACACTTCACAAAGACTTCCCATTCCTTAGTCAAGCCTTTCAAGGCTATCCTCACTAACTTAAAATCAGAAATGAATTCTCCAACTGCAGATAGCTTATCTTTTATATGGGTTAATGGGGTAAGAAAAGATGCTACACCCTCACCCTAGGCCATCTTGGTTCCCCACACTTTTTCCTTGAGAGCCATTATTCGTTTCTCATTCTTAGCCTCATACAAGCATAATGTAGTCCACATATTATAAGCAATCTTCTTCTCAACTACTTGTGGAATAAGGTGGTCCCTTATACCATCCAGAATCAACCTTTTGGATTTGGCCTCTTTTACCACATGTGTATCCAAAGCAACAGAATTGGTATCAGGAAGAGGAGTTACCACGATGATAACTATGATCCATAGTCTATTTTCCTTGAGAACAATAGTCATGCTGACTTTCCACTATAAATAGTTGGACATACCATCCAACTGATACTCATATATGATACAAGAAGCCATCTCTATTATCAAAGAAAACAATAGACCACCAAAAGAACAATAGCTCCAGCCTTCCCCACTACCTGTAAGTCACATCCAGATAAGGTATTCCAACATACAAGTTGTTAAAAAAAACAAGAACTCTTTCCCAACAACTCAACACTACTGTTGTACCCACAATCAAATGTAAACACAGAGCCTCAGCTTTGATACCATGTAGAAATATTCACAAAATTTTCAGACTTTTGTCAAACACTTTGTTTACCCAGATTTCATACTTAAAACTTGTCATTAATAAAAACACCTATCATGCATTTAAATCAATAAACCAATAAGCTGAAACACTGAAAATAAGTCTGTAGCAACGGAAAAATCACATAAAAAACAGCAGATTGATAAACCCATAAAACAACAAAAATTTGGTCAATGTGACCCTAGAAAAACCCCACCTTGGGGAAAACCAGTCCAAGAGAAAATTTATTGCAGCATTTATCAAGCAGAAAAATAATTTACAGCACCATTTATTTCAACATTAAATGGATGTGCCAGATTCCTCGATTTTTGTGCCCACCTCGATTTCTGTTCCTAGCTAACAGTATGTCATGTAAAGAATTGTAGGGACTATACGTATTTCTATGCCAAAAAATTGTCAAAATTCGTGCCACATTGTACCGTACAGACTGTATGGAACAGTACAACTCAACATAAATAAATGCCTTGGGAAACATTCCCATCTCCTTGGGATTCGTGCACACTTGAGAAAAAAAATATCCTTGGGATTTGTGCCCACTTGAGAAAAATGTAGCTCTCTCTCTCTATGAAAATAACCCAGCCAAAAAATGCTCACTCTTGGATATGCTTTCCTTCAAATTTTCTTGCACGCTACCCTAGGCTCTCTCTTATAACTTGAGAGTGTCTTTTCACCTTCCCCATTCCCTAAATCCAAAGGCCAATATTAAATGTTTCCTTTTCAAGATCAAGGGTTGAGAAACTTCCTCCCCGAGATCGGTTACATTTAATTTTAATAAAGTCACCTTTTACTTTATGAAACAAGTGCACTTTATCTCATTAAGTCACTTTATAAAATTAAAACAGGGAATACTTTATAAAAAGTCCCATTTACATAAGAGTCACTTTAAACTTTATAAAACAACATTACAAAGTAAAGTAGTCTAGCTAATGCATGGCCACTTCTTCATACAAGACAAAAACATGCCGCAAGTTCCTCCAGAGTTAAATCTCTAACATCAAGATCTAGCATTGAACCTTGCTTTAAGACTTGTAAAGACTCTAAATGAGTTATCCAAATAAGGATTCATAAAAATACATATAAAACCAACCAAAAACTTAATCCAAACTAGAGATAGGACAACCATCCAATCTTGAGATATGTAAACATTATGGGCATTGGCTACGTAAGAAAAAATAATACACAACTCATAAAATATTTAAAAAAAAATCCTACATACCAAGAAGGTTAGCAAGCGCTAGCATCACTAGGGCTAGAGCGTAAAATTTTGTTGTTCAACACTTGTCATGATCGCATACAGGTATGGGATGGAGGGGAAATGGAATCAAGCCTAAGTCAAGTGGAGCCTTGCAACTCGTCACATGTTTGAGTGTTGAAAAACTGCCTTTAAAATTTAACAAGAGCACTAAAGAAGTTTGTTAATGGTTGGATTTGAGAATGTTCTAGGTGTGAGTAATTAAGATCTTAGGGATCTAAAACAATTAATGTATCTACCTCTATGTTGAAATCATTTTCTGTGTTGATACAGTCCACTACCTCCTTATTGTCTTGGCAAAAGGCATGAGAATGAGGAATAAGGCATAAAATTATGTACTTAACCTTCAAAGAGTGTCTTGTAATCACATTGGTAAGAAATCATGAGAAGATCACAAAAATCCAACGTGTCACATCCCAAATTATATTATCAATTAAATACTTATATGATAAATTTAATATAATACTTAATTATAGTTGGCTCCTTCTCTTTATGTTTTGACACATTTGATATTTTATTATTGTGTCTGTGCCTTGACCCAATTGATAGTATAAGGTGACGATGTGTGTGCATAATAATCCTTAGTTATGAATATAAGATGACGATTTAAAGAGAAGAGTATGTAAAGATGAGTAATTTTTATATGTATTTTTTGGGTAACTGTCGAGGACAAATGTGGTGAGAAAACACAAATGTTTGGATAGAGGGAGATTACATCATGATCATGCCACCTATCAAATTGAAGACTCTTCATGAGAAAAAAAAATGTTTTTTTTTTTAATTTTATTAATAACTATTGTGGTGCTTTGTTCCAAATTTTTTTCTAACTAATTGTTTCCCCATATTGTTGATGTATTTGTAACTTTGAAATGTATTCATTTGTATATCTTATGTATTTTACCCCGATGTTTATTTTGGGAAGTATCTGTAATCTAATTGAGTCATATCATGCCTCGATGTTCTGATTAGGAGATTCAATAATGTAAACAAGTCATGTAAAGTCATTGAGGTTAACCCTTCATTGTAAGTCAGGGCAATAGTCCCCACAATTGAGTCAAGTTTAACCCTCCTTGTTGATCGGAGGGAAAATTCCCCATAGTTGTGGGGCACTAGGGTTATTAGACTCTCATAGAGATGTTGGCCCTGGTAAGTAATTGTTAAGTGGGGCCAACTTGTTGAAGTGGACATTAAGTGAATGAAAGAATATAAATAGACAGTGAGCCTCTCTATTTATTACACACACACTCACTCACTGGGGCGCGTGAGTGAGAGAGGAGAAGCTCTCTCAAGAGAGAGAGAGAGAACAAGTTGTTGGAGATCATCTTTATGTTTTCGGGTTTTACTGCTACCATTGGTGCTCATTCTATCTCTGAGGAAGTTGCGGGGTTTTCTCCTTTATGGTTTCCCTGAGGAAAATTCTTTGTGTCTCTTGTCTCTTGTGATTATTGTTGTGCATGTTATTCTCTCAGATAAGATCCTAAGATCATATTTCTTAAATGATAAAAATATAAAATGGCATCAAAGCTAACCTAAGAAGAAGACATTGTGAAACTGCAGAAGCTAGGGATTCTTACTTTTTGGGTCTCTCTCCACAATCCATCAGCAAAATAAGGCTAGGCTAACTCTCCATTGAAGGGTGCATCTTTTTGTCGAAGCAGAATTTGATTCCGGACATTTTCAGTTTTTGGTACAGGAAATTAGGGCTTTTTACAGAAGAGAAATTTTTGAGTCAGCCTGGTATAGGATCACTCTCCTCATAAAAATCAAAGTTTAGAGACCTGGTTCGATATTTTTGGTTGGGTGAAACTCTGGGAAATTCAAACCCTAGTTTGACCCCGGGCCTGAAAAAACCTAAAATATTGAAAGTGATAAGTTTTGGTAGATTCTCTATATCTCGCAATTGGAGAAGGATCAAAAGCCAAAATTATCACAGGCTGAAGATAAATTCCTAATGTACATTATTTCCACATTTCAGCCTCAGATTTGTTGTATTCTAGGATATACGATTCCTCCAAATTAGGGTTCCGGGCTCTACCAGGATTCCTCCCCAAACAAGACACCTGGGGAAAATTTCTATATCTAGGGCTACGAAGTTCGAAATGAAATTTCACAAGATGTTACAGAAAGGGCATGGAATTTAATTTCTTTGGTAAAAGTTTTAGACCCTGAATATGAAACAAGGACACGTGGAAGTCCATACAACTTCGCTATGTTGAACAGTCCTAAAATAGGTCACCTTGGGAAAACGCTCATAAGTCCCAATTGGTGAAACAAATTCTGATGAAACCTTTGGTGGTGGAACAAGGATAGATGATTTTACCTCGGTAAGAAATTTTAGACACATAGGAGTAGTGATTTCAAAGATACTGCAGAAATAATATCAGGAATTTCTGCAGAAGAAATTGGTAAAGTAGGGCTTCCTGTTTTGAGAGCGTCCCTCCACTGTTTTCAGAAAATGAGTACATTGGATAGCTCACCTTGAAGAGGTCTATATTTATATCCAATCATATTTTAAAGATTCCAAGTTCTGAAAATTAGGGTTTCTCTGACAAACCCTAGATCAACCAGCTCTGGAACCAGGACGAACACCTCAAATTGTATTGGATCTCCCTCGTTCTTGAAGAAAATGAATTGGACACCTACATAAGTAGAGGGGTTCCATTTCTAGAGGGAGATGAGGCTAAAATCCTTACACAAGAAGAACTTGGTAAATGCCAAGAATATCATTGTTGATTCAATGACGGATCACCTTATACCACAAGTGTATTCCCTAAAGACATCGAAAGAGATGTTTGATTCCTTGAGCAAGCTATTTGAAGGAAAGAACATAGATCAAAATATGACTTTGAGAAAACAGTTGAAGAATGTGAAAGATCTAGAATGCAGAGACCATACAGTCATACTTTACAAGGGTCCTTCAAATCATAGAACAACTTGAAGTGGTAGAAGAAGAAGTGGAGAATGCAGAAGTTGTGATAATGGCCTCCCAAGATCATGGGATTCATTCATTCAAGGAATGTATGCCAGAAGGAAGTGATTACTTTCAGAAGAATCTGGGAAGAAGAAGAAGCTTGACTTATAATGAGAGAAGAGAATATGGGAGCAACTTAAGATCAAGCTCTCACCATCCAAAGAAGATCCCTCAAGTGATGAGGAATACGAAGAAATCAATTCTTGAAGAACCTCTTATCCATCTTAAGCATTTGGATAAGAAATGATGATGTTATGAATGAAGAATATGATGAAGTTGAAAGAAGGAGTCCACCCATGAAACAAATAAAGATAAGTATTCAATAGTCATTTCATGATATTGTTTTGTTATGCACTTTTTATATTCAGTTAATGTGTTATGCATGATAGAATGTTTGCATTAATGACAGTATACTACTAATATGCATGTGATGGGTAAGTAGCTCATGGTGCTATACAACTCTCCATTGCTACTTATCTAGAATGAAACCTCTTTGCTAACATAAAGGATTAGTGCACAATCTCAATGTTGTCTTGGTAGAGATGGAAGGCATCTAGAAATTTTCCGTGAGATATGGATGATTGTTGTATTGCCTAAAATAGTTGCATGATCATATATTTATGCATAAGAATTTTCCATTATGAATATGCCTTATGAAATGTTTCTAACCATACAAATGCATTTGACTTGTAGGAAAGATCATGTATATTCACCTAAAAGAAAAGAAGGATGAGACTTGCTCCAAATAACAAGGGATGACAAGCTCAAATATTGGTGCGAGAAGAACATTTTCAAGATAAAGGATCTTGGTATTCAGTGACCCTAGATGGATACATAGAATATTAGTAGTAGAGGAAGCTACTTGTCACTCCAGTACAGAATGTTTCAATGCATAAAGTACAAAAGGAAGAGGGAGAATGATGCTCCGCTTCAGAGGGAGTGACTGCAGAAGATCTCGATGTTCGACATGGTACGACAAGATGGATAACTTACTGATGACTCTAGGACTTACTAAGAGTAAAGAGAATTCCAACCTTTTCTTCAAGGTTGAAGGTGGAAGACCAGTGATGCTCCTGTTATATTTCGATGACTTGTTCCTGATAGAAAAGATGAAGTCATTAAAGTTGCAAGAAGGATACTTGCTTCCAAGTTCGAGATGAAGGACTTGGATATGATGCACTACTTTCTAAGCATGGAGGTGTGGCAGAATGCAGATGGAATCTCCCTGGGACAATGGAAGTATACAGTAGAGATCCTGAAGAGGTTCAGGCTGATGGACTACAAGTCCATGACCACACCTATGGAATCAAACCTGAAGCTATTGAGTGTTGCTTTATCAGAGACGATTGATGCCCTGATGTATCAACAGATGATTTGTTCCTTGATGTACCTAATGAATACGAGACCAAATATTTGCTTTGTTGTGAACACATTGAGACATGTTCACCTAATGGTTGTAAAGCATGCAATGAGGTACCTGAAGGGTACAGTTGATTATGGGCTCAAGTATGAAGTGAATCAGAAGATTAACCTGGAGGGTTATGTGGATTCGTATTGGGCAAGCAGTTCCATTGATAAGAAGAGCACTTCAGGATGCTGCTTTAGTATGAGATCAGGTGTGATCTCTTGGTTTGGCAGGATGGAGTCCTGCATGGTGCTGAGTACAGCCAAGGTAAAATATGTCGCCACTTGCTACTTGGGAGAGAGGATCAATGAAGCTCCAATATGTGATCTAGATCGAGATCTCTCGAAAGATGGAGTTCTAGCATATCCGATGAGACAGGTTGTCTGAGTATAAATCCTGGCGAAGATGGTAATCAGTCCTGTATGTTGTCCTCGGATGTAATAGTTCTTGGTTAAGCTCGCAGGTTATCCTTGGACGTAATCAACCCCGATGTGATTCTATGCTAGAAATGGCTAGAGTGAAGTTTGAGTACTTTGGGGAGAAGCTTGGTGTTCTCCAGATCAAGGTTCCTTCCAAGGGGAAGTGATGAGTCTGTGAGCCCTTCTGACATGATGAGAGGATTGGTTCCTTCCGTGGTCATATATAAGTGCGTTGACCTTTCTGACATGGTGTAAGTTTGAGCTTCACATGGTCAGATGTAAGTGCAGAGATGTTCTAATGTGATTGTGGGTTGTGTTACCACATCATTAGTGCATAGATATTTTTATGTGATTATGGGATATGTTCCCACATGATCAATGCAGAGCCATTCTGATGTGATTGAGGGATGTATTCCCACATGATCAAATATAAGTGCTGAAGGCCATTCTCTATGAGAATAGAGGCACCTGGTCAGTTACCAGGAACACTCATCTTAGTGCTAAGAGGCCATTCTCTAGGAGAATGGAGGCACCTGGTCAGTTACCAGGAACACTCAGCTTAGTGCTGAGAGGACATTCTCTGGGAGAATGGAGGCACTTGGTCAGTTACCAGGAACACTTAGCTTAGTGCTGAGATGCCATTCTCTGGGAGAATGGAGGCACCTATCCAATTACCAGGAACACTCAGCTTCGTGCTGAGAGGCCATTCTCTGGGAGAATGGAGGCACCTGGTTAGTAACCATGAACACTCAGCTTAGTGCTGAGATGCCATTCTCTGGGAGAATGTAGGCACCAGGTTAGTTACCAGGAACACTCAGCTTAGTGCTAAGAGGCCATTCTCTGGGATAATGGAGGCACTTGGTCAGTTACCAGGAACACTTAGCTTAGTGCTAAGAGGCCATTCTCTGGGAGAATGGAGGAACCTGGTCAATTACCAAGAATACTCATCCTAGACCTGAGAGCCCTTCTGACATGATGAGGTCGAATGTAAGTGTAGATCCCTTCCATGGATGGTAGTAGTTGTGTCCTACCATGCCACTGGTTGTAAGTGTTGGGCCCTTCCATAGATGATAGTAGGTGTGTCCTATCATGTTGATGGTTGTAAGTGCTGGGCCTTTTTCTCAGATGATAGTAGGTGTGTCCTATCATGTTGGTGAATGTAAGTACTGGGCCTTTCTAACATGGTGGTGGATGTGTTCCTCTCATGGTCAGATGTAAGTGTTGGGTGTGCCTTTCTAACATGATTGTTGGATTTGTTCCTCCATGGTCAGATGTAAGTGCTGGGTAGGCCATTCTGACTTAGGGTCAAATATAAGAGCTGAAGAAGACCTACATGGAGGCTAGGCCTACAACCAGCATGAAAAAGGGTTGTCTCTGTAGAACTTCCTGTGATGAGAAGAATGAATAGATAGCACCATTTGATTGAGATAGCGGAAGCAGTGATGATGATGATGATCCAATGATGCTCTAGATCAAGTGATGATCCAGTAATGATCCAGACTTGATGAAGATTAATTAACAATGAAGATGACTTGAAGATGAAGATGACCTGAAGATGAAGATGACTTGATGATGATCCAGATGATACAGAGAAGAATACTTGTGCTGATAAATTGTGTCGAGAGAATATCTTCCTAGTTTAGAGGGAGTGTTGATGTATTTTTAACTTTGGAATGTATTCACTTGTATATCTTATGTATTGTACCCCAATGTTTATTTCAAGAAGTATCTATAATGTAATTGAGTCATGTCGTGCCCCGATGTTTCGATCAGGAGATTCAATAATGTAAACAAGTCATGTAAAGTCATTGAGGTTAACCCTCCATTGTAAGTTGGGGAAATAGTCCCCACAATTGAGTCAATTTTAACCCTCATTGTTGATCGGAGGGCAAAGTCCCCATAGTTGTGGGGAACCAGGGTTATTAGACTCTCATAGAGATGTTAGCCCTCGTAAGTAATTGTTAAGTGGGGCCAACTTGTTGGAGTGGACATTAAGTGAACAAAAGAATATAAATAGAGAGTGAGCCTCTCTATTTATTACACACACACTCACTCACTGGAGCACATGAGTGAGAGAGAGAGAGAGAACAAGCTGTTGGAGATCATCTTTATGTTTTTGGGTTTTACTACTGCCATTAGTGCTCATTCTATCTCTAAGGAAGTTGCGGGGTTTTCTCCTTTATGGTTTCCCTAAGGAAAATTCTTTGTGTCTCTTGTCTCTTGTGTTTATTGCTATGCATGTTATTCTCTCAGATAAGATCCTAAGATCATATTGCTTAAATGATAAAAATCTAACACATATAGTGTGCCAAGTTCCATTTCTCTATATCAATGCATAATAAAAAAAAATTAATATAAAACAATATATAATAAAAAAAATTAATACAAAACAATAAAAAATAAAATATTATATGATAAGGAAAAAAATAAGAAAAAATAAACAAAAAATAAAAAATGAACTATAATACAAAAAAAGATCACTCAACATTCCCTATTTCACTTTCAATTTGACACCACCCCATTTCATTTTCAATTCAACACTAGGAGGAGCTCTGCAAATTTATGAAACCCGCGATGGAGATATGGAGGAAGCATGATTTGATACCCCATTTCAATTCAATGCACATGATTAGGAGAGGTTCTCTACAATATCAATTTTCAAACCTTAAACAGTTTCAATCCGACACAGAGGAGCTTGAAAAGGAAGAGATGTCCTTGGTATGTCTATGAATTATATGTTTAATGCATGCATGTTGTTGTCATAGATTATTCATATGATCATGTGCCTTATTGAGATTGGTTTGCCTTGGATTTCATGTGTAATCATGCACTTGACTGATGATGACTTTGTGAATGTCGTTGTTTCGGATATGCTCATTACCCAAGGATTTAATAGATAGGGCTATGAGGCTTTCATTCTTATACAATTATATTTTTTTCGGACCTACTTTCCTATCCCTCATGCTTGCATCATGTTCAGGTGTCGGGACGTATGTTGCTCGGGCTTCGACTTGACTTTGCCCTGGGTTTTGAAAGAAGTTTGTGCATCGTGAGAGACAATTTTTTATTAATAGATAATACGATGTAACAAGAGGATATGCACTCTCTCATTCATATCCTAGTCAATTCTTGAAAGACATTCTATGTGCAACCCTAACACTATGCTTCCCAACTAATGCAGAAGACTAGTATGCTTGTGTCCCAACAAAAAAGAAGACTCTTACTACCGATCAAGTTCTTCCTTTTGATTACAATCATTAGAATAAGTGGTTGAGCCAACACCAATAAACTCATGAGTCACCATTAGTAGTTTGTGGGAGAAATGCAAAGCATAAGGCCACCATCGAAGTCAACCATGGAGGAGATGAAAATGGTGATATGAAAGTAGGAAAGGGCCCTTCATCACCATTCAATATTTAACTTAATTTTAAATGGAAAGCTGCAAAATTGTAATGGGAAAATTCCTAAAATTGCAAAAAATAAAAGTTACTCGTGTACTTTTTTGTAGTGATCCCTCATAAGTCATTTTGGAATCAAAACTTAAAGAACCAAACACTTCACACTATGGTACTATGAAATTTTATCATTTTGGTTCTTTAATATGACATTACCCTCCAAGCTGACCTGATTCACCTCCAATATGATGCTCCTGAAATTGTCTCTATAAATTTACCTAATGGGAGAGGTGATCTTACCCTCATTTCTATATTACTCTGAAGTTATGTTGCTCGGGTTTCAACTTGAGTTTCTCTTGGGTTGTGAAATAATTTTGTGCATTACATAGGTGTAGTATGAGATTTCTCCTAGTGGTATTTGGGTCAAAACCCATTAAGTTATTTCACTTGCACCCATAAAATAAGTCTACCGTGGTTGTTTCAAGAAATGCAGAAAGTGGTTAATTTATCACTTTACTAACTCCATGCCCTATCTTTGTTGGGTAACATTTTTTTTCAAAGTGTTGGTGATCTCTTCTGGTGAGAAACTTTCCTTTGTCTTTTAGCTTCCACTAATTTCCCAATTTCATGTGGATGAGATATAGGTTTTATATGATAGTATGGATTATTGTTACGAGGATAGATTAAACCTCTTCCTTGATAATCACTAGTTTTCACTAGTTTCTGCTTGATTTCTATATTTTTTTAGCAAAGTTTGTTTATTTTATAAAATTATATCATATCCACCATAACCATGGTGAGTAAGTTAATGAGATTGACATGTCTCAACCACTAAGACACTTCCCCTAGTACATCATTGATTAATAAACAAATCTTATCATAAATTCTTGATCTAGAGTGATTGACGAATACCACAAATCTGTACAATATTCCATGCAATCTCTTCCACAACTTCTAAAATGACTGGAGAATCAATTCTCTTATATTTTTTTGAGGAGGTAAAAGAAGTGGATCAATATGATATACTTTTCTGCAACGAAAATGAGAAAATTAGATTCTCGATGAGCAGGAATGGTCCTTTTCGGTTCTCTTCCTCACTTAATTATAACAATATTGGAAAATTGAAAAAAACTAAATTGCTTGTCACGTATTCCCTCTATCCACTTTTGGAGTGCTCCTCAGTTCTGAAAGTGATTGTTCTCCATGCCGAGAATAAGGCTTAGAAAGTTCCTTTAGATATGGACTAACCTTAACTATTTACTGGGCCAAATATACAAGTTCCAATCTCTCTCTCCATTGCTCCAAGAAGTGATGACAATACTTCAATTTCTTTGTTGTGGGTCCATCATACAATTGATGACCAGGAGGAAAATAATAAAGTAGTGTCTTATCTTCTAATGTAGCGCTCTGTTTTCCAAGATTCAATATATTAATATATGGATAGGTCTCCAAATTGATCATGAAAACAAGCCCTGTACACCTTCCCACTCTCACCTGCAAGCTACATCCCAATCCTAAAATATAAAATGGCATACTGGACCATTTCCCTTCTCCATAAGTCATTTCCAGTGCAGACTTTATACAGAGTGTAATCCATAATACAATTTACTATTGCAGCATTTTTAAGGATAGTTCTAAATGATCAGGAATCAACACCATTGTAATTTTGTATAAAATTGCTATTTATAGCACTCATTGTCATTTTGTTAAATTCAACCTGACATGCTATATTTTTTCTTTGGAAATAAATCTTCTAAAAATTCTAGGTTATTTCTCCCCATTTTGAGAATGGCGCCCAGTGTGAAGTGGTCGGGTTAGTAGGAAGATTGAGAGGATTGGAATTATATGTATATGGATACTATTTGGTACAATGTCTTCCTCGATTTGCATATCCCCTTATCCAGGATTATAAATGTGACAAAATCTCATATTAATCTCAAAGAGGAGATATATTACTGGAGTCCTAAGTTATCATTATAAGGGAATGTCATTGTGACAATCAGAGTGTAATAGTATCTCAATAATCCTAGCAATGTAATTCATGGTGATTAGGATCAGTTGAAAGATGGTATAATTCAGAGAACATTATCATTTCCTTTTTAACATCATTTACTCTAAAAAAGAATGAATGAGTCAAGAAAATAGAGTATGGCACCCTCTAGAAAAGAATGAATGAGTCAAGAGAATAGAAATCCAAAATTTCATTAGCCAAGCCAAAATACTTGAAAAACACAATAATCAAGAAATATGGTAGCAATAATGAGCTCGAGAAACAAACTAAAGAGTAGTGTAATAACTTAAACAAAAAAAATGACATCAGTGAACTAGTAATTGACTTTATATAATAAAATGTTAATTGTTTTTGTGAAACAATTACTTATGTGGAGCTCTGCTGAAATAGTTTATTTTACCTCCCCATTTGACAAGGTGAACCCTCTGCACACTCCTTCCATTATGGACCACTAACAAGTCAAATAACTCAATAAAACCAGAGTCCCCGTCAAGTTGTTTTCTTGAAAGAAAGGGAGGTTTCAAACATTCTATGATATTTGTTCCCAGTCCTGACCTCTACTTGCATTTATGGGTATTTGGGAGCCTAATTTCAAATCAACGTGGAATTTTAAATAACCATCAGAATTATGTTGTCACCATCTTGAATCATGGAACTTGAGGAGCATACTAATGACTTTCCATCAATATAATTATGGGCATCATATGATGAAGAGTGTTCTCCTCTTTCCCATGTTTGGAGTATGATTTATACTTTTGAAATTATGGATGGGAATGGCTGGAGCGTTGAATGCCTGATTTTACTTGGAGGTATGGTTTGACCATCCAATAAAATAATATTGCAAAGTTCAAGCATTTTTTTGTCTAATCCTTGGAATCCTAGCCATAAACACATTGGATATGTTTATACCTATTTTATTTCTTATTCCAACTATGTAATTATGTGCAGGTAAATTTAAACTATAGCTTGAAATTTTTTATCTTATAGTGAATAGATGTTATGATATTATCTAGAAGATCATTTTTACATACCTATGAACATGCACTGTGAGAAATCATAAAATAGGTTGGGAAATATTGGAGAATAATTTAATACTCGTTAATTGTTTCTATCACTCAACATAATTTTAATATAGGACGTACAACCAAAAAGGTACTTGTCATATTTATCCTCATCAAGTGAGGGAAGTTCAGGTAGAATATAGGAAAGTGGGACATATAGTATGTCTAACAAGTGGAGATCCAATAGAGCTCAAAATATTAAAAGAAAATTCAATAGACGATTCAAATATTTTCTTACTAAAGGGGGGTCATGTTCTTATGGTGATGAGAAAATAGGCGACACCGAGGTTCCCTTGAGGTACAAACATCTAGTGAAACCATAGGTACCCAAGGATATTCCTCAAATCAACACTGATTTTTTTGTCGATGGAAGGATATATCACATTGCTCCATCATCATTACATGGTTTGGGGCTATTTTTTGTTAAGATTGCATATGCTTAGCTAGATATCATTAGTGTTTAATCCAAATTCACAACATTAGCATATGCAAAATCACTGAAAGAAACACAATCACAATATAGACACAGTATTTATCCTAGGAAGCCCTTAAGTGGAAGAAAACCCAGCAAAACTTCCTCTGTATAAGATGTATAAGATAAAACCCCAAAACATGTATTATCCTCCTTGTTGTTATCTCTCTCTCTCTCTCTCTCTCTCTCTCTCTCTCTCTCTCTCTCTCTCTCTCTCTCTCTCCTATCCCCTACACAAGTGAGTGAGTCTATGNAATGAGAAGCACATATCCTCTATTTATACTCTTTTTGTCAACTGAATTTTACCCTAATCAAGTTGGCCCCACTATAATGCCTAGGCTGACTTCACCTAGGAAATCATAAAACAATATTTTATTATATTCATTAGGGTGCTATTGAACCGAATTACAATGGAGGCTTTACCTCGTGACTCTATGATGACCAATTACAATAATAACATCTCGACGAAGGAATAGAACATCCCCCTTGGAGTACATCAATAAAATACATTTAGACTATCCTTTGAAGTTACAATTTTTCAACACTCCCCCTTAACAAGAAGGGTATTCTAGTGACAACAAAATCATCAACTATAGGAGTAACGAGAGAGAGAATATTTGGCAATATCAAGGTAATACATCTATACATCATTGGAAGTTTGCAACAATCATCAGTAAGTGGAACATTTACTCTTCAATATCCTCTACAGCACATGATCACTTGATCCTTTTGCAGCAACACTTCGATCTTCCGATCCTTCATAGCAGCACTTTAATCTTCTCGATCCTTTACAGCATTACTTCGATCTTCTCTATCCTTTGCAAAAGTACTTCAGTATTCTTGATCCTTTGTAGCAACACTTATATCTTCTCTATCCTTTGTAGAAACACTTCGATCTTCTCGATCCTTTTCAGCAGCACTTGAATCTTCTCGATCCTTTGCAACTGCACTTCGACCTTTTCGATCCTTTTCCGCCACACTACCTGTAGTACAGATGATCTTTTTGAGGGATGATCAATCCCTATCACTTTAGGACATAGGTCCAAGGATTATGCAATCCTCATTAGCATACTCCCCCTTAATGAGGAGGTTCCATAGTATCGACCAACTAATTCATCTGCAAATGAATGCAGGACCATATTGTCCATAAGGACTCATCGTAGACCATCTTCATTCTGTTATAGCTAGTAGCATTCCAAGAGATTGTTATAATATGGAATCTGCATGTACATGTAGGAACACTCTCCATGCAAGAGTATCATCTGCAACTGTAGATCTCGACCGCACCTAAATGCAGGTCCTGTTGTTCGTAAGGACTCATCGTATATTATCCTCAACTTCAATCCTAGGACCACTCCTAAGCGAGTGTTATTCTACAACATCCACAAATGAATGTGGGTACACTCTCCATGTGAGAGTAACATACGAAACTTTAGATCTTGAACGCACCTAAATGCAGGCCCTATCATCCATAAGGACTCATCGTAGAGCATCCTCATCTTCAAATCTAGGACCACTCCTAAGTGAGTGTTATTCTATGAAATCCACAAGTGAATGTCGGTACACTCTCCATGCGAGAGTAATGTCTATAGGGCCATCCTTATCTAGTAAGGACCACTCTCAGAAACATAGTGTTATTTCCTGCAAGACCATCCTCAAGAGAGGATAATATCGTCCACAAGTGAATGTCAAACCTTGGCAGCATCTGCATGCTTTCTTGGCCTCTTTCATACTATAGATTCACTACCACCCCATTATCAATGAAAGCCTTATCATCACTCTCCCTTTCCAGGGAGGATCCATATCATCAACCTGCTCCCCCTTTGTCCAAGGAGGGTTCATATCTTCAACCTATTCTTCCTTTCCGAGGAGATTCCATATATTCAACTTGTTCATCCTTTTCAAAGAGAGTCCATATCTTCATCATTCCTTCTTGCAAGGAAATTCTATAGTATAATCATTGTTCCTCCTTGCAAGGAAATTATTCTTTTACTACACCAATATTGTCATGGAAATATTCAAACTTTACTAAATATAGATGCTTGGTCAACATATTAGCAACTTTCTCATCAATACTCATATACTAGAGCTTTATAGATCCCTTTTGTACCGTATCATTTATATAAAAGTATCAAATTTCTATGTGCTTTGATTTATCATGGAACATGATTCTCTATCATATTTATACAACTCTAGTTGTCACAAAGAATCACTGTGCAGGTATGCAACTCCATGTCAAATAGACCTGACATCAGTTTCCAAATCCATATTGCTTCACAACTAGCAGAGCAAATTGTTATGTACTCTGCTTTAGATGTCCTGAGAGAAACACTGGACTATTTCTTACTAAACCATGATATCATGGTGTATCCCAGACAATAACATCCACCTGAGGTGCTCTTTCTGTCTCTGGCGCTTCCTACCTAGTCTAAATCCGTATATCCATACAATCTATAGTCATGATCTCTAAAATAGTATAATCCAAAATATAGCGTACCTTTTAGGTACCTCATCACATGATGTGCAGCTATCAGATGAACTCGTCTAGGTTTAACTAGATACTGACTTAAGGTGTTCACAACAAAGCATATATTTGGCCATGTATTTTTTTAGATACACTAATGACCCAATAATCTATTTGTACTAATTCATATCCACTAACTTTGATGATTCATCATATAGAAACTTCATGTTGGTATCCATGGGTGTGTCCATGGATTTACATTCCAACATATCAAATCTTTTCAATATTTCTACTGCATACTTTCCCTGGTTCAGAAATATTCCTTCTTGGCTCTGCCACACTTCTAGCCTGAGGAAATAATGCATCAATCCAAGATATTTCATCTTTAATTATTCATATAGGTTCTTCTTGCAATATGTGATATGTTTATCATTTCCTGTCAGAAATATATCATCCACATATAGTAATAGTATGACAGATTCATCATCCATAACCTTCATGTAAAGGTTAGGATCAGCTTTACTTTTGGTAAATCCCAAGCTTGTTAAGAAGCTATCTATTCTACCATGCCAAGATTTGGGATCTTGCTTCAGTCCATTTAGATCCTTTTTCAACTTACATACATGATTCACTATGTCTTTGAATTCAAGTCCTTGTGGATGTTCGATGTAAACCTCTTCCTCAATCATACCATTTAGGAAGGTTGTCTTTACATCCATCTAATGGAGATCCCATTTCGTCATGGAAGCAAGTGCCATGATGGTTCTGATGGAAGTGTACCTTGATACTGGATAAAATGTATCTTCATAATCAATATCCTCTTTCTGAGAGAATCCTCTAGCCACAAATCTTGCCTTTTATTTTTCAATACTTCCATCAGTTGCATGTTTTATCTTGTAGATCCATTTCAAATATACTACACTCTTGTTTTCTATTTTGGATACTATATTCCAAAAATCATTCTTCGTTATTGACTGGTATTCTTCCTTCATTGCTTGCGCCCACTCTTTCTTATAAGCAACTTCCTCATAGCTGGTGGGTTCTTGATCTACAAGGTCACACATCAAAGCTACATAACTAGAGTATGGATTTGATCTCTTGCATTTTCTTGTGGATCCTTTTGGAGCTCCATGTTTTTTTGCTTCCTGTATCATTTATCTTACCCAAGAAAGTTTTCTCTTTCAAGAGATATCCATAGTAGGGGGTTCCTGAGGTTTTAGCATATCATGATCTTCATATGCTAATATTTTAGGAGAGGGTTCATCTTCTACCTTTCTAGGAGGTACATCCTCTTCATGTACTTCTTCAAGATGACACTGAGTTGTCTCTTCATCAAATGTTACATCCCTACTAATATCTATATGATGGAATCCTGAAATGTATATCCTGAAGGATTTGAAAACTTCATATTATCGAACAAATATTCCCTTATTTCCATAAGGATCCAACTTGGTTCTCTTCTATTTCAGAATATGTATGTATACTGGACATCCAAATATCTTGTGATCACTCACTTCAGGTTTCTTTCTTATATACATTTCTTCAAGAGTCTTAAATCCAAGAGAATTGTGATATAATCTATTCTGAACATACACAATTGTTCTTGCTGCTTCATCCCACAAGTGCATGGGGAGGTCTTGGTCACGAATCATTATTTTCATTGCTTCCATAATGGTTCTATTCTTTCTTTCTGCAACACCATTTTGTTGAGGATTGTAGGGAGTGGTTAGTTCCCTCTTGATTCCAGATTCTTTGCAGAATTCTTTAAATTATTTTGAAATATATTCTCCACCATTATCTGATCTCAGTGTCTATACTATTCTTTCTGAATGATTCTTTTTCAAGGCTTTGAATTCCTTGAATTTCCCGAACACTTCAACCTTGGTATTCAAGAAGTATATCCATCTCTTTCTTGAATAGTCATCAATAAATGTGACATAATATTCATATGATCCACTTAAATACATGGAGGGAATAGGACCACATACATCAGAATGAATTAGTTCCAATGTACCTTTAGTATTTGTTTGACTTTTGGAAAGGGATTCTGGATGTTCTTTCCTCTTGCACATCCTTTGCAAGTTCCTTTATGATCAATTTTCAGATATGGTAACCCTGTTACCACCTTGTTCACATAAGGTAATGCTTTGTATTTGATGTGAGAAATCCTCTTATGCCATAGTTCACTTGATATAGTAGTCTCATGGACAAGGGCTGTCTCTGGATGTCTTTTTGAGTTTGTACAGTCCTCCTTCTTCTTCACCAATGACCACAACATCTTCAAGTGTCTTTTCTTTGGACCACATGAGTACTTTCCCATCTATAAAAGAAACTCTATATCCTTTCTTATCTAGTGCTGAGATGGAAAGTAGGTTCATTTTCAAAAATAGGTACATATAGTACTTCCTTCATATTCATGGAAGTTCCAGAGTCAAGCTTGTAGCTTGATTCACCAATACCTTTGATGGGATATTGATAGTCATTTCCTAATGATACTTTTTGAGGAGATTTTTTTTCTTCAAGTCTTGACAAAGTTTGCTTATTTCCTGTCATGTGCTTTGAAGCACCACTTTCAATAAGCCATGTACCTTCTCTAGGTGTTACAGACCTAGAGACTACAGAGAATAGTACATATTATTCTACATCTTCTTCTTTTGTTAGTCTCTTTCAAGGTCTTTCTTCTTCTTCCTCATCCTCATCTTTAGCTAGATGAGCATGATTTCTTTTTTTGTTGTTATTCTTTGATGGACACTCTCTGGCAAGGTGTACTATCTTATGACAGTTATAGCATTGATACTTTGAGTAATCTTTCTTTTGAATGTTTTCTCTTTTCTTTTGAAACTTATTTGGAGGTTTATGACTATCCTTCTTGAATTTTGATTGTTTTCTTCTTTTAGTATGGATGGCTAGAGCTTTATCATCTTCCCTAAGTAGAGATTCTCTGTTATCTACTCTAGCTTCTTCTTGGATGCAATATTTCCATACAATGTCAACCTTCATACTTTATTTTCTGGCACACAGAGTCTGTATGAATGAATCCCAAGGTCTAGTGAGACCATTGAGAGCAGTCATAACTAGTTCATCTTCATCAAGGGTGTCTCCAATGGCACTTAGTTGTTCCTTGAACTGGGATACCCTTGTGAAGTAACCTTGAATTGATTCTTCGGTACTCATCTTGGTGCCCTTTAGTTGAGATCTCAAATTCATCTTCCTGTTGATGTTCTTTCCCTCATACATTCTAGAAAGTGCATCATACATTTGATTTGGTTTCTTCTTAGATGACACTTGAGGGATCAAGTGATATTTGATAGAATCAGCAATGATCCTCATTTCCTTGTTTAGGTCTTCCTCATGCTCCTCATTAGCTTCATCTTTTATTGGTTCTACAACTTCATCCTTGATGTAATTCTCAAGACCATTCTCTCTAAGAATGAGACCAATCCTATACTTCCATGCTATGAATTTTTATATTCCTTCCAGTTTGTCCTCAAGCTTAGTGCTTGGATCCATCCTATCGAGGAGGTCACTAAAAATTGAATTTTATCAAAATGAAAAGATGACCTTACCAGGATATGCACTCGACTGAGGCGAGTTGGTTGGTCCACTTGGTTTCTAGAGATCCTAAATATTCACCCTTCAAATCTTACTTGTGAGTTCCAATTTCTGCAGAATTTCTGGTTCTGGTTTTCTGTAGTTTTCTGGTTCAAGGCCAAACTAGGGTTTGGATTGCCCAAAGAATCAACCACCCAAAAACTTTGATCTAGGACTCAATAGATGGTATTTAGGGAGGCACAAATTTCTATGTAAGAATATCATCAAGATTCCAAACTTTGCAAAAACCCTAATTTATTCTAGAGGGAGAGGAGAGAGAGTTTCATCTTGTGAAAGTTGTTCTAATCAGGCTATCTCTTATACCATGTTAATATTTCATATGCTTAGCTAGATATCATTAGTGTTTAATACAAATTCACAATACTAGCATATACAGGATCACTAAAAGAAACACAATCACAAGATAGACACGGTATTTATCATGGGAAACCATCAAGGGGAAGAAAACACAACACAAATTCTTATGTATAAGATGTATAAGATAAAACCCCAAAATAGGTATTCTCCTCCTTGTTGGTATGTCTCTCTCTCTCGTATGTGCTACACAAGTGAGTGAGTCTTTGTTCAAATGAGAAGCAAAGCTCCTCTATTTATACTCTTTTTGTGAACTGACGTTTAACCTAATTAAGTCATCCCCACTAAAATGTATGGGTTGACTTCACCTAGGAAATCACAAACCAATATTTTATTATAATCATTAGGTTTCTATTGACCTGAATTACAATGGAGGTTTTACCTCATGACTCTTTGATGACCAATTACAATAATAACATCCTGACGGAGGAATAGAACATCTCCGTTAGGGTACATCAGTAAAATACATTTAGAATATCCTTTGAAGTTACAATATTTCAACATTTTCCATGGTTGGAATAAAGGTCCAAGATGGCGTATTAATTGAACTGATGTCGGACCATGTTACAACTACATAGATTGGATATGCCTAGTTCAATATACAAAACGTATGCAAATATATGGTGTAGATGCAAATTATATACATTTACAAGACAATTATCATAACAAAGGTGTGTCAATGTATATTGAAAGAAGGCCAGAAGCAGAGGGAATATTGCAGGGTTTATAAATAGTACACGGCCCACGAGAACAAATAAGCAACCCAATTGCATATTTGAGGGGTGTGAAGGAAACCATGTATTCATATGTTAAATAAAATTAATAGCTGCAGGGAAGTAGTTGTTGATTGATTACAATTTGAATCAAATATATATGGTGGTACGTATAATATTTTACCCAACCTATAAGCAACAACTCTTATATATCATATTTAACATTACTATAAAATGTTTCCATGTGTTATGTCAGTAAACTCAACATCAGAATAATTCATGGTTCTTGAAAAATTCTAGTTTTGTTATATTTGAGACAGTTGATTTAAATTTCATCCATTATAGATCGAAAGTTGTTTGTATTTCGACTTAATATGGATATTGTGTTTTGTTTTGTTTTTTAATACAAATATAAGGAGAAAATGTAATAATAGACAAAATGCATAGATTCTTGATCATTTCAAATTGTCATAACCAATATGTGAATGTGCCTCCATAATCAATTTGTGTGGAATGGTGGATGAAATATGTGCGTAATTACGTATGCTTCCATGTTGATCAATACAGAGATAGAGGGAAGGCACTAGCATCAAATATGTCCACAGATGCTACTAAGGAAGTGCTAAGTGAAGATGAAATTGTTTTGTCGGTAGACCCTATGCACATAGTAAAGAAGCTTTTAATAAAAGAAACAGGGAATTCACTTATTTATTATTGACTCAACCAAAGGCACAAGACATGAGAGATAGAATGGATACCCTGATGCATGAGATTCGTGAGCTTGCGATAAGCAACATATTCAATTATCCCATTTATTTTTTGGATTATTAATAATTATAATTATACAACAACTTCATAAAAAAACTCTTTGTTTTATAGGTGTTTTTGGAGGTGCGGGTTGATCCTTACGGTGTAAGGACTAGTGGGTTCGACGTAGGTATCAGTGTCATTAGTTATCCTATGACTAAAACACTAGTAACTCCCTTTTATACACTCCCTATCCCTGATTCCACTAGTAGTACACCCCGGCCTACACAGAACACGTCAGAATATGCACACAATGTAGTGGATGTAGAGCCTAATTCCATGCTAGATTGTAAAGGAATATTTCCTAGAGGTACCCATGTTACTAGCATGGGAAAATTAAAGGTTTTGTTTTTGGTATATGATAACCAAATCCCCATGAAAACCAATAATATTAGAGGTATTTAAGATATATTTTTAATATTATGTATAACCCAATTGAAATTTACAGATAATTATGAATTATTTCAAACTAATGATAATATCCTTTTCCAGGAAATGATGTTATGGACCCATGAATGATCTCTCCTTGGATATATTTGGTCCCACCATAAGAACCAGGTGGAATACCCAAAGTTCAAAATTAAAGGATGAATTTATCAACAAGTTGGTTGGCTTGCTCGATGATGATAACTTCAACAAAGTTGGAGTTGCTGCAAAGGAGGGATTATATTTAAGATATGTTTGTGACCAATATAGGTTTCATATAAAATACATCCCTAACTATGAGAACCCTCCACCAATACCGGATATGGAGTGGTATCCCCTCATGCATGATGCACAAGAAAATGTGCTATGAAAAGAAGGAAAGACACCACCCGGACCAAGGAGGTATGAGGATCTTTTAATAATTTATTTATGATTCTTTATCATAATTGCAAGTGTTATCACTCATAATTTACCCTTTGATTGTGTAAGGATATTTCTAAGGTAACCTTTCAAACCAATATTTAGAAGGAAAGTTGGCTTCTTTCCTACCGGAGAGGACTCTCTCAACCAATAGATACAATGGTCATAGATATCAAATTGAATCAATAATGGAAATGGATGAAACAAGAGGATACCACTGTGAATGGATTCAAAATCATGAGTTTTAAAAGATAAACATGGATTATGCAATACAATTTTTCCACATAGGAAGGATAGTTATTCTTTCATGGTCAAGTTCTTGATTATTGGTGATGATAGAAGAAAGATGAACAATCCATTAATATGGGCACCAAATAAAGATGAATCCAATATTAAATTTATAAGAAATAGATTTGTGAATACTTGAATCCTATGAACCATAGCATATGAGTATGAATTCTGATTCAACACAATCTCATTCAAGCATGAAAAGATAACACAATTAAAATAGATAACAAGAGTAACATGCACAAGAGGAAAGGAAATACATACTATAAAATAACAACATGAGAATCTTTAATTTGAAAAGTTTTTTATTTGATCTGCAAAAAACATTTAAACTTAAAAATGATCAGTTACAAAATGCTTCTCTCTCATGGGTTCCAACCCAAATTACATTGCAAAACATGCATTTATACATCAAAAAACTCATGGAGATGATACATAACTACCTATTTTATAAAAATTGGAATCTTATAACTACCTTATTACATATCTCATATAACTAAAATTGAATCCTCATAAATACTAAAAATATTTTAATTCCACGATGAAGTGGACCTTAACATATCATTTGCTTTGAATATTTTGGATGAGTGTCTTCATTGATGCAATTTATACTTCATCCCCCCAAAATTTTCAATTGTCTTCCACTCATCTCTAGAAGGTACTTCATTACTTGTCATTTCTTTGTCAAAAACTCGTAACTCCACATGATCCACATAATAAATAGGAGACAGCTTGTCACCTATCATTCTGTCTTTTATTCCCACTATTTTCAATTCCTCTTCTGACAAGGTATTGAGGAAATTGAAGGTATTCTGATTTGTCTCTTATAACATTTTATCTAGATTTTCTTTCTTGACTACACAACTCTATATTTCTATATTGGTCATTGTTTCTTTATCTTTTATAAAATTCAAGTAGGGACTCATTTCAGTAGCCTCAGTGATAATCATATCCCAAATTAGATTTTTGTCCCCCTGCATTGGAAATTGTCCTAAAACTTTTTCTATTAGCTTTTCATTTTTCTCAAGTAACTCTTTACTCTTTATTCTCAAAACTATTTATTTCTTCTTCTTTCTTCTCAATTGCTTCATCTAGTTTCTAGTTTTCTACCTTTAACACTTTGGTCTCTTCTTCTTTCAAGTTGACTTGGGACATGGATTGAAACATTCTCTTTATACATGTTTCTACACTTGGTTGGCTTGTCTCAAATTGTCTTTTATTTTCCTTCTCTTCTCTTTATATTTCCAAAATCATTTTATTTTCATTCAATACATCAATCTTGGCTATAAGGAAATCTCTTTCCTCTTCCCTCTTACCTTGTTCTTCAACAAATTTTGACAAAATGGCTTTACAACCATTTAACTATTGGGACATTGAGTCCTTTTCTTTCTCCAAAAATGTTAATTCAAATGCCTGAATTAACTGAGTGGCTATAATCTTTAGTTTCTTTTTCAACAGTTGGATTGTGTTTTCTTTTTCATCCAACATTTTTTTTGTGGCTTGTTCCATGTCTGGTTCATTGTCCATAACCAAAAGGTCACCCTGAATCTTCTTAATCTGATGTTGGTAAGTTTTATTTTCAATCATCTCTTGCTTCAGTTGATTTTCCAACCTTGACACTAAGGACTGCAACTTATAAACTTTCATAGTAGCTTTCAACAAGTCAGTATAAATTACCTCTCCAGTCTGCTTATGCAAATGAATTTTTTTGGAGACTGGAATATTTTTCAAATTGATCATCATTTTTGACACTCTGTCATGAGAGGCCACTGCCAAGTTCAAAGTATTTTTACATGATAATTTATATCTATTAGTGAAACATATTTATCTGATATATTTCTCACTTTGGGAAAATTCTTCAAAGATTTTTCATAAGAATATTTTTTATCATGTCCATATTTAGTATACAATTCATTTCTAGACTTGTATCTATCACTAGAACCAGCTTCTTGTACTTCTGCAAAACTATACTCCTGAATTTGAATGACCGGTCCTTGAAATTTCCCTTTTTCTTTAATTTTTTTGTCATCAACTTCAACCATCTCTTTGTCTAAATCAATTATAGGAATTTTTGTAGGGTCTTGATATTCATCTTCAATCTCAATTGCTTCTGAAAAAATCTTTTACTAGTAATTTTAGCTTAACTAGGAGTTGGTATTATCATGGCAGCATATTTCATCAAGGCAGAGGGATTTACTTGCAAACTTTCTAAGCTTTCTACACTTGGTTTATATTCCATCATATTGGCTCTTTCAACCAATCCCTCTATTTCCCAGTGATAAAAGGCCTTGGTTTTATTCTTTTTTCTCCTATGTGATATAAACTTATGAGGGTCATAATTGATTTTTTATGCCTTCGTGAAATTCATCTCTTGCAGCAATTCTTCAATCACTGGGAGAGAAGATTTATTCTTCACAATGAAAGGACCCGCTTTCAATGGAAACTTGTTCTCTGAAGCTTTCCTGAAATTCAAAGTGTTGATTCTCCACAATGAGATTTTTGTGATAAACTCCAAGGAAAGAATTCTTGGTGTAAAAAATGCAAGTAAAATGTAAGGCTCATGAACAAAACCATAGAACCTGATGATAGTATGTTATCTTAAAAGGAACCAATCTCAATTCTTCTATCAGGGTTGAACTATAGTACTTCTTCCATCTGTGGTAGAACTCTAGGAAGCTTCATCTAAAAAATCACTCTATATACTTCTAACATTATTAGGTTCATATAATTGAAAGTATTGTTTCTGATTTCATAATTAAAGACTATCTATGGAAACTGTAAATTCTCTTCATTGAAAAACATGCACAACCTGACCAAATAAGACTAAAACCTGAAACGTCTTGTCATGTGGAAATTCACTAGCTGTAAATAAATATTTTTAGCTAGGAATTCATCAAATTTAAGGAAGAAATGTTGAATAGGCTCGGACTCCAACTGATACAGACTCAACCTAAAGAATAATATCAATAAGACTTCAGGAACAAACCTATCATTATCCAACCTTAAAAACTGACACAACAGGGAACGAACACACTGTTATTCTTCATTGAATAGGTCAATATCTAGAGGGAAAGTTTCATTTTCAATTGAATCATCAGGTTTAAGGATTTTTAAAAGGAAGTCTTGTCTTACTTCTACAGTAGTATGCCTGTACAATTCATTTTCACTCTCTTCTATGAAATTTTCAAGGTTTTGGAAAAATGACGGCGAAACCTCTAATGCATATCTAATAACCAGAGAATTTATAGGGAAAAGGATTTTAGACTTGTTAGAATCCATTATAACTTGCTCTGACTTAGAATAAGTAGATGCACACCACACGACAAAGTCTAGAAAATCCAAGGTTTAGTATGGAAACAAATGGTGGAAATGGGATCTATCGACTCCATGTACATCTATTCCCTATGTTCTAAGGTTTTTAATTTGTTCTTTAACTCATGCATAGGGAAAAAATATTGTTAAAAACAGCCCCATCCCTATCCTCAAATATTTATTCAAGCATATTAAACTCCCTAACCTGTGCTTACACTTCACCTTCTCCTTCCATTTAAAAAAATATTTAGCAGGTTAAGATACATGGCCTACCTGGAAAATGAGAACTAGACAAAACTACCCTGAATTGGCTTCCAAATATGCAGGCACATTTTTTCTCGAGTGCAAAATGACAAACATTCTCTTTCCATGTGACCTTTCCTTTTATAATATTCCAAAAGTAGTTTCTAGATCACGAGGGGCAGTTTCTTATTACCTCTTTTCATCCAATGAAATGATTCTCTGCTCACCACGTGGAAAGTAGTAAAAAATATACTATTGATTTCCCTTTACATATTCCTTGCAATTTGAGGGCACGGAATGCACTCCAGTCGTCAATCTTATCTCCTCTTTTCATGCGTCGTTGATCACTTCCGACATTTAACACGCTTCAACATTCATTTCTCCAATTCTCATCGATGTTATAAATCGTACATTTTCATTCAACTGAGTCCCTGTCTTTTGTTGATACTATCCCATCTCAGATCGAGACCATCAATTATTTTACTAGGTGTTACAAGGCGCTTCATACGCTCTCCTTAGTCACTTTTAACCCAGTCATGGTCCTATGGGATTTTTTCTTTCCTTTTAGCTTCTTATATGTTAGTTGTTAAGTCATATTTAAACAAAAATTGAAATAGACCCCATATTTTTCCCTAAAAACCCTTCAAATCCATCTGAAACAATTTTTTTTCTAACAACGAAAACTAACTATGTGTTTCAATATTTTGAATATATGCTCCTAGATACATCCAAAGTCACCACGGCTAGGATAGATAAACATGGGAAACATAAGCTTGGACCGAGTGGTTTCTCAAAAGTGTATGCATGATTTGTAAGTATAGAATAAAATAATTTGCATCCAAATTATAAATTGTTAGCAATTTTAATTTAATATCACAAAAGAAGAAAAATTCATGCCCTTGTGCATAATGCAGGGTGCATAATTCAAAGAGGCTCCTAGAGAGGAAGAACTTAGTATTTCCTACTACCACAACTATAAAGCCTTGGTTGAACATATGAGAAGCTTGGGGAAAACATATCCTTCTAGCACCCAACTCGACACTCATGTAAATAAAGGAAATGAAGAGGATTTATAATTTATTATTTGCACAATCTAATACTGGTTAAAAAACATTCTCCATAAATTATTGTGCATGTTTCATCTAACTGGGAAAGCAATCTAAATGTAAATGGCCCAAGTACTAGATCAATAAATGAGCACAATGATGGTGGAGTCCCACTTGAAAGCGATGCTCAACTTGGTAGTGGAGGTATTTCATATGTTAAAGAAAACTTGTAGTATGTATTACATTAAAAATATTTAATTGTAAATGGTGTATGCATTATACCCTTTCTTATTTCAACTGCAAAGGATGTAGTGGATGAGAGTATACAAGATGAGGAACATATTTCCACATTAGAAACTACTCAACTTTCCTTCACTACTGAAGGAGGTAAAGAGCACTCTACTGCAGTTATTATTTAAATAGAACACGAGTAATAATAATAACTAAAAATGATAATTTATCATTTCTTTCTTATTACAGATATTTCCCCACCCCCCTTGTAGTAGCCTCGACGTAGCATCAGGTCATTAATGGGATGTACAAAGACCACAATAGTTGAAGGGAAAGAAGGCACATATGACATCCTTGTGAATTACATACATCAAAAGAGAAAGAAATCAAGAAAAAAAATTATTGTACTTGGTCTTACGGAATATTTTGGGCTATTTTCTTGTCAATGTCATACACATTTTTCTTATTTAAATGTCAATACATCATGAGAGATTTGTAGTGATATTGAACATTGCATTAAGAAATTGGTTGTTTCTTTGTGTGAATTACCATTGCATGAGTAACTGAGTATGTTTTGTTGCATTTCAACTCTACAATCTAGGTTTATGCCCTTAAGTCAAATTCTAGCATAGCCTAAATGAGGATGAGAGGATCTAGGTTGAACCATTCCTATATAGTGACGATAAACTTTCAGTTGTTGTATGGCACATATGTGGACGATATTAGATTCTTGCAAGAATATCTTGGGCCAAAAACAGTCTTCACATAAATTGCAAAAGAGAAATAAAGAGGAGAATAATTGAAGAACAATATGAGAAATCTTCCATTTTCTATTATTCACATTATGGGTGAATATATAATACAAGATCAATGAATAATTCGAATACCTTCTCAGATAGTTGAATCTACCAACCTAGACTAAATCTAGAGATAACTAGGAGTGAGAGAATCGCCATAAATAGCTAACTAGGGCAACTACATATCACTAAATCAGTTAATAACTAGTTACAATCAATTACAAACAGTTAACTGAAGGAGTAGGTGAGAAAAGGAACCCATGTTCTCATGAATCATGCAACCTAGCACTAGAGACATTGGAAGTGATCTAACTGATGGGGAAGGGATTGGAGTTTAACTGAGGATAATTAATGACCTACTAGGGTGAACTGCTGGACACTATTGGTGGCACTCCGAGTGAGTTCCTATAAAATAGGGATTGATTCCTGGAGCTCCAAAATTCATGTATCCAAGTGCAATAAGTGGTAGATGTCCATTATTCATGTCCCCCATGCACTAGTAAAGTGATGACACCTCCTAAGCTAGGGAAATTAAGCAAATAGAATTTATGTGGTTAAAAGGAGACAAGGGAGGATTAATAATCCCAACACATATCTTTGAGAGAGAGTATTCTTATGTTATGTTGAATTTGTGGTTAGCCATCTTATTTTGTTAAGTTGACTTTTATATTTATGACTTTATTTTTATCCCACTTGTTAAGTTATGTTGACTTTTGTTATGTTGGCTTTACGTTTAGGCCACTTGTTCTATTATGCTTGTGGTTAGCCATGTTTGTATGTTGACTTGTGGTTATCCCTATTGTGGTTAGCATTTTAGTTGAACCTTCTTTTAGATATGCTCCCTATTTAAGTTGGTTACATACCACTTTGATTTCACTTATAATCTAATGATGGCATGCCTAGCCTAATTTTAATGGAAATCCCTAATGTCACATAGAAGGACCTTCTAGGAGGTATTTGAGAGGCTATAAGAACTAGTATGGATTTTTCTGAAAGCGATGTCTTTATGGAAATTTGAACTATGTTTAGCACAACTAATCTAGGGTTTTCAGGCACACATGTTTACGATGTCAAGGGTTTAAAGGTTGTCTCTGCTTGAATGTTATTTGGTTTTTGGGTCTACATGAAACACCAAACCTATCCTTAATTAGCACTGCCCTTCTTGAGGGTTTCTATAGCGATTTTGGTTCTCCCTCCTACATGTGTGTGAGTCCATACCAATGCTTGTTGTGGCTACATTTTTGTTGCATTGAGTGTCTTTGACTATTTTGAGGGATACTTAGTGTGCTAATTGATTTTTTGGGGATAATATTGACTATTTCGTACCTCTTTGAGTGGTTGGTTCTTCTATTATACATGTATTTACTTGGATCAACATTTATGGTCTCTCTCTCTCTCTCTCTCTCTCACAGTTATGTTTATGCTTTTGAATAAGGTATAGTTTGTTCCAGTTATTGACTATTAGAATAATCAACCCATAGTTAGCTACCTTAGACATTAATTAATCCATTTTTTGTCTTATTTGCCTAGTTTCCATATTCCACCTTATGCAAGTTGTCCTCCACACATCCAAAGTGGTCAAACTTACTAAATTTGAGTCATGGAGCGTTTGGGAAACCACTTGGAATCAAATCTGCTTTATTCCTAGCCTTCCTAGTGCATGTCTAATTTTTTCTACTTTATTGCTTGCTTTTTCTGAGTTTTAAGGCAATTGGGAAAGTTTTACTAAGTGAAGTTAACTTGTTTTTTGTCCTCATTATCTTCCACACTTTTGTCCTAAGAAAAGCATGTATGAGTTGTCCTTCCATCATCTATTAGCTTGCCTAATTGATTTTTCCAATTCGTGAGCTCCTAGACAGATTTGGAAACTGCTTTACGCACCTGTGGGGGATTTGCTTAGATTTAGTAAGCCTGCTTTTGACCAAATTCGAATGGAATCCTTATGCATTCGAATATCTCATGTAATTATTTATTGTGGCAGCCTATGACTTCATAGGGTTGGCTATTGTACACTTATTCAGTACATATTAGTGTTCAACTCCATATTCATTCTCCTTTGTGTGTAATTTGCATGTGTAATTGGCAATTTTTGTGAATGTAATTGTTCTAACACCTAGGTTCAATTTCCACATGGTATCAGAGGATTTGTAGATCTATTTCTCTCCTTCTGTTAAGAACCCATGTCAATCCTTCTCCTTACCGTGTTAGTATATTGTTGTTGGACGCATATGCTTAGTAAGTCGTCCCATAGTAATTGTTTATCCATAGTTTGTGTTATTGTCGTTGGGCGCATATGCTTTGTAAGCTTCCTGTAGTATTTGTTGATCCATAGTTTATATTGGCCCATGGTTTTGACCCATAGTATTGGCGCCTATTTTTAGTATATAAGTGTGTGTTGAGGACAAGGAAGGCACCGTGAAGTTATTTTGTATTGAGCTTGCTCAAAGGAGATTGCCCCCTCAAAGTGGCCTGCGATTAATATAAAAGTGATTTTGAGTTCTACTGCTATATCATGTATTTTGATTACTTGTTTGCTGTAGGGTCCTCACATCTGGTATCAGAGCGCTTTCTTGGGCTCGTTGGGTGAAATTTCTACCCAAATTTTTCTTTTTTCGCTTCTGTTGCAGGTTCGGATCTGGGAATAATCCCTATCCGCTTAAATGTGGGAAGTACTTGGGAATAATCCCTAAAAATCATTGTGAGGAGTACCACAGGAACCCCGAAGTAGCTGGCCCATTGAGAGGACCTACCAGCGAAAAGGGAAACAACCCCTACCTGATTGACTAGTTCCCACCCGTGAGGTAAACCAAGAGCTGTCGTTTGTGGCCCAGCGGTTATTAGTTTTACCTAAGCCATGGAGTGAGGGGAACTGCCCCAATACGCAAGCTGTCAGACAGCATTGGTGGCTGAGTGAATCCCTTGAACCGATAGGAAGCCGCACATACCTGGGGTCCATATCTATTTTCAGTTGCACAATCGCAGATTTCCTCTGTCCAGAACTGTTGCCGGTCAGTTCTGCGCTGTTGCAGATCCATTTGTTGCCAATCAATTCCGCGCCATTGCATATTCCACTTTTTCCGATCACTTTCACGCCGTTGCAGATCCCTTCCTGAAAAAAATAAGAGTATAAAATTCTATTTTTCGGCCATATCTCCTTGGTTTCAACTCTGTTTTCCCTGAAACTTCACTAACACCTCTACAATTCCATTCTGCATATTTCATTCCTGAAGACCCTATCCCAAATTCCATTTCCCAAAACCCAAAATCCCACATTTGTCTATTTTTAGGGTTTGCGATAACTCCTTCGATTTTCACCCAACCGCCTTCAAATTTTGCCACCGTATTCATTTCCTCATTCTGCTTCTTTGTCCCTCTCTACCAAATTTTCTCATTCTTTCACCCCGCTCCTAAAATCCCTATTTTTTGCTTCCCTATCCTTTCGACAGTGTCCAAAACTTACTCAAACCCAAATTACCCTTCCGATTTTTTCCCAAATCCAGATTTTCCTCTACTGAAACAGTTTTTGTTTTTGTTTTTCTACCCACTCCCCCCCCCAAAAAAAAAAAAATCATGGTTATGGTTGTCACCTGCACAGGAGCAAAGACCATGGAGGAAGCACTTGCAGCCATCCAAGCCAAACTCCAGGAACTGGATGAAAAATTTCTCGGTCTCCATCTTGAGCATTCAGCTATGAACACCAGACGACAGTCCGAGTCTTCATCAAACAATGGGTTCTCTTCTTCCAACAATTTTTGTGGTCCGAAGCTAGATTTTCCTCGCTTTAATGGTACTGATCCGACTGGATGGATCTATCGTGCAAAACAGTATTTCAGTCTTCATAATACTTTTGATGTCCACCAAGTTCCACTTGCCTCCTTTCATCTGGAACAGGAAGCTCTTCAATGGTATCGTTGGTACATCAAGGCTCATGAAGAGCCCAAATGGCCTGATTTTTGCCAGCTCCTTTTGCAACGATTTGGTCCTAGTGCTTTTGATGACTTCACAGGAGCTCTCACTAAACTTCGCCAAATTGGCACTGTGAAAGAGTATCAAACTAAATTTGAGAAACTAGCTAATCACACTGAAGGATTACCTGATGACTTCTATCGGAGTTGTTTTATCAATGGTCTAACGGATGCAATTCGCTCTGAGGTCAAAATGTTCAGTCCCAACACACTGATGGAAGCCCTGGGGTTGGCTAAGTTGGCAGAAGACAAGATGGCAGCCCAACAGCGCTCCAAATCCTCTTTTGTTCCCTTCTGAAATATGGGTTCTCAACGACCTCCCATTCCGCCCGCTCCTCGCTCACCTCCAATCAAGCATTTGTCTGAAACAGAGATGCAAGCACGCAGAGAAAAAGGGCTTTGTTATAATTGTGATGATAAATTCAGTCGGGGACATCGATGTGTTCAACAAAAGCTCTATCTCTTGGATGTGGATTCTCCACCTACCTCTGAAATTGGTGAAGAAGCTTCCGATACAATGGATGCTCCGATTGACACTCAGGAGCCGCCTACTGACCCTCCATCTTAGGACGACCAGCCCGAGATATCCCTCCATGCTTTAGCTGGAGTCATTGCCCCCCAAAAAATGCGGGTACGCGGTTACTTCAAGAAGCTTCCTCTTACAATACTCATTAATTCTGGCAGCACTCATAATTTCATTGACCCTCGGATCACCAAACAAGCTGATTGTTTTATCCGTCCTTGCTCCAACTTTGAAGTCATGGTTGCCAATGGGGGCACCTTACCTTACAAAGGGAAGTGTCATAATGTGCGTATCTCTATGGGATATTATAACCTCCGCTCTGACATGTTTGCATTGACCTTAGGCGGATGTGATGTGGTTTTGGGCGCTCAATGGCTGTGCACACTTGGCCCCATATTATGGGATTTTGCTAAACTTTGGATGCAGTTCTCCCCCGATGGACACAAACACACATTGAAAGGATTACAACCAGGGTCTCTCAGCATCATCAGTTCACATCGCATGGAAAAACTCCTTAAGAAGAGTTCCCATGGTGTCATCGCTCAGCTCCATTCCATTCAAATGAAACCATCAGCGACCCCCACTACTCCTTTGGATCTTCTCTCTGGGTATCATCAAATTTGGGTTCATGAGGATGATATCCCTAAAACAGCTTTCCGCACACATGATGGCCACTATGAGTTTTTGGTCATGCCCTTTGGTCTCACTAATGCTCCTTCCACATTCCAGGCCTTGATGAATAAAATATTCCGACCCTATTTGCGGAAATTCATTCTGGTATTTTTTGATGATATCCCCATCTACAATAAAACATGGGATGAACATCTCCAGCATCTGGCTCTTGTAATGCAACTTTTCACTGATCATCATCTCCATGCCAAAAAGTCTAAATGTGTTTTTGTCCAAAAGGAAGTTGAGTATCTCGGGCACATTATCTCAGCACAAGGGGTTCGTGTGGATCCTGCCAAAATCGTTGCCATGAACAGTTGGCCACCTCCTAAGACACTCAAGATCCTTTGTGGTTTTTTGGGGTTGACTGGCTACTACCGCAAGTTTGTCAAGGATTATGGGAAGATTGCAGCTCCATTAACTGCTCTGTTGAAAAATGATGCTTTTACATGGACACATGTTACTGAGTGTGCATTTGACAAGCTGAAACAAGCTATGTGTACTACACCTGTTCTAGCTATGCCCGATTTTTCCAAGCCCTTCACTATTGAGAGTGATGCTTGCGGCAATGGACTTGGTGCTGTTCTCCTTCAAGATGAACACCCCATTGCATTCACCAACAAAGCCCTTTCCGGTAAGAATTTAGTTGCCTCTACATATGAGAAGGAAATGATGGCCATTTTGCATGCAGTACAAAAGTGGTGACCCTACCTCTTAGGAAATCATTTCTACATCAAGACTGATCACCAGAGTTTGAAATATTTCCTCGAACAACGTGTATCCTCCCCAACACAACAGAAATGGGTTAGCAAACTCATGGGTTATGACTATGAGATCACTTATAAGAAGGGTAAGGACAATATTGTGGCGGATGCCCTTTCTCGCACATTTGATGACCAAGGTTCTCTTTCCACTATTTCTATGCCTGTTCCCAATTGGTTGCAATCGGTTCAACAGGGTTATGTCAATGACTCTTCATTATCTCACATCATCCAACGCTTGGGCAACAACCCTTCTGTTGTCCCACATTACTCTTAGGATGGTGCTTCATTGAGATACAAGGGTCGTCTGGTGCTTCCCCAGAACACAGATCTTCAACAAGCTATCTTCTATGAACTCCATGCTTCTCCGTCAGCTGGGCACTCTGGTTTTCTCAAAACATATGAACGCGCATGGCGCAACTTCTTTTGGCAGGGCATGAAAAGGACAATTCAACAGATGGTGGCTGAATGTGATACCTGCCAGTGTAATAAGGGTGAAACAACACCCCTTTCGGGATTGCTCGAGCCCTTGCCCATACCTACCCG
Organism: Pseudotsuga menziesii; assembly: GCA_001517045.1. Lineage (NCBI taxonomy): Eukaryota > Viridiplantae > Streptophyta > Pinopsida > Pinales > Pinaceae > Pseudotsuga > Pseudotsuga menziesii. Next base: position 179,407 of record LPNX010202658.1, read on the forward strand.
GATATGGACAGATATTTCTATGGATTTCATTGAAGGGCTCCCTAAATCTGGCAGGAAGACTGTGATTTTGGTTATGGTTGATCACCTCTCCAAATATAGTCATTTTTGTGCTTTCAGCCATCCCTATACAACCTCTTCCGTTGCTCAAATTTTCCTGGACCAGATCTTTCGTCTTCATGGAATGCCTTATTCCATTGTCTCTGATCGTGATGTGACTTTCACCAGTCATTTTTGGACAGAACTCTTTCACCAAACTGGCACCAAACTGAAGATGAGTTCAGGTTATCACCCCCAAACGGATGGTCAGACTGAAATTATCAATAAATGCTTGGAAACTTATCTTCGTTGCTTCTCCTCTGAGCAACAACATCAGTGGGAAAAGTGGCTCCCTCTCGCTGAATGGTGGTACAATACCTCTTACCACACTGCCTCTAAAATGACTCCATATGAAGCAGTTTATGGCCAAGCACCGCTAGTTCTTCTTCCTTACACCCCCAGCAGTTCTCCAGTTCAAGCAATTGATGCGGTCCTTCGAAACCGCGATGAGGTTCTTCACATTTTGCACGAAAAACTTCACATGGCAAGAAATCGCATGAAGCAACAAGCTGATCAACACCGTTCTGAGCACACTTTTGAAGCCGGTGATATGGTTTTTCTTCATCTCCAGCCTTACAAGCAATCCTCACTAAAACTCAAAGGGCGTCATAAGCTCGCTCCAAAGTTCTATGGGCCATATAGGATTCTTCAGAAGATTGGGTATGTTGCTTATAAATTGGAACTTCCGCCCTCCTCCCGCATTCATCCAGTATTTCATGTCTCTTGTCTGAAGAAAGTTCTTGGCACCAACATCAACGGCCAAACTATTTTACCAGAACTGGATAATGAAGGATCCATCTTTTTGGAGCTGGAGGCTGTCCTCAATAAGTGCACTCATCAGCTTCGCTCTCGCTCTATCACAGAGGTCTTAATTCAATGGCACGGAATGCAACCCGAGCATGCTGCGTGGGAACCACTCCTTCAGATTCAGCGACAATTTCCACATCTAAAGCTTTGAGGACAAAGCTTTTTCTAAGGGGGAGGGGATGTTAGGAACCCATTTCAATCCTTCTCCTTACCGTGTTAGTATATTGTTGTTGGACGCATATGCTTTGTAAGTCGTCCCATAGTAATTGTTGATCCATAGTTTGTGTTATTGTTGTTGGGCGCATATGCTTTGTAAGCCACCTGTAGTATTTGTTGATCCATAGTTTATATTGGCCCATGGTTTTGACCCATAGTATTAGCGCCTATTTTTAGTATATAAGTGTGTGTTGAGGCCAAGGAAGGCACCGTGAAGTTATTTTGTATTGAGCTTGCTCAAAGGAGGTTTCCCCCTCGAAGTGGCCTGCGATTAATATAAAAGTGATTTTGAGTTCTGCTGCTATACCGTGTATTTTGATTACTTGTTTGCTGCGGGGTCCTCACACCTTCCAATTTGTTATTACAGGTTCGACATCATTGACTGGGAGCATTCTACTGACTGAAGGGACAATTTTTGAGCTATGGATCAATCTCAGAAGATCATCTTGACTCCATTTAAATTATTTGAATGGAAAGTAGAGATGGAGATACTATTGAGAGAGAAAGGCCTCTACAGAGTGACTATGGCAATAGAAGCAGAGCCCAATGCAGCTGCAGAGAAAATTATATGGCACAACAGGAGGGATGAGGCCTATGGTCTCCTGTGTCTGAGCATATCCAGAGACCTCCTTTTCCATCTTGATGGATTAACATCACCAAATGAAGTATGGGAGAAGCTTGTTGAGCTTTTTGGTAAGACAGATGAGATGAGGGGACATCAAATTGAAAATGAATTGATCTCCCTGAGTCCAAATAGCTTTGAATCCCTGCAACTTTATTTTTCCAAGTTCAAAGCCCTTGTTTTGCAGCTAAAACAGTGTGAGATCGAAAAGAAGGAGGAGCAATTGGTTTTGGCCATACTCTTGAAGCTTGGCCCTGACTATTCAGTGTTTTTCTTGACCTTCCATGCCACAAAGTTGATAGCTCAAGCCTGGAAAATGCCTAGCCTTGTAGATTTCATGGAATCTCTCACACACGAACAAGATAAATTGGTGTAGATGGGTACCATCAAACCTTCCAAATACCAAGCTCTGGTTGCTGGAGATTCAAGGGTGGATTCAAAAGGCAATAAGAAATCTAAGAAGCCACCTAAGAAAAAGAGAGATAAGAACAAGTCTCCAGAGGAGCCCCAAGGTTCCAAGAAGAACCCCCAGAAAAAGAAGAACAAAGGAGAAATGAGCAAGTGTGCATACTACAGTAAGGGAAAACATTCTGAAAGCTCCTACATGAAGAAGAAAATTGACATACTGACCCAACTCCTAGAGAAGAATGGCATCTCCCTTCCTGATAGCTCAAAGAAGAGGGAAGGAGGATCAAATTCAGAAGACAGAGAGAGAGTTCATGCATTGGTTGCTGGCACATCAAGCTCACATAGTTTCATCATTGATTCTGGAGCTTCAAGACATATGGTTTCGACCAAGGAGGCATTCACCTCACTTGACATGTCGAAAGATCCACCAATTGTACTGGGAGATGACTCTCTCACTGAAATTTTGGGCAAAGGGAGGATTGATCTTGACCATGGTAAGTTCAACAATGTGTTGTATGTTCTAGGTCTTGCCTCTAACCTCTTATCAGTGTATCAGATGACCCACACAGGGTCTCCAAAGAAGGTCATATTCTCCCCTGATGAAGTTGAGATCACAAAGATCTCAAATGGTAAAGTCATTGCAAAAGGAATTGCAAATCACACTTCGAAGGTATACATGTTCTCACACTTCCTACCCTACTCAAACCCCTCTGCTCTTCTGATTCATGCTAATGAGGCAAGCAAGATTTGGCATGAAATATTTGGCCACCTCAATTACAAGTATATTACTGATCTTAGTGAAAAATAAATGGTCATAGGGTTACCAAAGATTAAGTTTTCCAAAGGAGTCTGTCAAGGTTGCATCTTAGGAAAACACCCAGAGCATAAATTTGAGAAAGCTATTCATGAGAGAACCTCTGCACCTCTTGAGTTCATCCACAGTTATGTTTCTGGCCCATTTCCTCATATTTCAATGAGTCAGGCCAAATATGCATTGACATTCATAGATGACTTTTCCAGGTACTGCTGGGTTTACTTCCTGAAACACAAGTCTGGAGTTTTTGACCTCTTCAAAGTCTTTAAGGCTTTGGTTGAAAACCAGTCTGGGAGGAAAAACTCAAGGTCCTCAAATCTGACAATAGTGGTGCGTATGTCAATTCTGAGTTCATTCAATATTGTGCAGATGCAGGTATTCAGATTCAACATTCTATCTCTTACACACCACAGCAAAATGGTGTTGCTGAGAGGAAGAATAGATCACTGAAAGAGATGGAAACCTGCATGATGGAGGCTAATACTTTGCCACTAAAGTTTTTGGGCCGAAGCTATAAAATATGCAGCCTATATCCAGAATAGGGTGCCTCATAAATAGCTTGATGGTATGACTCCTTTCGAAGCATGGAGTGGGCACAAGCCAGATGTGACCCATTTCAGG
>LPNX010202684.1:1653-15181 GCA_001517045.1 Pseudotsuga menziesii
TCGATGATGGTGATGATGATGATGATGATGAAGGTGATGATGATGACGAGGATGAGGATGATGATGATGATTATGAGGATGATGATGATGAATGATGATGATGTTCATGATGATGATGATGATGATGATGTTCATGATGTTGATGGTGATGATGATGAGGATGATGATGATGATGTTGATGATGTTGATGGTGATGATTATGATGATGATGATGATGATGATGATGATGGCAATGATGGCAATGGTGATGATGATGATGATGATGATGATGAAGGTGATGATGATGATGATTATGACGATGGTGAAAATGAAGGTGATGAAGATGATGATGATGAAGAAGATGAAGATGATGTTGATGGTGATGGTGATGATGATGATGAGGATGAGGATGATGATGAGGATGATGATGATAATGCTCATGATGTTGTTGGAGATGATGATGATGAGGATGATGATGATGATGATGATGAAGGTGATGATGATGAGGATGATGATGATGATGTTCATTATGGTGATGGTGATGATGATTATGAGGATGATGATGATGAAGAATGATGATGTTGATGATGTTGATGGTGATGATGATGATGATGATGATGATGATGTTCATGATGTTGATGGTGATGATGATGAGGATGATGATGAGGATGATGGTGATGATGTTTATGATGTTGATGGTGATGATGATGATGATGGCAATGATGATCATGATGATGATGACGATGGTGATGATGAAGGTGATGATGGTGATGATGATGATGATGATGAAGATGATAATGATGATGAAGGTGATGATGATGACAATGACGACGATGGTGATAATGTTGATGATGATGATGATGACGATGATGATGATGATGACGATGATGATGATGATGACGATGATGATGATGATGACGATGATGATGATGATGACGATGATGATGATGATGACGATGATGATGATGATGACGATGATGATGATGATGATGGCAATGATGGCAATGGTGATGATGATGATGACGATGGTGATGATGAAGGTGATGATGGTGAAGATGAGGATGATGAAGATGAACATGATGAAGATGATAACGATGATCATGGTGATGTTGATGATGATGATGATGGTGATGATGATGTTGATGATGAGGAAGGTGATGATGATGATGAGGAGGAGGAGGATGATGATGACAACAATGGTGATGACGATGATGTTCATGATGATGATGACGACGATGGTGATGATGATGTTCATGATGTTGATGGTGATGATGATGATCATGTTGATGATGATGATGATGATGATGGTGATGATGAAGCTGAAGATGACGATGAGGATGAGGATGATGATGATGAGGATGATGATAATGATGATGGCGATGGGGATGATGATGATGATGATGATGAGGAAGGTGATGATGAAGATGATGATGAAGATGAATATGAAGATAATGAAGATGATGATCATGTTGATGATGATGATGATGATGATGATGACAATGGTGATGATGATGAAGATGATGAGGAAGGTGATGATGATGTTCATGATGTTGATGGTGATGATGATGATCATGAAGTTGAAGATGATGATCATGTTAATGATGATGATGATGATGAAGTTGAAGATGATGAAGATGAAGATGATGATGAATGCTATTTTTGGTTTTACAAAACGTGCACACGATTTGTCTGCACATAACGCACATGCGTTTTGTTTCTATATAGCGCGCACGCGTTTTGTTTCTATATAATGCGCACGCATTTTGTTCAGTTAAATCACGCTCGCGTATTGTTTAAATTCAAAAATTTATTCCCTCCAAATGATAAGGCCAAGCCTCCACCCATGCTTTCGTGGAATTCCTATGCCTATGTGTCTGCTTTGTACTTTGCTTCGGATTCAACATGCATGTGCCTTGGAGTATGATCAACCATGGCTAATTCAACATTATATCCAAATTTTCAATATGCTCGTGTTTAGCGGTTCATCTGATTATGCTGCACACCTCCATTTTTTATGAGATTTTAGAAACATATATATTTTTTTTTGCAGATTCTAAATATGTAAATTTTAACAAGAATACATAATTTTTTCTATTTTTTTCTTATTTATCTTCTGTCATCACTCCTCAACTCAAAAAACACACTGGTAGTGTTTCGTCCATATCTCTTTCGTTTCTCAACCATTTAAAAAAAATTTGTATGGTGCACTAAAGAACACCAATCTCTACATGTTATAAAAAACCCATTTCCAAATAATTGCATTAAGACATTCAAACGCTGCACCCACAAATGATGTACCATTTTTGAGGTTTGATCTCTTAGATAATTAAAAAAAAAATTAAAAAAATTATTTTTATTATTGGAAAAATAGTCGTGCACTAGTCCTATATGTTCTCTATATGTATACCAGTTTTCGTAAGTTTATTCCATCATTTAGACACTCAGACGCTGCACCCACAAAAACATATACCTTATAATTTGTCACAAAAATAAAAAGTGCCCGTTCAAATTTATCTAACTTTAGATAGTTAACAACATTTTCAATAGAAAAATATATATATATATATTTGGAAAGGTCATTCAATTTCCTACATTTCTTGTTTTTTATTGATCGCAAGATTCATTGTGTAAGTGTCTCAAAATATCCATGCAAGTTGATGGATGTCTATTTTTTCAGTTTTGTATTGCATCTAACGTGCCAAAAGAGACCCTCAACTTCTTGCACACACCCTAAAATTGTTACATGAAATGAAATAATGATGGTGATATAGATTAATTGATGATCGGGTGGAAATGCTTGTTATGAATGTGTATTTTGCGAAATACTAACCCACACAGCACAAGGAGCTAAGTGATAGCCGACTACTGAATATAATGTGTGGATTAGTACTTATGCAAGGAACCTTATTGACCAAACTGATGATACGATGACACATTTCGATAATCTTGAGAGCAACAAAGTACAATTTGAAAGGGTATAGACCCAGAATGTTAAGAGGGATGGATGTAATTCCCACCCTATGTTACTATGATACATGGGGTTGTGGGAGGGCCATGCTGAGACACACTCCCCATGTTGTTGTGATGACGACGGTCAGATGCCTACTAGGAGGGGACAAGTCCACTGTGATGATCACCGTCAGGTTCTTTATGTGGTCAGGTCAGTGAAGCTGACATCCACTTCTTTACTAGTAGATGAAGGATAGGGAGGATGTAGAAGTAGGTTAGGATGGGAGGATGTGTTTGTTAGTATTGTTGAGGGTTGGGTAATTCCTTGATACTGAATTAGTGGTAGTAGGTACCCATATTTGTTTTGACGATTAAGTTAATAAATACATAAAAATAAGAATATGATTAACTGTGAAATAACTGAGAATGTTAAAGTACACACACACACACACACACACACACACACACACACACACACACACACACGTGCTTATTCTTTCTGCACGAGGGATTACTATTATTAGTTAGCAGGTATGCATAGGCAGGATGGTGTTTGTTAAGGTATAAAATAAGTGAATTAGTCATTATATGTAAACACCGTAATAAACAATTAAGGTAAGCGTCGTCAACATGAGGTGTCGTAGATAGAACATTAACTCTAGATAATTGTATTGTCTAACTGTTAAGCATGGTTAATTAACCCATTAAGGGTACCTTGTTTTAATACCAAGTTTCCATGGTTACACAGAGTTACTTATCTATTAAATAAATAAGTGCTGATATTATTATTCACCATTAATAGTAATAATAATAATAAATATTACTAATTGTTTTATTATATTTATTAATATTATTATTATTATTAGCTTAATAATAATACTGATAATATTATAACCATTGTCGGATACACCTAAGCTTCATTAATTATGATTAAATAAATTGTTTGTATGTCCAAATTGTTTTACATGTTTTGTAATATATTATTATTATGATTATTATTAGTGGTTTAACCAAATGAATTGTGATTAGTGTAATTTAATATTATTTATTCAATCGATACAATTATCGGACTTAAATTACAAGTTAAGACATTTTTTTTGTTTAGAACCTTGAATTAAAAGAAAATAATGATACAATCTGTTTTCCGCTTCCTGCCAGAAGGGCGAGACAGGTGGAAAGAGAGGCTAACAACTTGAAGAAAGTCTCAGAGTGCTTAGCCGAAAAGCACAACAAAACATCAGAGCCAGATCCAAAATAGGATCGTAGCAGAGAGAAGCTGAAAGAAAAGCTGAGACTTGGAGATGATAATGAAGAAACCCAACCCCGAAGGGCTGATTCTCAGGTCTTTCCTTTCTTTCCTAGTTTTTTCTTGACTTGAATCCATTCCCCTAAAGTTGAGGACACTAAGGCCAATTGCGAAGCAGCGATGGAATCATGGAGGGGTTCCTTGTCAGATTTTGAAGAGGAAGATTCATTATATCTTTTGTGCCCCTGAGGAGGGCCGTTTTTCATGCTTTCATCTTCTTGAAGAAGCATATGCACCTCGGGCGGAGGTGGAGTGGATCTCTATTCCTGTTCTGCTGGGGGCATGTCTTCATCAAACTGGTCGTCTTGAAGGTTTTATTTATGCGATTGCATCCTGAGTTGCCAGCTTTTGGCTCTGTGAGCCTTCGTCGTTCTTTGTAGCTGGGTCTTCCTTTGCGGACAAGCATTAAGAAGATGGCCCGTTTGTTGACAGATCTTGCACCTGAAGGTTGTGTTTTCATAATCTAAGGCTTGAATCCAAATGGACGTGCCTAGTTTCAGGTTGATCTTGTCAGGGAGCCCTGAACTGATATCAATGGTGGCGCAGATGCGATCATAGGTGAATAGACCCTGTGCATAGTGAGTGTCATCGGTGGATAAGTAGCAACCCATAGCATTTCCTATCCCTTCAAAGATCGATTGATTCCAGTAGTGGATTGGTAAGTTTGGAAGATGTACCCAAATGGGAATCTTCGTCACTACCATAATTAAAGGGTCAAACTTAGGGAATTAGGGGGTTATGAAAAGCCCAACAGATCCCCAAAACCAAGGCCCTTTGCTTGAAACTGAAAGAATATCTTCTTGAGAAGGAAAAGTCACTAAGAAAAAACCTTTAGAGCAGAGTGATACCTTACAGTCCTTGGGCCAGTTCAAGTCGATCCATTTGGGGAGATATTTTGTTTTTGGCTACAGTCCATTGAATCTGCAGATTAGGGTCTGCTCCTTGAACATGAAAAAGGTTCTCGATGACATCCAATTGCTGAATCTCCAAGGTGGGAACCACCTTGGATTTATCTACTATGTAGACCGGGTGAGGGGTCTGGACCAGATTTTGAGCGGTAGAGAGCCCCTCTTGCGTTGCATCTTTGAAGGACTTAGGTTGAGAAGCAGAGGGCCTATCGTTTCCTCCCCGAAGACTGGCCACCATGGAAATGTATGCATCCTTTGAGATCCCAAGGCTTTGGAGATGCCTATGGTTTGAGAGTTGCCGTCCTACATAGATAAGCCCCTGTAGTCTCGGAGGGGTTCCCTCCACCTGTTGAATCAAATATTTCAGTTGCAAAACATATAGTTGAGGGTTCACTTGCAAGCAGATAGAGACCCCCTTCAAAGATTTTATGAAGACCGAAAAGGAATTGTTTGCAGGATTCTCAACCTCAAATTTCTCACTGTCGATAGAGTTTCTTCCTGAACCCTTTCCGTGCATGAAATCACCACCCTGGCACATGAAGCCTGGAGTCCCACAGAAGAAGGATGATCCCATGAAGAGTAGGGGCTTGTAAGAGCAACTAGGGCCTCTCATGCAGGAGATCAAGTCGCCAAGGCCAAAGAGGAATCAACCCTGCTGCATGGGGTCATAAACGACGTCCTTGGAACTGACACTCATGCGCCGTGCGTGCACATAGCAAGAGATGGCGTCTCTAGAGGCATTTGATGGAAAGAACTTCAACACTCTTGTCATCTCTGCATGGTTGAGACCACTAAAATACTTAATGGCTCCTCTACTGGCTAGATGTCTGATAGCAGGCTTGGCAATGCCCTGAAAGATAACCCTCGACACCTTCCTGTGTCGCTTCGCTCTTCCCCTTCCCAAACCCTAGCTACCCTTGCCACGACCAAACATAGATCCTAATTTCCTTAACGAAAACCCTACAATTATCGAACTCGCCATATCCATTCGAACCGCCTTGTATTAACAACAACAATTCCAAAATGTTTTTGTATTTTAATTACAAGTTAGGACATTATTATCGAATCAGATTTGGTTTGTAAATAGTTAACACATATATTATCCAAAACCTTGAAAAGTCAAGAAATATATATTATTTTATTCTAAAAACACTTAATACAAAAACAATGAATATAACTAGCATTGATTAAATCATTCTCATAAAAACCATTAGGTGATTCTCCCTAAAATTGATCCGGGTACCCAGGGGCACGTCGGGGGACAACAATTTGATTGAATGAATCGAGCACTATTGTGGTCGAATCATTTTAAAATAAGAAAATCATGAAATACAGTACATAGACAGAAAGTATACACACAAACAAAATGCAAGAGTCTGGACCAATCTCTGTTGTTTTATTATGCTATATTACTTGCTTGTATATTACAATAGTGTACATGCTTATATAGAGTGCTTAGATGCTTGGGTGACTGCTTGTTACGTTCAGTTACAAAGAAGTTAGAATGGTTCAAAAGTTGAACCATTACAGATGACTTGAAGACAAAGAGACAATCTGTCGTAGTCATGTCGAGATGCTTGATTCGACGATACATGTCGAGATGCTAAAGCTGTCGAGGTTGTGTCGAGGTTCAGACTTATCGAAGTCGATGCTGAACTTGTCGAAGTTGACAAACAAGCTAACTCCTAAGTGGATCATTCCTCATTCCTTAAGAAACAATGGTCCCCATTGTTTTCTCATTCAAATGAGGAAACTTGTTGGTGAATTCAGTAGCAGAGTACCACTTTTCTTGTGCTAGGAGCTATCCATCTTTGGCCACTTGAAACAAGGAAATTGTGTTCGTCCTTGTATGGCGTATATGTCATCCCATGATGGTGTTGGAAGGAAGAGGCTCATGAACATCTCGATGGATGTCTTTGGGTTCTGCTATCTGCAAGTCGTTATGTTCCAATAGTGGTGCATGGTATGGTCGAAGTAGATCCACATTAAACACTGAATGCATACCCAAGCATGAAGGAATGTCGAGCTGAAAATCGTTTTCTCCAATATTCTTAAGGATACTGTAAGGACCATATCACAAAGGATCCAACTTTCTATATGGACCAGTGAAGTGTTCCTTCTTAAGATGTAACCAAACCTAATTCCCAATTTGAAATGAATGAGGAGTACGATGCTTATTGTGTCAGGCCTTAGCTTTCACATTAGCTCGCTGCAAGATTTTCTGTGCTTGGTTATGGATGTTGTAGATTTGGTCTTGAAACTTCAATGCTTTTTCAACTTCTCGTCGGTTAGAGTCAATGTTGTTCGACTGTGTCGATGAACTGATCAAGTCGATGGTGTTATCATGTAAAATGACACTTCTTCATTCGAGTGCTGACATCCAATATGTCGGGACACAAAAAGACAAACTGGATTGAAGTAGCCAAAACACTATAGATGAGAATGATTTTTGATACATCATCTCGTGACCAACTGAATATGTTTTTGTTTGGACATTAGGGTTGCACACACGACTATTTGCACAACAACTAGCATGTCACATGCGAGTATATGCATTGCAACTCACGTGTACATTGAACACACAGGTTTCCTTAAAGCAAGGAGCGTGTCATACACAACTTGCCTATATCAATACTCGCGTGTACCTTAATTTGAATTTAAAAAATATAAAACACGATTAGTCGAGATCAGTTGAGTCCCTAATCATAACTATCTCAATTGTCTCAACCATCTCAATCATCGAAACCACTCTATTTCCTCATGTATAAATATAGGCCATGGGATGGGGCTAATCAATCATTCTTAGAAGAGCAAAGTTATGCTGGTGGTATGCCTTTAGACATCTTCGAGCAGCAGAACTCAGTGTCCTCGGTTTGTAGAGGAGTCCTTGTTTCAGAAGTTGGGTTGTAATCTCACCATCCCTGTTTATTAATAAAGAAAGTTTCTTCTTCCAATTTTGTGCACTCTTGCATATGATGGATCATCAATTATTTTAATTATTTCATTATGAATATGCATTTCATTAACCATTGATATGTATATAAGATATTTGCAGGAAGAACTTGTTCTTTGCAGGTGATTGGAGAAATCCCTGGAAGCTGTGGAAGCACCTAGAAGAGGAGAAGAAAAGGCTAGGATCAACCATCAAAAACCAGGTTTGTTCCATTTTCTTCCTATTCCTATTTCAATTTCTACATGGATGATTCTCTGCAGGTCTAGCTTAGTAAGTTAGTAAGTCTAGCAAGTCTAGCTTAGGTTATAAGGATGTGTTTTCCTAAACAACAGATGGGTGCTGAGGGTTGAAATACAGAACATATCTCAAATGGACTCTTTTCTGTAGAGTTGTACTGAGCATGATTGTAACTTTTTTTTAACATTGTTTTAGTTAAATACATGTGTAAATAAAAACATAAATATAAAATTTAATCCATTGAAATGAAATGATGTTTTGAATATTCCCTATCTATTTTTTAATGTTTTAAGAACATAAATATTAAATTCAATTTAAATATTTCTTTAATATTTTAAAAACATAAATATTAAATTCAATCAATTTAAATGAAATAATGTTTGGAATATTATGTAAATCAATTTTTTTAATAACAGAGGCATCCTTTCTTTATATGTGATAGCCATTGATATGCAAAGTATCATGTGGGAGGGATTTAATTTGTTGGATGTTATTTTGTTTATGTATTTTTTTTTAATATTGTTTTAGTTAAATACATATATGTAAGAATAAAAATATAAATATTAAAATTTAATCCATTCAAATGAAATGATGTTTTGAATATTTTTGTAAATATTTTTTTAATGTTTTAAGAACATAAATATTGAATTCAATTTAAATATTTCTTTAATATTTTAAAAAGATAAATATTAAATTCAATTAATTTAAATGAAATAATGCTTGGAATATTATGTAAATCAATTTTTTTTAATAACAAAGCATCCTTTATATGTGATAGGCATTGATAGCAAGGATTTAATTTGTTGGATGTTATTTTGTTTATGTAATTTTTTATTAATATTGTTTTAGTTAAATACATGTATGTAAGAATATGTTTAGATATCAATGAAAATATATTTAGTTTTGTATTTTTATTTTATTTTAATGTGACGATATTTAAATTTGAAATTTTTATAAGAAAATATATGTTTTTAATTATTAGGCTTATTTAACTTGTACAAAATTCTAAACATAAATTTAATGCCTAATGCATCTTCTAATTTTAAATTTCAAGTCGGATGTGAAAGACTGTTGTAAATGGTTTTGAATGGTTTACTTTTAATACTAATAAGATTGATTATTTGTTAACCTGGATGGTCGGGTGCTATAACATCTAATTTCACCAAGGGAATGATGAGCCATTAATGGCCCATCCCTTGGCATCTCAACCCTGACCCGATCCCCACTTCAGCTTAATGTTGCTTTCCTCCGGGCGTTTGGTAATTAACGTCGACGACGGTTCGACTGAGGTTCATGCCCTTTCGTAGTACCATGGCAACATGTATGGAATTTATTCTCCAAGTGTTCTTTCCTTGCATGGGTTTTTGGAGCTGGTTATTTTATATGTGTTCTTCACTTTGTCCATTTCTATGTGGATTCATCATCTCATGCTCATGAGTTTCTGCAAAGTCGCGGTGGTCTGGGTTTGTTACGCTACCATGCTGCATCATCTTCGCGCTACTCATCGCAGGGAGGACAGCTACACGGGGGCGCATGGTCGAGCCAGTGCGCGTCACAATCTATCTTCAAGCTTTTGTGTCCACATCCCTCTTCGAATCCATCAAGCGGTTGATGACTGGGAGGCCGAAGCGGTGGCTCATTGTCGTTCTACTTTGCCTCTGACAATGCCAATGCCACAACTGGCATACGAAAAATGTGTTAGCTCAACTGCTCCTGGATAGAGACAGAGCTTCCTCTTCGTCTCCTTCCAGAAATTCATAGAATTATGTCAGACAACCTCACTCCCTCGCCTTCACCGGATTCAAATTGTCAGGAACCTCTGCAACATCAAGGTGATAATCCAACCCTACAAATCGAAGAATCCTCAAGCGCACAGGAGCTGAAAATGAAGCATATTGGGCGTCATTCACAGGTTGGTAGCTCAAATCAGCTCAAGTTGGAACCACTTCCAATGAAGGAGCCGCCTCCGGAGTCGCCTCCCACTCCCTTTGCTAATGAAGAGGACCTTTACAAGCCATGCATAGTTGTCGAAGAACCTTAGAGCACGTCGTAAGGCCATGGACTGATATGTTTCAGTCTCTTTTGTTTTGAGCACTAGTCTATTGTCGGTTAAGTTTGTTTGTTTCCCTCTATAATGTTTTCAATTTTGTCCAGCTCGACCTAGTTTCCCTATTCGAGGGCATGTTTCTCTTCTCTAGTCTTCATTGGTCTATTTGCTATAGTGTCAGTACTTAGAAACATAATATATCCTAAACATAATATCCTTGCTTGTACTCTTTGTTTTTATTATATTAATATAAGATTCTGCAACTTACAAAAAAACGAAAAAAAGCTTGGTTATTTGATAACATATAATGTATCAAGAAGAGTTGTTATTACTCATTGTGATATATGTATATGTTTATGTATCATGAAATGTCTATTCCCAAGGAATATATTGGTTAAGCCAAGGGTAGGACCGTTCCACAAAATAAAATTAGAACACATCTATAGAGAAAGGAATCGAATTGTAGACCAATGGTTAAAGAATGGTCTACAAATTGGAATCGGTACATGTCATCGATAGATAATATGACCCAAGACCACAACCAGTGTAAAGACATAAGGTGTATAAGAGGTACTATAAAGGCTTCTTCAAATGATGGAGGGTGAATTTTTTTTGGATATTATAAGACCAATGATCAAGAAGGTGGATTGTTAATTTTTTATAAAGTTTATAAGGACTATATAAGATCCTTTGGAGAGTTTTCTCTATGTAAGTGTTTCAGGTTCTAAGTGTTTGTTCGGGTGATTTCAACATGGAGTCTATGCTAGGCATTTGGATCTGTTGGTTTATGCATTTGGCTTGCTTAAGGTTTTTGCGCCCTTGATCAGTTTTTTTGTAATGTGCTTTATGCACTTGTTGAAATCCCTAGTACATGGTATTTTTTTTACTTTTTTAGCTTTATGAGCGGATGCAAATGTAATTCGTGCACTCAATAACCTTTAGGTTCATTTCTTTAAGGCCGTGAAGTCTCTACAAAACACAGTTTTGTTTTTGTTAGAATATAATCCGTCGGGATTATATATTGTAAATAAATAAATAAATAGTTAGTTGAACAGTTACATAGGAAGCCGAAAAGGCTGGGCGGAAGGTGAAACACAACCGTCACATGTAATATATAAATGTATGCATTAGCCATGAATAAGTGAGAATCGAAAGTTATTACCTACAAGTGGTATCAGAGCGGGTTCCTGCCATAAATCCTGGCTGCATTTCAGCATTTCAATCCTGGTCCCTCCTGGATGCCAGACTGCTCACTCATTTTCCTCAGTCTGCATATTGCATGCATTGGTGCATGCGCTGGCTGCTCTAACGTTCATGAGTGATGGGCTTTCTCTACTCCGCTCAGCCCCATTCTGTTGAGATATTCCCCACGCCTGCGTTGAAAGGGCCATGTGCTACTCCTATCTCGTCAACAATCCCATAGCCTACACGTGAAACCCTAATCCCGCGAGCAGTTTCCCTAGAAATATTCTCCATGTACTCTTCAATATCAACCCACATGCAAAAATCCTGTAGGTGTCGGTAGTGAATGTGCAAATACGAAGTAAATGGCAATTAGCTGTGAGTTTGAAGAGGCCTGCGTAGTATTGAAGAGGCCTGCGTATTGAAGAGGCCTGTGTTGGAGCTGTGAGTTTGAGTTATGACTGCTGCGTTTTACTTATTGTTGGTACAGACTGCATAAAACCTATTTTTTAACCTATCTTATGCGTGTTGCGTATTAGAGTTGTATATATGCAGCGTGGAGGACGATTACGTGGTATTGGCCGCAAAATTGATCAGCTGCGCTAAATTTCAAGCTCCGGACGGTTCTTTGGATTTATAAAGGAGTTGCAGATTCTAAAATTGCACCTTGTGAAGGATGCCGGCTTGTATAGGTCAAGTTTTGTCCATGTGAGAGGTCTGAAACCTTAATGCATGCCTTTTTGGTGAGTTATTTATCGATTGCTTGCGTTTTATAACCTTGGATAGCAAAAGCTGTTGAATATTTAGAGTGAAAGCAAGGAAAATTAGGAAATTTTGAAGACAAAGCAATGCTATTTTACAAATGTCCAAATACATGAAATAATTGCAAATTTGAAGTAGAAAATCAACATAGACAACCGATGATTGTTTATAGGCATCATGTTGTCTGTAGAAACCGTGTAAGTGTTTTAACCGGGACAGACAGAAGGAAATGAACTTTAAATTTTCTGAAGGATCGAGCTAGCTGATGCGTTCAAGATTGAGTGCTGAAGACTGCGTTGAAGGCTGTCTGCGTTGAAGGCTGAAGATGTCTACGTGGAGTTAAAAATTTTGGTGTGATCGTTGGATTACACGAACCCTAATTTTCTGAGTGAACCCTTATTTTCTTGCTGAAGACTGGTGCATCCTCTCTAGGGTGGAAACCCTAATTTCCTGCGTGAAGCTGCCTGCAAGTTCTGTTCGACTGCATATGGAGTCATGCTGGATACTGTGTTAAAAGCTGCGGGTATCATGGAGATTTTTGGCACGTTGCTGGTGCTGTTCCATTAGTATTGATTCATAAAACCTAGATTTTTGAGTGAAGTCTATGAAGAATTGAAAATATTGTTGTAAACGGTTGCAGAACTTATTTTTTATGTTTGTACACCGCCATATAGATTGTATTGCTGCAAAATTGTCTTAGATTGATGTAAATACTATGGCAGTGACATATACCTGCATAGTGGATAGAGCTTATTTCTAGCTAGTGCAGCTGTAATTATACATAGATTGTATTGGAAAACGTAGCAGAGACTTAGACCTGCTTCTTTCATATAGCTGAGATCATTGACTGGTGCTAAAAAATTGCTTATGAACTTATTGACAGCATATTAAGATTGTAAATCACCTTGGCAGAGGCTGTAGACCTGCAAGGTTTTTTGTTGTTCTCTATTATCTCATTATCTTCGTCATATTAAGTTCATTACACTAACAGTTGTAAAAGATGCAATCTATAGCATCTATTGTTGGTGATGTCCTCACTGGCAAGAGAGGCAGAGGAAGAAGAAACTTCAAAGGCAGAGGGGGCAGAAACAACTTCAGCAAAAGATCAGATCTGCAGTGCAAGCGTTGTGGAAAGACTGGGCACACATCAGATCAGTGTTGGGCTTCGTGGGACTCCATCAAAGACAAACAGAACCAGAAGAAAG
>LPNX010202684.1:17427-34677 GCA_001517045.1 Pseudotsuga menziesii
ATGAGACAGGAGTATCAAATTTTGGATACACTATGAGTCTTGGATCAGCAACTGTCTCATGGAGATCACGCAAACAGTCAGTTCCGACAGATTCAACAACAGAAGCAGAATATGTGGCTGCAGCTGAAGCAACGAAAGAAATAGTATGGCTCAGGAAGATACTTGAAGATTTGCAAGAAAAACAAGAAAATTCCACTCCATTATTGGTCGACAATACTTCTGCAATCAAGCTGGCTAAGAATCCTAGATTCCATGATCGAACCAAACACATCAACACAAAGTATCATTTGATTCGACATCATGTAGAGGCCAAGACAGTCCATCTTCGACATTGTTCCACAAATGATCAAGTTGCAGACATCTTCACCAAAGCGCTTGGACGAGAAAAGTTTGAAAGATTCAGAAACATGCTCGGACTTACGAACACCCCTTCGGATTAAGAGGGGGATTGTTAGAATATAATCCGTTGGGATTATATATTGTAAATAAATAAATAAATAGTTAGTTGAACAGTTACATAGGAAGCCGAAAAGGCTAGGCGGAAGGTGAAACACAACCGTCACATGTAATATATAAATGTATGCATTAGCCATGAATAAGTGAGAATCGAGAGTTATTACCTACAGTTTTTAATACCAAATTGCATCCTTTTTTCCAAGGAAAAAAAATATGATCTGAAACTTGATCATTGACATGTTTCAATGTCATTTTATGTAGTATATTGCATGGAAGGCCATTAAATTTATGAACAATGTTGTTTATTAATATAAATAAAGTATGGAATTTTTTTATAAAATCTCTATTAATATTCTTGAAAGTTGTATAAAATAACTTTTTTTAATTCATATTTTACATTTATATATTACTTATTTTTTTAAACAACAAAATAAATTTTCTACACAAACAAATATTTTACTTTTCTTTTTATTTACAAACTTCCTAACTTGCTTTTTTATCTCTACGCAGGCATTCTATATGGGATTATATAGCAATCTATAAGACTTTGACTCTATAGTTATATTATTGACAAAAAAAAATTATTTATTTGAATTAATAAAAACTTTGTAAATGTAAATTTATATAATTATAATTATTTATGTTTATAGATATGCTAGCGACAAAAAAATAATTTATTTGAATTAATAAAAACTTTGTAAATGTAAATTTATATAATTATAATTATTTATGTTTATAGATATGCTAGCGACAAAAAAATTATTTATTTGAACTCATGTAAACTTTGTAATGTAAATTTATATAATTATAATTATATTTCATGATGTGATTGATTGGTTGATATTTTTTTTTTTATTATGAAATGTTTATAGGTTTATGTAATATGAAATCTTTAAACCTAAATTGCTTAACAAATGCATATTTCTTTAAAGTTATTAAAGAATTGACATAAATTTACCAAATGAATTGGTATAAATTCACAAATTATTTAATAAATGCATATCCTTCTCAAGGTTTGTTTTAAACTAAAGTTGGTCTCTCTTCATCATCATATTAATTAGTTTTCTTAATAAATATAATTTTTTTAATACCTATTAAAGATAGAGTATTATTACAATTTATTAGAAATCAAAATCTATTAAATTTGAATTATCACTATTATCTTTAAAAAAAATTATCCAAAATTTGTTATAATTATTTAAATATTTTATATTAATTTAAAAAAAAAAAAAATTTAAATTTTTTGCAATGGGTAGAAAAGTTTAAATAGATTATTATCATTAGTTTAAAATTAAATTATAAAAATAAAAAATAATTTAAAAAAATAAAAATAAAAACAATAATTTACAAATATTTTATTTTTTTTAATCCTAAAAAATAAATTTTAATTTTACAATTTATAGAAAAGTTTGATTAGATTATTATCATCTAGTTTAAAATCAGATTATGACAATAAAAAATTGAAATAAAAAAAAATTTACAAATGCCCTTCCTCAATAATAGTATGTCCTGTCCTTGTTTCTTAAATGTATTGTACTTCAAGTTTAATTTTCGCTAATAGTTAATTCTTTATTCTTTAAAATATTAACCATCTCCAAATTTAACTTACCCATCTTTAAGAGTGCTTCTCATAGTTCAACGGATAGTTCTGCCTTCCAAATTTGAACAACAGAAATAAGAGGTGAAGAGAATTTCTAAGTTTATCAATGATGCAGCAGATTTCTAAGTTTATCAACAGTTGCCAAATTTAGCCTTTGGATGAAGTTGGAAATTGCACCTCCAAACTTACTTTAAAAAGCCGAAATGAAATAAGCACGCAATTCAAACAATATTGTCCTCCACAATGATAGTATAGCTCATGCTAAGGAATTTTTTCTGGCATGTTTGGACCGCACCGGTCCAGAACCGTTGTAGTAAATGAGCACAGAATTAACAATAGTTTCTTGCAAGAATTGCATGGTGTCGAAGATTCAAATACATATTTGCATCGAATAACTCTTTCTATTGCAGACTTGCACGCTCCTCTTGATCAGTTTGGATTATGGGTTTATATTTTCTGTGTCCAAAGTTTTTGAAATGGCTAGATGTTCTAATCTCTGTCTGGTCATTTGAGAAGAAGAAAAAGATACTTGCGTTTCAAGAAAAAAATATTTAAGCAACCCCATCCACATTCTTTGTCACTTTTATCAGCATTGAACACCTTTAGCTTCTTCTATGCAATGCACTGGAAAAAATCAACGAGAAGCATTCTTTCAAATTTGACAAAGAAAACATTGATAAAAGAATCAAATCATTGATAAGGGAAAACCTAGTCATCTGTAGCCATTACTAAAAGCAAAGAATGTCTTAGCCAATAATGACTTTTTCAGAGATATACAAGACTATTTATTCGTTATAATTGAATTCCAAAGTAGGGGCAATGAACATGATCATGCTCTGCTTTGGGAAAAAAAATGCTCCTATGTACGGACAATCTTCTGATGCTGAAATAACAAGATTTATTGATAAATATTTGTCTTATGATTCTTTGCTTCTTACAAATAAACTGACCAAGATTCAAATGCATACAATCTTCTGATACTGAAATAACAAGATTTATTGATAAATATTTGTCTTATGATTCTTTGCTTCTTACAAATGAACTGACCAAGATTCAAATGCATCATCACATGAAGAGTTGCAAAAAATATCGGCACTATAGTTGTAGTTTTAACTTCCCTTTACCTGCAACATACAAAGCTTCTATTTTGCAACCTCAGGAAAATGGTAAAAACGAGACCATTGTCAAATAAAAGGAATGGTTATGAGTCATAGAATGGAAGGCCTGCCCAAAAAAACATGTATTTTGATATGTTTCTTTTAGAACTCAACATAACAAGAAATGAGTACAGTGTTCTTCTTCGCTCAATTTTGCAACAGACTGTTTTGCTTCTTAAAAGAGACCCATATTTTAAGACCCATATCATATATGGATCACACGGATATGACATTAAAAATGATCTCATGTACACAGTTTTCTGTAAAAAAAAATATAGAACTAGATTTGAGAAGACATTTGAAACTATGAAGCTTCCACACATCATTAGCAAAGTGGCCTATTGTGATATCAAGGAAAAAATTAGCAAGATAAAAAATCCATAATAAAAGAAATCATATTAAGAAAACAAAGTAATCCAACAACTCTGGTCCATATGTTCATAACTCGAAGCGCAGACATAGGGAAGACATTTGTCACCAAAGCAATTTGCGATGGCCTTTGCATTTTCACAACAAGGGAATTTGCAGTGATCCTTTGAAGAAAAAGGGCATCATAGTTGCATTCACCGGAAGAGATGCACATAATGTAGATGGTGGCATTCAACATTTCATCTATCTACCTTTGACATTAACAAACATGCTTTCGCTAAGTTCCAATTCATTGGATCTACTGTGCAAGGATTTTGAACCACTTCGACTTCTTCTAATAGACGAAGTGTCTTTAATAGGAATGCTATGGAACATTGACAGAAGACTACGTGAAGTTATGCATACTCCCAAATTCGCATTTGGAAACCTTGATGTCATCTTTTGTGAAGATTTATGCCAAACACAACCTGTAAAAGATTCCTAGATACTTGAGAAAGTAAGTGTCAATTCACGCTAGATCCCTTATATATTTGGAAAAAAAATGTGAAATACTTCCAACTCACATAATTCATGAGACAAGAAGACTCTATATTTGTCTTAATCTTGAACAGAAACAACATATGTTCGCAAACATAATCCTATATTGATTTACTGAATAGGAATTGTAATAGACCATTGCTAAATGACCCAACATTTCCTCTTTTGTTTTATATAAACAAGCATGTTAACGAGCACAACAAAAATATGTTAGCAGTTGTGGGGACAAAGTCATATAAATTGGAATCAATTGACAAGAAAATGGACACATTGGAATCAAACTATGGTCAAAATGACAAATTGGATTTGTCATTTGCAATTGTTTTAAAACAAAATATGCTTGTTGAGATAGTTGGAGGAAAATTCGCTAGTTTGAGGAATATATGAGCTCTATAATTTAATCTAGCTTCCAAAATATCCAATAAATCACAACATTTCATATTAGCAAACTAATGAGAAGAAACTGATATAGAATCCCAAGCAGTAGAATTTTTGAAAGAGACTTGAGTTGCTTGATTGTTCATATAAAAAATGATGAGATCAGTCCCAAGAATGACTGAAAGGTCTTGAAACTTTAACTTCGAACCAAACAAGGTGATATTGGATCCAAGAATTGGGAACAAAAGTCCCATGTGTGCCACTGAGATGGGAAATGCACAATTTTCTCTTCAATAAAACTCTGAGAATTGGTGTAAGCAATCAAGTAGGAATTCGCTGGAAGTATTGGATCAATGAGAGCGAATGGACCGATTCCCAAATCAGATATTACCTCCAAAACACCCATCCAGTAGATCACTATTTTTCACACAAGCATCAACATTGGAAGGAGAAAAACCAAATTCCTCTTCAACTTCTAGAGCAATCATTGGCAAACTTTGCTCAGAATCCAGAATGGCTGAATTATTGGAGAATAAATAATGATGGAAGGGGAGTTCTTTTTCAACAATGGAGGTTCAAATTTATTATTTTTGATCAGTTGTATGAGAAGATGATACGTCTAGGTTCTCATAAACTTCTGGAGCAACACGAGAAGGAATCTCTTCAAGGATACTTTCACCAATTCAAATTGAGCGAGTTGAAGATTTTTTCATTTCTTCATCATGAATAACTTCATCAGAGACAATTGAGGCCGAGACATTTGAAGGAAGAACACTTGAGGAGGTGTTGGATTCGTTGTAGGTATCAGCTTCTTCTTTCTACACACCAAAATATCTATCTAGATTGATCCAGAGCTCAAATGGATAGTCAACATAATCAATGAGATAATTCATCTTGGGAGACACTGCCATACACATAATTCCATATGCTTTATAACAGTTATTTAGCCAATCATTTTTCTCTTCATAATGTTCTTCACCAGCTCCAATAGACCCATCAAAGAGATCATGGCTCTCGAGATATGCAATCATTTGTAATTTTTACTTTGAATAATTGAATAGAGAGAGGAGAGAAACTGCTTTCAAATCCATCTTGAAGTTTTGTTGTACGTGCAAAAAAACACTAAAAATATTTATTGAGAATTAATTGAATCTAGTGAGCTCTACTTAATACAGTAGGCATAGGCACATTCCAGAGTGCCTCGCACCTGGGTAGCTTCCAAAGGATAAATTCAATGGCTTCAAGGCAATTTCCCCACGACTTATGTGGAAACTGTTGATATTTGAGTCTGAATATAACATTAATTAAAAACAATAATGGACAAAATGCACTCAAATATTACACATAATTTTAACGTAGTAAAATCCCAATTTGGGGAAACATCCACCTCGGCAAAGTATTGATGTCTTATTCCTTTCAACAATGAAAATTACAATCAGGCATATCATCCGCACATCTCATTCACACTTCTCGCTCCTCTCCAAATACATTTAAATACATTTAGTCAAGAAGTTACTTTAACTGAAGAACTGCCACCGGTTACAGTAACTCCTAATCAACCAACAATTACTGTTAAGAAACCATTTTAGTTTAATTAGTTGTCACAAATTTAACAATCTCCACCTTGACAACAAATCATCAAATACTTTGTCAAGACTATTCATCACTTCTTTGTTAAACCAAGAGAAGCCACACACCAACACAACTTCTCTAATATTACATCAATATGTAAACATATTTGCACAATTTTCCTTAGTATGAACTTTTTTCAGATCTACTCCTCCTTCACTAATGGCTTGCCTTACAAAATGATATTTTACATCAATATGTTTAGTCTTACTGTGGTAAACAAGATTTCTAGCTAAATGTATAACACTTTGGCTATCACAAAAAACAGGCACACTGTTCTGCAACCTTCCAATTTCTCCAAGTAGACCTTTCAACCAAATTGCCTCTTTGCAAGAATGTGAGGCAACAACGTACTCAACCTCTATAGTGGATAAAGCAACTGTTTCCTGAAGCTTTGACATCCAAATTATAGCTCCACATGCAAGAGTAAAGACATAACCTGAAGTAGACCTTGTCTTGTCCAAATCACCTGCAAAATCTGAATCAACAAAACCGCATATTGAATCAATGGTTCGATTAAAAGTGATACAATAGTCACTTGTGCCTCTTAAGTATCGAAGCACCCATTTCATTGCATTCCAATGTTCCTTTCTTGGATTTGCCATGTATTTACTGACAACACCTATTGCATGTGAAATATCAGGTCTAGTGCACACCATTGCATACATCAAACATCCTACTGCATTGGCATATGGAACACGAGACATATAATCATTTTCTTTATCACTACTAGGACATAAACTTGAAGAAAGCTTAAAATGGGAAGCCAAAGGAACATTCACAGGTTTTACCTTGTTCATTCTGAACCTTTCAAGTATCTTTTCAACATACTTCTCCTGTGAAAAACTGAGCTTACCATTTTTTCTGTCTCTGTGTATTTCAATACCCAAAATTTGTTTTACAACTCCAAGATCCTTCATATCAAATGCCCTAGCCATCTGAGCCTTCAACTTGCTGATTTCTCCCATACTTTTACTTACAATAAGCATATCATCAACATACAATACTAAGATGATGAATACGTCATTTAACTTTTTGAAGTACAAACAATGATCATACTCACTTCTAGTATAACCTTGGCTCACCATGAAAGAATCAAACTTCTTGTACCATTGCCTGGGTGACTGTTTCAGGCCATACAATGATTTCCTGAGCTTGCAAAATAATTTTCCTTTACGATGCTGCACATAACCCTCTGGTTGTTCCATAAAAATCTCCTCATCCAAATCTCCATGTAGAAAAGACATTTTAACATCTAGTTGCTCTAACTCCAAATCAAGCACTGCAACTAGTGCTAACACAATGTGAATAGATACAAGCTTGACAACAGGTGAAAAAATCTCATGATAGTCAATACCTTCCATCTGAGAATACCCTTTCGCGACCAATCGAGCTTTGTATCTTTCAATCTTACCGTCAATACTTTTCTTCAATTTTAAGACCCACTTAGACCCAACCACTTTTCTATCTTTAGGGAGTTCAAGCAAATTTCATGTCTCGTTCTTCTCTAGAGAATCCATTTCTTCTTTCATTGCCATCTTCCACTTAGCATTTTCAGCGCAATCAATGGCTTCCTGAAAACAAGAAGGTTCTCCATCATCAGTAAACAAAGCAACAGATGAGACAAAATCAGTATACCTCTTAAGAGGATTTCTCTCCCTTGTCGATCTTCTTGGTGTAGGTTGTGGGGTTTCCACATCTTCTTGAATTTTTTCATATTCTATGACTTCATTTTCACTAGAAACTTCTTCTTGTTCCTTTGAGTCATGTGAAAATTGGTTCTCCAATTGAACTAGTTGTTTTGATAGTACCTGTTCCTGTTCCACGTCCACTTTTATATTTTTTGATTTAATCAGAGAAGATTCATCAAAAATTACATCTCTGCTAATGACAATTTTGTGGGCAGTAGGATCCCACAACCTATAACCTTTTGTTACATCATCATAGCCAGCAAAGATGCATTTCTTTGACTTGGGGTCTAACTTAGAACACTGATTTTTAGGAGTAAGAGCATAGGCTTCATAACCAAATTTTTTTAAATTTGAATAATCACAACAAGGATTACCAGTCCATACCTCTTCCATAATTTTACAATTTATCACCATGGACGGTGAGCGATTTATTAGATAACAAGCAGTTGAAACTGCTTCTGCCCACAACTCTTGACTCAAATTAGCATTGCTGAGCATGCTCCTTGCTCTCTCTAGAAGAGTCCTATTCATGCGCTCTGCAACGCCATTTTGCTAAGGAGTGTAAATGTTTGTCTTATGTCTTACGATCCCTTCATCTTTGCAATACTTCTCAAACTCCAAAGAAGTAAACTCACCTCCATTATCCGTCCTCAAACATTGAATTGTCCTGCATGTTCTTTTCTTCACCATAACTTTAAATTGTTTGAATGTATCAAACACATCAGCTTTCCTTTTCAAAATATAGACCCAAACTTTCCTTGAAAAATCATCTATAAACAATACGTAATATGATGTTCTTCCATAAGAAATAGTAGGGGATGGACCCCACAAATCCGAATGAATGTAATCAAGAATACCTTTACTAACATGACTCCCTGCATTGAACTTTTGTCTACACTGTTTTCCAAATATACAATGTTTACAAAACATCAAATTAAAAGTCTTTAAGTTTGGAAGCAGTTTTCGATTCATTAATATTTGAAGTCCTTTCTCACTCATATGACCAAGACGCTGATGCCATAACTGAGTGGATCCTGACACCCCTTTAGATATTAATGTTGTATCATTAGTTTGAGTTTTTCCAATCAATTTGTAAAGGTTTCCTACTCTTTGTGCCTTCATGACCACTAAAGCACCCTTAGATACTTTTAGTATTCCATTTAAACCTGTAAACTTATGACCACTAGAATCCAAAACTCCTAATGAGATTAAATTTTTCTTTAACTCAAGTACATGCCTTACATCTGTAAGTGTTCTTATCACTCCATCAAACATTTTAATTTTTATATTTCCAAATCCAAGAGTCTTACATGGAGAATTATCTCCCAAAAGAACACAACCATCATTAACTGTTTGATAAGAAGAAAACCATTCTTTATGAGGACATACATGGTGCTAAGCACCAGAATCTAGCAACCATTCTTCATTATATCCCGAAACACTACAAATGGATAACACCTCATCAATCATACCTGAATCAGACTTAACTGAATTTGCCTCAGACTTGGAGTCATTAGATTCTTTTCTTTTCCAACAGTATTTCTTGAGATGACCAGTCTTGTTGCAGTACCAACATTTGAGTTTGCTCTTTCTGCCCTTTGACTTAGATCTGGAAGTTCCTCTTGACTTTTCTCCTTTTTCTTTGGAACAACCTCTAACATACAAAGCTTCGGGTGTAGAGGACTCAATATTAGCCTTATTTCTTAATTCCTCAGACAACAGTGCTCCAATTATAGTGTCAAATTCCAAATTGTCAGATGTACTAAGACTAACAGAAGATACGCCATGACCCTAAGACTTAGGTAAAGTGCATAATAGATTTACAGCCTTATCTTCATCCTCAATGTGAACGTCCATACTATTCAACTCGCAAATAAGATTATTAAATACTTTTAAATATTCTACAATATTTGTTCCTTCTTTCATCTTCATACCATATAACTGTCTTTTTAAATAAATTCTATTTGTTACAGATTTGGTCATATACAGGTTTTCTAATCTATTCCACAAACTTGCTGCTGATTTTTCTGCAGCAATGTTAAACAAGACATTATCTTCAAGACATAATCCTCCCAATCATCGTCTGACATAGTTACGGGTCTTTTCCTTTTTCCATCTAAGGCCTTCTGCAACCTTTGCTGAACTAACAGATCTCGCATCTTCATTTTCCACAACTCAAAGTTATTCTTACCGCTTAATTTTTCAATCTCAAATTTTGAACTAGACATTTTTGCCATTACAATGTTAAGTTTCAGACTTTCAAAATACTACTCCAGATAATTAATGATCCAATAAATTTTCACCCTCAATTCAATTCAAAATTTTCAATATATATATCAAAAAACTTCCACCGTTTTTATTTCAAAAACTTCCAATTTCAGCCTTCCAAAAACTATATAAATATATATTCCAAATACTTCCAATAATAATAATAATAATAAATTCTCAAAATATTATTATTATTATTGTCTTATCTCCATACGGCTTCCATCTTTCATTTCATTCCAGCTGCAAATCTTCACGTCTACAACAGTCCACAGGGACTGAATTCTCCACCGCCTCACCGTCGTTAGAACCAGCAGGCTTAGCAATCTTCATCACCAATCCTCACGTTCAGCAATGTCATGCTTCACGATCTCCAGGTCATGCTTTACCCTCGGTGAGCACTTCAAGGTTCTTCATGTCCAGGCCTCGGTGAGCAATTCACATGTAGACAAAATCTTCAATTCACGACTACTGTGTCTATATGATTCACAGATGAGAAAATTCACAGGCACAACGGTGAGCAATTCTTCTACAGACAGAATCTTCAATTCACGGCTACTGTCTCTATACGATTCGCAGATGAGAAAATTCACAGGCACAACTCTTCACTTCCAGCACTAGATCTTTTTTCTTCACCGGCTTTCTCCATAGTCCAGCAGTCAGCGACAGGCAGGAACTGAGGTCTACGGCCTCCTCTACCAGATAGCTCTGATACCACTTGTTGATATTTGAGTCTGAATATAACATTAATTAAAAACAATTATGGACAAAATGCACTCAGATATTACACAGAATTTTAACGTGGTAAAATTCCAATTTGAGGAAACATTCACCTCGGCAAAGTATTGATGTCTTATTCCTTTCAACAATGAAAATTACAATCAGGCATATCATCTACACATCTCATTCACACTTCTCGCTCCTCTCCAAATACATTTAGTCAAGAAGTTACATTAACGGAAGAACTGCCACCGGTTATAGTAACTCCTAATCAACCAACAATTACGGTTAAAAAACCAATTAGTTGTCACAAATTTAACAGAAACTCCGCTACTTCTGGTGCACTACAATAAGCAACTATTTCTCAACCAAAGCTCCCTATGCTTTGATACCATATGATATTTTCATGGACTTGATGGCAAAAAGAATTCATACAACCAAGGATTTGAAGAACAATGTAATCCTATTGAGATGTGCAACAGAGATTGGCAACAAAACTAGTAAAGAATATTGAGCAGAATACATATGAGAAAGAACTAAATGTGATAAAATCCCTCTTTTCTATTATTCATCAAGAACTATACATTTATAATACATGTCAAAAGGATAAATTAGTGAACCTAAAGAGGCAGTTGAAATCTACACATGTTGTAACCTTAGATAGACTAGAATCCATCTCTAGACATAGGCAAGTGGAAACTCATGACATGAGCCAAATAACTGAAGGTGGTTGGTGCATGAGGAACACTAGGGAGTGAAAATATGGACATGAGGTGCATGATGTGACTTATAATGGTCAAAGAGGCTCAACTTAACTCAAACTCATGGAATCTAGGAAGAAGAGTCAATTAACTAGGTGAGACTGGGGACAGGGTGCCTTAATTCAAGGAACTGAATCTGGTCCATATGTTCATAACTCGAAGCGCAGACATAGGGAAGACATTTGTCACCAAAGCAATTTGCGATGGTCTTTTTCATTTTCACAACAAGGGAATTTGCGATGGTATTTTCCAATACATTGGATCTACCGTGCAAGGATTTTGAACAACTTTGACTTCTTCTAATACACGAAGTGTCTTTAATAGGAATGCTATGGAACATTGACAGAAGACTACGTGAAGTTATGCATACTCCCAAATTCCCATTTGGAAACCTTGATGTCATCTTTTGTGGAGATTTATGCCAAACACAACCTGTAAAAGATTCCTGGATATTTGAGAAAGTACGTGTCAATTCACACTAGATCCCTTATATATTTGGAAAAAAATGTGAAATACTTCCAACTCACATAATTCATGAGACAAGAAGACTCTATATTTGTCTCAATCTTGAACAGAAACAACATATGTTCGCAAACATAAATCCTATATTGATTTACTGAATAGGAATTGTAATAGACCATTGCTAAATGACCCAACATTTCCTCTTTTGTTTTATATAAACAAGCATGTTAACGAGCACAACAAAAATATGTTAGCAGTTGTGGGGACAAAGTCATATACATTGGAATCAATTGACAAGAAAATGGACACATTGGAATCAAACTATCGTCAAAATGACAAATTGGATTTGTCATTTGCAATTGTTTTAAAACAAAATATGCTTGTTGAGATAGTTGGAGGAAAATTCGCTAGTTTGAGGAATGTATGAGCTATATAATTTAATCTAGCTTCCAAAATATCCAATAAATCACAACATTTCATATTAGCAAACTCATGAGAAGAAACTCATATAGAATCCCCAGCAGTAGAATTTTTGAAAGAGACTTGAGTTGCTTGATTGTTCACATAAAAAATGACGAGATCAGTCCCAAGAATGACTGAAAGGTCTTGAAACTTTAACTTCGAACCAAAAAAGGTGATATTGGATCCAAGAATTGGGAACAAAAGTCCCATGTGTGCCACTGAGATGGGAAATGCACAATTTTCTCTTCAATAAAACTCCGAGAATTGGCGCAAGCAATCAAGTAGGAATTCGCTGGAAGTATTGGATCAATGAGAGTGAATAGACCGATTCCCAAATCAGATATTACCTCCAAAACATCCAGTAGATCACTATTTTTCACACAATCATCGACATTGGAAGGAGAAAAACCAAATTCCTCTTCAACTTCTAGAGCAATCATTGGCAAACTTTGCTCAGAATCCGGAATGGATGAATTACTGGAGAATAAATAAGAAGGATGGAAGGGGAGTTATTTTTCAACAATGGAGGTTCAAATTTATTATTTTTGATCAGTTGTATGAAAATATGGTACATCGAGGTTCTCATAAACTTCTGGAGCAACAGGAGAAGGAATCTTTTCAAGGATACTTTCACCAATTCAAATTGAACGAGTTGAATATTTTTTCATTTCTTCATCTTGAATAACTTCACCAGAGACAATTGAGGCCGAGACATTTGAAGGAAGAACACTTGAGGAGGTGTTGGATTCATTGTAGGTATCATCTTCTTCTTTCTACACACCAAAATATCTATCTAGATTGATCCAGAGCTCAAATGGATAGTCAACATAATCAATGAGATAATTCATCTTGGGAGACACTGCCATACACATAATTCCATATGCTTTATAACAGTTATTTAGCCAATCATTTTTCTCTTCATAATGTTCTTCACCAACTCCAATAGACACATCAAAGAGATCATGGCTCTCATCATTTGTAATTTTTACTTTGAATAATTGAATAGAGAGAGGAGAGAAACTACTTTCAAATCCACCTTGAAGTTTTGTTGTACCTGCAAAAAAACACTATGAAAATATTTATTGAGAATTAGTTGAATCTACTGAGCTCTACTTAAGACAGTAGGCACATTCGAGAGTGCCTCGCACCTGGGTAGATTCCAAAGGATAAATTCAATGGCTTCAAGGCAATTTCCCCAGGACTTATGTGGAAAATCCGCTACTTCTAGTGCACTACAATAAGCAACTATTGCTCAACCAAAGCTCCCTACGCTCTGATACCATATGATATTTTTATGGGCTTGATGGCAAAAAGAATTCATATAACTAAGGATTTGAAGAACAATGTAATCCTATTGAGATGTGCAACAGAGATTGGCAACAAAACTAGTAAAGAATATTGAGCAAAATACATATGAGAAAGACCTAACTGTGATAAAATCCCTCTTTTCTATTATTCATCAAGAACTATACATTTATAATACATGTCAAAAGGATAAATTAGTGAACCTAAATACGGAGTTGAAATCTACGCCTGTTGTAACCTTAGATAGACTAGCATCCATCTCTAGACATAGGCAAGTGGAAAATCATGACATGAGCTAGTTACTGAAGGTGGTTGGTGCATGAGGAGCACTAGGGAGTGAAAATAAGGACATGAGGTGCATGATGTGACTTATAATGGTCAAAGAGGCTCAACTTAACTCAAACTCATGGAATCTAGGAAGAAGAGCCAATTAACTAGGTGAGACTGGGGACAGGGTGCCTTAAATCAAGGAACTGACTCAATTAACTCTGAAAATCATGCATGAGGGCACATAAGGTCCTAAAAGGTAGGAATGAGGTGCATGAGTTCAGGAGGCCAATAATGAAAACAAATATGCACTAAGGGGTCAACATCATAGTCTAGGTACTAAGGAGAACATGATTGTATGACCGTGGTGCAGGGGGGTCAACCATAGCCAACCTTACTAGCACCTCCAGGATCTGGTGGCTCCTACAATTAGCAGGATTTCCAAATTTAGCCCTCGTCCAAATTCTGTGCTACATTTGCCTCCCCGCAATTCATCTTCCGCAACAAGGTTTTCCGCAATCCTGTCTCCGCAATAGGCCTTCCCGCAGCATTGTTTCCGCAACAGGATTTCCGCAAGCGGGTTGCAAGATGTGGGATGTGCGGCGAAATTTCCAAATTTTCTCCCCCACAACCTTCCTCCCACAACTTTTCCTTTGTAATTGTTCTCCTCTGCCAGATCTTTGCGGCCTTCTCCACGACCGCCGATCTTCTCTTTGGCGCGTATCTCACAGATCTTTGTAGATCTGTTATCGCCTTCACAACTTCCATTGCAGATCTCTCCTGGATAGGTAGATCTCCGCCTGTGAACTCAATCTCCACCGTTCGTTCTTTGCAATAAACTGGTTAAGGCATAAAACTTGTGCACTGCGCCGATTGATCATGGAATCGATCAATCTAGCCTACAAACTTGAAGAGTAATTAGCCTAACCCTCCTATGCATGCATCTACGATCTATTGTAAATGTTCAAACAATGATTTAATGTGTGAATCAATCATTTCACAGAAATACCCAAGTATTCAGAAAATCACCGAAGTCGGTTCCGCACAGACACACAATTCAAACAATAAATGCATAGAGGCCAATAACACTTCAAACACACAGTTACTCTTCCTGTTAAGCAAACACACACGCACACCCCTTTGCTCGCCTTCCTATGTCTTCTCAAAATATTTAGAAGCGGAACCATACGCAAGTCTGTCCATCTCTCTACAAATGGCATTCTAACCCAGAAGAACAGAACTGAAGAAAAAAACCCCCTCTTCTTCTCTACTCTGCCTATTTAACCTAACTATTACCTCCTACACTGAGTGGTCCTTCCACCGAAAATAAACAACTACAGGGCATGATGAAAATGTCCCTGTCACAAACAAACAAACTACAGCTTGATCTCCACGTAGGGAGTCATGATCCACAATCACTCCTACTGGCAATAACAACCTATGACTCAACAAAACAACAAAACCAAAAATATGCCTATGCATGTTATCTAGAAATAAACTCTTTACATGAGATTTATAATGGTTTTACAATAAACCCCTCGGGAAAATGTCAAGACCTTAGGGTCTGATCAGAAATTTAGTAGTTGGCCTTGAGAGCTAATGCTCCTGCATCAAACTCCCAAAGTAGAAAAAAATCATGACCGCCTGGTCATGTGTCTTCAACTTATGCTTCCTTGGATCCCAAACCTTGCTTTGTAACTGTATTTGTTCATTAGTCCTGTAATGAACTTCCCAGTCTTCCACAATCATCCAAATAACTGTCTGAACCTCACTGTCATTGTTCCTCTTACATCTCTACATGAGATGCCATAACTCATCTATCTC
The DNA here is from genome assembly GCA_001517045.1 of Pseudotsuga menziesii. NCBI lineage: Eukaryota > Viridiplantae > Streptophyta > Pinopsida > Pinales > Pinaceae > Pseudotsuga > Pseudotsuga menziesii. The sequence continues at coordinate 33,311 of LPNX010202684.1, forward strand.
CTCATCCAGTCTGCTTCTTTGCTGAGACATCATTGTCTGGATGCCCTTCTCCAACTTGCATTTTCTTAGAAGTATAAAGAAATTCTAAAGCTTTCTCCTCTGTTGCACAACAATTTCATTGCTGCTACTTCCATCATCATCTTCAGCCCATTCTTGAGCTAGCATATTGTCCCTCAAGACAACTTCTTCCTCTATATTTTATTTCAGCCAATGAAAGGAAATTTGATTGTCGCCAAGCAACTCTGCTTCCTCATCCACCATTCTAGCTATCCACTTACATAAGTCCTGTAATAAAATCAACAAATAGATATGTAAAACATAGGCATTCCATATGTCCATGGTTTTACCCTCATCTTCATCCTTTTCAAACTGTTGGACAATATTCATCAATTGTCCCTCTGTGCCAACTGTGCAACCTGCAACTAAACACATATTGTCAGTTTGAAAAACGTAAGGCACTTCAGCCTCAACTGATGCCTTTTCCTCCAACATCCCATACTGATTTGTTTATGCAAAACAGTCTTTAAGATCTTCAAAATATCTCACATCAACATCCCCTTCTTCCTTCTCATACTGATATGAACTCTTTGCTAGGTCCATGAGTTTGTCAGTAAACTCTATATCAACATCCTCTCCTTCTTCATCAAGGTACTCACCTTTCTCAGGTTCACACATCATGTGAACTTCTTCCTAATGCTCAGCTGTCCTGAGTCTTTCCTCTTTCTTCACCCAAACACTAAGTTTGTGCTTGAGATTCTTGGCACATAACCTTTGTACAGCCCATTGCACCCTCCTCTTCAACTTCCATTCATAATACTGACCTTCTATAGCTTCCTCATGGAACAGTTCAGCCACTTTACTAAGCCCCTTCTTCAGCTCAGTAACCTCTCTGTCAAATTCGCTTTCACTCATCCTCTTGACACCACTTGCTTTAGCATCTTCCCTTATTCTACTATGGCTTCTTTTTTAACCGTTTAGATGACTTTCATGAGCCACGTTCCATACCTCCTCCATGAGCTTCCCCACACTCATGATGAACTGCAAACAAGCCTACCCTCTCAACACCTCATCAAGATTCCTCCTACTTGACCTATTGGCATTTATCTGGTTCTCACACAGAACCTTTGAGCACTTCCTATTCTATCTACAGCCTTGCGATTTGCATTCATTTCCTACAGCACTCTGATGTGAGGGTTCCCATACCACAATCTCCTTTTCATTCCTCTATTCAGAAATCAACATTCTGAACTCAAATTGCAAATTAATTGTTGGTAATAACTCCCGATTCAATATTATTCCCTTACCAAAGAAAATATTTATACATTACAATGGCGGTTGAGAACCAGCCTTTTCACCTTCCTATCTAT
>LPNX010202684.1:37071-56102 GCA_001517045.1 Pseudotsuga menziesii
CTACACCATTCTATCTCAACAAACGAAGACTGTTATAATTTAGATGACCAAATCTTGCATGCCACAATGAACTAGATGACATATTACCTTCTCCATGCTGAGAGAGGTAGGCATAGTTCTGAAATCTTGCGGATGAACCCTTGAGCTTCAGCAGCTTTCCATCTTCGTATCCCGTCATTATGACTTGGTTGTCAGAGGACTTTCTTATTTCAACGATTCCATCAAACATGTGGATGGAATGGCCTTGCTGTCGAATTTATACCAAGGACAGCAGGCTTCTCTGCAACTCTGGAAGATAGAGAACGTTATTCAACAAGAAATTAGGAAATCCAGGCATCTTCAGTCGAATGGTGCCCATTCCCTTTGGTTTAATACTTGACTTATCTGCAAAGTAAACTATGCCATCTATTGTTTCATTCAGTTCTTCAAAACAGTCTTTTCTAAATGTCATATGTGATGTTGCACCAGTATCAAGCAGCCAACAATCTTTGTAAGATGAAAGAGAAGTCATTTCATTAAATCCAAGATTACAATACAAGAATCAGAAGATTTACTAGCATCTTGGTTATCTTTCTTCTGGTTGTGCTTGTCTTTGATGGAGTCCCATGAAGTCCAACACTGATCTGATGTGTGCCCAGTCTTTCCGCAATGCTTGCACCTTGATCTTTTTCTTCTGCCCCCTCTGCCTCTCTTGCTGCAATCTCCCTTGGAAGGGTCTTTGGATTGGTCTTTGCCAGCTAGGGCAGCACCAATACTAGATCCCAAAGAGTGCATCTTTACAACTGTTAGTTTACAACAATAAACTTGATATGACAAAGAGAAAAACAATAACCTTGCAAGTCTACAGTCTCTTCCAAGGTGATTTACAGGCTCAACTTCAGATTTTAAAGTGATACAATGACAGTATATCAGCTTCAATTCGCAACAATTTCAGGGAGAAGAAATCAGTAGATACAAAATATATCAGAATATATCAGTCATACATAGGGTTCTTTAATACAAAACATATCAGTCACTAGCAATATGTGTTATTATTCAGCATCAAACAGAGTCTTCAACAGTCTTCATGCAATTGGTAATGTCAATCGTCAACTCGGTCACAACAGCAGCAAATACAAGGCAATAATCTTCACATCCAGCTCCACGCAGCTAAGGCAGCTCTTCAACTTCGGTCACAGCAAACTCACGCAGAAAAATAGGGCAAAAAATAGGGTTTTTGTATGAAGTTGCAGCACTCTTTCAGAGACGTAATAACTCCCCAATGCATATATTATTCCTCCAGCACATCATATATTATATTTTGTTGTCAACAAAAAGAAGGTTTACCTTCCTTCATGCAGTCGCAGATACCACTGAGTCTTTTCAACACAGCAATACCACGCTGCAATCTCGGGCGAAGTGACCAAAGTCACCACACTGATAGCAACCTCCACGCACCATACAGCAGGCAGCTCCGCGCAGGTGTATGAGAGCATCAATCTTCAACAACTCTGAATGCACCAATATCAAGCAATAAAAATGTATCACAGCTCGCAGCAATGAGGGAGCAAATTCAACATGTAAGGAGAGGCCTCAACATTCAAATCGCAGCTTCAAATCAGCACGTAGTCATAGTATGGATCTGGAACTTCAGTTTCTTTGTTTTGTTTACAATAGCTGCACATCAACTTTATTTCAACAAAAACTCTACAGGCTGATACAGGCTCTACCCGCGCAGGTTCATACTATCTCCATGAGCAGTCTCTCCACGCAGCATCACAACGCGGTCTTCAAAATTATATCTCCCAGGCAGTCTTCAATGTGTTCAGCAGTTTTCTAACGCAGCCCACGCTGGAAATCGCAGTCATCTTTTATGCACATGAATTAGGTTAAAATTAGGGTTTTGGTACAGCAAATTATAAAACACATTATCTCCATGTGTATTCCCAAAACGCATTCTCCAACGCAGTAAGAGGCCAGCGACAGAATAGAACTGGGAGCGCACTATACAAAGGATCAAAGTAAGAATACTTCACGCAGCCTTCACCTCTACGTTCTTAGAACTTGAAATGCCCTTCGAATGATAGCACAGACTTCAAACCCAATTCATAGACACTTTCACGAGAGCTGCTACTATCGTTTAAAAATCAGAAGTAAACCAAACATTTCTGTCGTTTTAAGGGTGTGTGTCCACTAAGATCAAGAACCACTCCAGGGCAGCTCACTCTCATCTTGGAATGACGAGATGTCCAACGCGCCACTCGAAACCGGATCCTGGCAATCAATTTGAGCTCCACGACTAATTGGCCTGTTAGACTCTCAGACTTCAAAGTAGTAGCAGTCTCTTTGTCCAGATGAACGGACTGGCCTTTGACCGCGGGTGAAAGAACGGTGGCATTCTACGCATAAAGCAAAGGAGCGAACAGAATTCTTTTTGTATTTGAATGGTGGACGTTAGGTATACCACGAATTAGGGTTTCTAGTCTTTCCAACACATCATATAATGATCATCATTCACCAAAAAACTCGCAGCAGAAATACTATGAAATCACAGCTCATATAACAAGCTCACTCTCCACGCTCTTGAATGGAGTCACTCAGTCTTCAACGCAAGGTATATACATGCTGTCACAGGAAACTAACAGGTCGCAGCTCACGCTCACAATACACGAGCAGGCTCATACAACAGCCTTTACAACGCAGCAGGTCGCAGCCCACCAGGATGAAAATGCAGCAGAAGAATAACTCAAAATTAGGGTTAGGTGTTGCATGCACGCAGAGAATAAACTCAGGCAGATGGAGTAATGCATACATTGCATGCGACTCCACTGGCAGACTGATGGAGCAGTCTGGCAATGGACTGGCAAGCAGAATGCCATTAATGGGCAGAAATGCGGCAGGAGTTATGGCAGACAATCCTGCTCTGATACCACTTGTTGGTAATAACTCCCGATTCAATATTATTCCCTTACCAAAGCAAATATTTATACATTACAATGGCGGTTGAGAACCAGCCTTTTCACCTTCCTATCTATTCATATTCCTATTTATTATTTATTTACAATAATCCCGACGGATTATTCTAACATTAATATTGCAAGATTCCTCTCCATAGTGTGCAAATGTTTTGGCACCCGCTCTGATACCAAAAATGGTGCATGGGGGTCGACCATAGCCAACTTTACCAGCACCTCCAGGATCTAGTGGCTCCTACAATTAGCAAGACTGCCAAATTTAGCCCTCAGACAATTTTTGCGCTAGATTTTCCTCCCCGCAATTCACCTTCCGCAATAAGGTTTTCTGCAACCCTGTCTCCGCAACTGCCTTTCCGCAACAGGCCTTCCCACAACACTCTTTCCGCAAGTGGGTTGCGGGATGCAGGATGCGGGATGCGTGACCAACTTTCCAAAGTTGCTCCCCCACAACTTTCCTCCTATAACGTTTCCTCTGCAATTGTTCTCCTTCGTCAGATCTTTGCGGCCTTCTCCACGAGCGTCGATCTTCTCGTTGGTGCAGATCTCACAGATATTTGTAGATCCGTTATTGCCTTTGCAACTTTCGTTGCGGATCTCTCCTGGACCATCAGATCTCCTTCTGCAGACTCAATCTCCACCGTTCGTTCTCTGCAATAAACTGGTTAAGGCATAAAACTTGTGCGCTGCGCCGATTCATCATGGAATTGATCAATCCAGTCTGCAAACTTGAAGAGTAATTAACCTAACCCTCCGATGCATGCATCTATGATATATTTCAACTGTTCAAACAATGATTTAATGCGTGAATCAACCATTTCACAGAAATACCCAAGTATTCAGAAAATCGCTGAAGTCGGCTCCGCACAGACACATAGTTCAAACAGTAAATGCAGAGAGGCCAATAACACTACAAACACACAGCTACACTTCCTATTAAGCAAACACACACGCACACCCCTCGGGTCGCTTTGCTCTGTCTTCTCAAAATATTTACAAGCGAAACAGATACAAGTATGTCCGTCTCTCTGCAAATGGGATTCCACCCCACAAGAACAGAACTGAAGAACAAAACCCCCTCTTCTTCTCTACTCTGCCTATTTAAGCTAACTGTTACCTCCTACACTAAGTGGTCTTGCCACCGAAAAAAACAACTACAGGGCATGATGAAAACGTCCCTGTCACAAACAAACAAACTATGGCTTGATCTCCACGTAGGGAGTCATGATCCGCAATCACTCCTACTGGCGCTAACAACCTATGACTCAACAAAACAACAAAACCAAAAAATATGCCTATGCATGTTATCTAGAAATAAACTCTTTAGACGAGATTTACAATGGTTTTACAATAAACCCCTCCTTGGGAAAATGTCAAAACCTTAGGGTCTGATCAGAAATTTAGTAGTTGGTCTTGAGAGCTAATGCTCCTGCATCAGACCGCATGCATGCAAGATTGCATGATTGCATGACTCCATGCCTATTGTCTAGATATCTTGTCTAGATATCAGCTCCCATGACTATAGATATATTTACATGATGTTCCTTTTGACCACAATTTTTTTATAATATAAATTCATGGAAGTTTCTAACAAAAAATAAAAATAAAAAATTTATAAAAAAATCATTTTTAATTCATATTTTACAATTTAGTTATTTACAACTCTACGTTTATAATGTACAATATATATATATATATCAACAAAAAAAAAATTTCCAAGAATCTAAAGCAACAAAATAATAACTCATTTATTTGAATTTCCAATTTCACTTTACAACGTTTAGAGTTATTTTTTTTTATCATGGTTATTAAATTTTTATTATGTTGATATTAATTTTTACTATTAAATTTTAATATTAATTAAAATATTACTATTAATATTATAAAAAAAATTAAAGATTTATTCTATGGATCAACATAATTTTTTTAATTACTTTTTAAATTGAAGTTGTTACCTAAAATTACATATCTCTTCCATATTTGGTATTGAACACCTCACTACTTTAGGTACAAAAATTTAAATAATATAATTATGATAAAATAAAATAATTGTAAGTTTTAAAAATTAATTTAAATTACCATAAATATGACACATCAAAATGTACTTCATAGAATTAAAAAGACTTTCTATGAAAAAAATATAATATATTTTATAGGTTTCATTTTATTATTCCTTGCCAGGGCTATACTAACAGTTTGTTAGTAAAACTTTATTAACTTACAATAATTTGCTTTTTTACATATAAAGTGTTTTAAAGTTGTGGGAAATTTAATTATTAAACATAACATTTTGAAAAAAAATATATATATATTGTAATTTTTAAAATATGATAATATGATTTTTTAATTAATATATGACATCTTTTTATGAAATGTGTTTATATGCAAAATTGTTTTTAATTAACAAAATTTATAAATAAATAAAATTGATTTATAAAACCTAAATTTCCATATAATTTAATAACTTGACTACCCATACATGTAACATTAAATATAGTTTAATGAGTTAACCTAAGTTCAATGCATGTAACGCTCTGGTCCATCCCAATTTTCTTTTGCTCGCCCAAAATATGCATGTAACCCTCCGGCCCATTCCAATTTTACTTTGCTCACCCAACATTTGCTCTACATACCTTCAAAGCTGCACTGACCATTATTCTCGCTTAATTATGTTGGATATACCAATTCATTTGGTTTTTCCCATAATAAAAAACAGAATTTTCTTTATCATCCTTAAACCTTCCACGACTTGCTTTCTCATTCAAACCTCCAGAAAGTTCTATTCCGGACGCCTGGCGTAAGTTATGGATTTGTGTCTCGATTGGTTGCCACTGGAATTCAAAACAATATTTTTTTTATTGAGAGGGAATTTGTTACCTTGCAACTTTTTATCTTATTGAGATTAATTTTATATATTTAAGCAACATCAATGTTGCATTTCAAGACGAGTAGGTAAATGCTAAAAAAATATAGATATGTAAATGCTAAAAATATTTATATTGAAATTTATCAATTCAAATGAATCATGTTTTAATTATCCATTTTACTTGTGATAACAAGGCATCATTGTTGACTAGAGCTGAACTAGATGAGGAGATTAGACGAGAGCGTGAGAGCTTTGGAGGCTGCGTGTTGAGCTGCCGCCGTAGGGTTTCTGATCGAGATCTCAGGCCGCCCCCATGGCTGCGCCTGGGGGAGGGCTCATCCCTCCCTCTCCCCCCTCCTCTGTTGAGGAATCTTTTAGAAGGCTGCTGTCGGCGCCGAGGTTTAAACCAGTTGCCCCGTCCATTCCAAAATTCATTAAGAAGCTTGATGCAGTCCCTGAAATTGACCTTCCACCTAAACAGCCCATCAAGATCGCTCTGGCGCTAGCTGAACGCGGACTGGTTGGGCAGTTCATGGGGCTTTGGCCCTCCACAAGAACCACCGACGACTGGATCCAAAGGAACTGGAGACCGCAGATCAAGAACAGTCTTACCTGCTACCCGGTTGGAAGAGGATTCTTCATCTTCAAATTTATAACCAAAGAAGACCGAGATCTTGTCTTCAGAAGCGGCCCGTACTTCATGGGTACCCAAGGACTGTATCTCAATAAATGGACCCCTGATTTCAATGCCGAAGTAGATGTCCCGAAGGAAGTACCAGTGTGGGTGAGGCTCCCAAATCTCCCAGTCCACTGCTGGAACACTCAAACCTTGGAAAAAGTGGGGAATGCCCTTGGGAGATACATAGACAAAGCAGAGAACAAAGGGCAATACTCATGTGCCAGAATATGCGTTGAGGTTGATATGGAAGCAAGCTTACCGAAGGCAGTTAAACTAAAAGTAGGAGATTGGCACCACTACCAAAAGCTGGATTATGAACAGCTTCCGTTTAAATGCCGCCACTGTCATGAGCATGGTCATTTCCAAAAAAACTGCCCTCAAATCCAAGTCCATGAAGAAGGAGAAGGCTGGCAAAAAGTTAAGAAAGGGAAAACAAACAACAAAAATCAAGGAAAAAAGACAGGTGTTGGAGCAGGACCCCGCAGCTACAGAAGAAGCTGCTAATTTTGGCGGAAAGAGAGAAGTTTAGCGGAAAAAGGACAGGGCAGAGCTACGACGGCGTAGCACGTTTCCAGCTGGAGAGCAGAGCCGGAAACCATGACTTTTGGGATAGAAAAGTCAAGGAGGCAACGGTACCAGAGCGGCCGAGAGAAGAAAGCTCAACCACTGCATTGAAGGCAGCGGCGGAAGACAGGAGGGCTCAGCGACCCTCATAAAGAAGAAGGAGCAACGAGGCTCAAGCATTGAAGGCAAAGGACAGAAAGAGAAGCGGTGCATAGTACCCATGGTCAGTACCGGGAAGCATGGAAGACTGCAGAGAGCTGCGGTGTGACGGGAAGCGGCTACCTCAAGGACAGAGAGGACCGACTGTCACTGTTTAGGGTATGGGGTTACTGTTAGGACAGGCCCACAGTGTTGTAATGGCACGACCTTCGGGCTGCCTATAAAAGCTTGCATTTTTGTATTGTAAAGGGTTGGTTGGGTAGCTAATCAATCAGTAGATAGTCAATCAGTTGATAGTCTTGTAGATTCAGAAATCAGTCAGACAGACTGCGTTGTAACGATCCAGACACATAGTTGTCTGTGAGTCATTTGAGTCTGTATGTAACCATTTGCAGAGAGAACAGAGAGGGAAGAGATATAGAGAGAAGATCAGAGATCTAGGAGAAACTTTGCGCTGCAAGGGTAGTGCAACAAACTGTGCTAACTTCCCTCAAGATATATAATAGAAGCACAGTTTGGTGGACGTAGCTCCTAGCCCGGGGGTGAACCACGTTAAATCTGCGTGTTATGTGTTGAATGGATGTGATTGTATTTGCTTACTGTTACTAGTTATTATGCATGTAATGATAGTAGCAGTAGACGAATGTATGTATTGTTTCGTTCATGATATTGCAAAAGGCTAAGGATAAGTCGAAGTATTGCAGTAGGTTGTTTAAGGACTATCTCACGTCGATCACTAATTACCAGTTATTCATAAGAGACTTCTGAGAAGTAGAGTGTCGCACATCGGCGCAATCAACGTTAAGAGCGTAAAGTCGCAGTGGTAAGGTATCGCAGAGAAGCGATATCGCATCGGCAGAGGAGCTGCGATGCGAGATACTGCGAGCTGAGGGCTTAGCGTTGAGGAGAGGATGGGTGTTCTGCGGTGCGCAGAAACATAGTAAGGATTGGAAAGCTGCGAGTAAGTGGAAGCTGTGCGACGTGAGAGGTATCCGAGCAGCCGGTGCGGGGTTGAGCATCGCTCGGGTGAAAGTGCTGCGAGTAGAAGGGGACGTGCGATGTGCAGCGCTAGTTGACCTAGTGGCGCACAGGAGAAAAGGGGAAAGAAGTAGGATGTCCAGAACCTGGTCCAAGACACTTGAGTCTTGGCCAACCCATTAGATTCACTTCGGGTGAGACTTCAGATCGCTTTGCGGTCTGTTGCCGAAAGGGCCAGTGAGTTTGGGGTGTTGTTGATTAATTATAGTAAACCGGGGTCTGCCCATGCAATCAACAACAGGAAGTGACATGCAGAACCAGCCAACGAGCTCAAACAACCAGGAAGCCACCAAAGATGCCCCAATCGTCATACAAGATGCTGAAGAACCTCGGAAGGACAGCGACCCAGCTGGAAATCAATCCGGAAACCAAGCTAGCAATAAAGAGATGGATTCCCAAAGTGCAAAACCGTTGGAACCTGGGGAAATCCCCCATTTCGACCCGAGAGCTTCCCCAGTAGCGGATACCACTGGACCTTCCAAAGAGTCAAGTGTAGATCCATTACAGCAAGAATCAGAGCCAGAAGAAGAATCGGATGAGGGGGACTCATCAAGCAGTCTCCCGGCGGTTCCCATCAAAAACCCAAGAGGGCGAAAATAAAAAAAGAAGATGAGAGAAGAGGCAACATATCTAGCAGTCCTCTATGGCTCACAAAAAACCCTAAAAGGTATCATGAACACCAGATCTAAAAAAGGAATAGCTTCGGCCTTAAAAGGGGCCGCCTCCCCCCGTCAAAGTTCTTAATGCGGTACATCTCCTGGAACTGCAGAGGCTTAGGTTCTACTCTAAAAGAAGAAGCAATGAAAGACCTGGTCCGAATTCATAGCCCTGAGATTCTGCTAATTCAGGAGACAAAAATGGAGGAAGCTGCTGCCCTCCAAGCTGGGAAAAAGTTCTAGAAAAAAGGTCCTGGGATTGCCAACAACTCCAGAGGTGCTTCTGGAGGCATTGCAACCTTTTGGGACGCCAATCTTTATGATCTTGAAGCTGAAGTTCGTGAGCTTCACTAGGTTTTTACAAAACTCATCCACAAAGCCTCTGGGCATACAGTAAGTCTTTTTAACCTCTACGTTCCTGTGTTACTCCCGGAAAAAAGAGACTGTTGGAACATGATAGAATCTTATCTCAATACTCAACAACTTGATAACATTATAATAGCAGGCGACTTGAATGTCACCCTGGCAACAAATGAGAAAAAAGGAGCCTCGCTGGTCAGGGACCCTTCGAGGGAATGGGTCGAGGATATCATCCTTGGCTGGGATCTCCTTGACATAAAACCTACCAACGGTAAGTTCACCTAGACGAATAAGAGAGTTGGACCTGGTCATGTAGCTGCCCGCCTTGACAGGTTCCTAGTCCATTCTTCATTTCTCTCCCTTGGTCTTATAGCCTCTTCCAAAATCCTTCCCCACTGCACCTCTGACCATAAGCCCATCCTTCTTGAATTATCCCTTGAGAATGACCTCGGCCCAATCCCCTTTCGTTTCAGTCCCCTCTGGATCCAGCATGAGGATTTCTTGCAAGTCGTGGCTGACTCCTGGGCAAGCCAAATTAATAGATCGCCTACTTTCATATGGGAAACCAAATTAAAAAGGCTGAAAAAGGACCTGAAAAACTGGGCAAGGCTCCTTATCACTCCTACTTCAAGAAGGGAAATCGCTCAAGCTGAACTGGAGTCCCACCAGACTCTCATGGACGAGTCTACGGTAAATGACAGCACTCTGCGAAAGGAAGAGAAGCTCCAAAAAGATTTCTTCTCAGCCTCCAGGATGGAAGAAGAATATTGGAGGCAAAAATCCCGAAACCTGTGGCTCTTAAATGGGGACAAAAATACTAATTACTTCCATAAGCAGGCAAAGGCGCGTAAGAACTACAATGTGGTCTCTGAAATCAACTTCCATGGTACCCTCCTCAAAGACTTTGAAGGCATAAAGCAGGCTGCCCATGTGACTTTCAAGGAGTTATTCACTGCCTCCTCAGAAGAACCGATTGACCCCTCCTCTTATCCATTTGACCTCATCCCGAACCTTATCAAGCCTGAGGAGAACAAGCTTCTTACTGCACTGGTCACTATGAATGAACTTAAAAGTATTCTCTCGATCATGAAACCTGACAGTGCTCCCGGTCCAGATGGTTTCACAACTAGATTCTTCATCTGCTACTGGTCAATAATCAAGATTGATCTCTTAAAAATGATTCGGCATTCACAGTTGGTCAATAGGGTGGGGGGCAGCACCAACTCTTCCTTCCTAGCGCTGATTCTGAAAGAAAAAGGCGCCAACACCTTCAACCGTTTCAGACCGATCTCTTTGTGCAATACATGGTACAAGATCATAACCAAGATTATTGCCTCCAGGCTCAAAAGAATTCTGCCCAGGATTATCCCGGAAAATCAGGGAGGTTTCATCAAGGGAAGGAAAATCCTGGACAACATCATCCTCGTTCAAGAAGCTATCCACTCCAGCTTTCAACGTAATGAGAAAGGTATGGTCATAAAACTTGATTTAGCTAATGCTTTTGATCGTGTTAGGCATGATTTTCTGTTTGCAGTTATGGCAAAGTATGGCTTCTCTTCAGCCATAATAAATTGGATCAAAGGCTGTGTGGATACCCCTTGGATAGCCCCTCTAGTTAATGGAAGGCCTACGGACTTTTTCAAAGCCTCTAGAGGTCTCAGGCAGGGCTTCCCGTTGTCTCCCCTGCTCTATGCTATCCAAGCTTCGGTCCTCAGCTTTCAACTCAACCTGTGCCAGGAAATCCACACGCTACCAGGCCTAAAGATAGTGAATGAAGTTCGGAACATAAACCATGCTCAATTTGCAAATGACACCATGTTATTAGGAGGAGCAAGCCTCCTTTCTGCTGGGCACTTTAAGCATGAACTGGAAATATACAAGGAGGTGTCTGGAAGCAAAATCAATTTCCAAAAAAGCAAAATCTTCAGCTGGAATTGTTCTACAAGAGAGATTCGTGAAATAGCTAGAAAACTTGGGATGGAAGGCACAAATGACTGGGAGAGCTTCATCTACCTTGGGATCCCCATCTGCAAAACCAAAATCAATTCAGCGAATTGGGACTCAATTTTAGACAAAATTAAACCAAAATCCAAAGTTGGAATGCCAATTGGCTCAATCTAGCAGGTAAGACTATTCTTATAAAAGCTGTTCTAAATAGCATGCCCATTTACCACTCGTCCATTTTGCTCGCCTCTGGTTTGGTCATTCGGAAAATGGAAGGTCTGCTCAGAAAATTTTTATGGGAAGGAGGCAAGGGGAATGAAAAGAAGCTCCATCTTGTGAGCTGGAATAAAATCCAAAAGCCTAGTAATCAAGGAGGGCTTCAATTGAGGAATCTAGCCACCCAAAATCTGGCCTTAGGAGCTAAATTGCTCTGGCAAATTTTAACCGGGAAAGATAGTTGGAGCAAGAAAGTCCTCCAGAAAAAATACTTTCCAGGAACTAGGAAGAGATGCCTGGATATGCCCCCCCCCAATCAGAAATGGTTCTCTGATCTACAAATTATGTATTAAAGCTCTGGCTCCATTCAAACGGAACCTTTACTGGATTCCTGGTGATGGGAAAACAATTAGAATTTGGGATGACTCAATCCTGGGAGAAACTCCTATTGGGGCTTGTTCGGAAGTGGAAAATCTCAAACGATGGCTGTTAAACAAAGGAGTCAACTCGCTGTGGGATTTGTCAACTTGGGAAGGCAACAACTGGATTGGGTGGAATCTAGGAAAACCCCCTTCGGATCTTGAAGCTGAAGCTGAAATTCTTACAAGCCTCCTCCAAGGCAAATCTCCCACTAACGAAGGAATAAGAGACAAAAGAGGATGGGGATCCAAATCAGGAAACTACTCTTCCGCTGAAGGTTACAAAAGCATCAATGCTATCCCTTTCGCTGCTCCCAATCCGGTGATCTGGAATTTTCTTTGGTCAAAAGCCTTCATATCGAAAATTGATATGTTTTGCTAGACCCTATCCCACAAAAGCATTCTTTCTGGTGAAAATCTCATGAAAAGAGGTATGGAAGGCCCTACTAGATGCCCGCTTTGCAAAACTGAGAATGAATCCTCAGATCACATCCTCCTGGGCTGTCAGTACTCCAAAGAGGTTTGGAATCATGCCTTGAGGGTGAACCCAAGAATCAATATTCCAGTCACCACCCAAGCCCTTCTTTCAGACTGGATGAATCTCTCTCCATTTCATTTAGCCAAGAAACCGCTACTTCAAACTGCTTGGAACTGGATTTTAAAAGCCACCTGTTGGAAAATATGGATTGAAAGAAACAATCGTATATTCAGAGGCCAGGAAATCCATCCTGCTAAAATTGCAGTCCAAGCCAGAGCAATCCTTGGAGAAGCCCTGGATCAGAACTCCTCCCTGTATAACACTTCTCCCCTTCTGCCCAAAGAATCTCAATGGCTAGGCATGCTGGTTCCTAACCACCAGAGTCGAATCCCTACAAAAGCCCCCTATGCTCAATGGGAAATTCGGCTAGGTGAGATTGATTTCAACAGGTGGAAAAGCTCCATGAATGAACTATGTCTCTTCTTTGACGGAGCTTCAAAGGGCAATCCGGGTTTAGCTGGTTGCGGAGGAGTTTTCACTAAAGCTAATGGTAACGTTGTCAGCAAATATTCTTGGGGTCTTGGCACTGAGACGAATAATACAGCAGAGTTTTGTGGTCTTTATCAAGGCCTGAGGATTGCTAGTGCCAAAGGAATTGCAAATTTATTAGTGTTCGGTGACTCTCGCCTGCTTATCCAAGCCATGATTAAGAAGAAGCGTCCCACCCAACTTCAACTAGCTCAAATTTTTCATAAAATTAGGCTCCTATGTAATAGATTCCACTCCATAAGATTCTTTCACATTCTTAGAGTTCTGAACTCCCTGGCAGACAGCGCAGCAAATGAAGGTACCAGCTTGGGCAAAGGTAATTTGCACATGGATGGTGTGGAAACTAGATGGGACATCCCTTAGCTGGAGAAGGGAGTTCTCATTTGTCAAGCAGCGCTCCATTGTACCGAGAATCTCCTTCAGCACTGTCCATTGGAAAAAATCTCTGCATTTCGATCTTGAGCTCATGCATCTCGTGACCTTCTCTCCCGTGAGAACTGTTATTTATTCCAGGTTTCCTCCCTTCAGCATAGAAGTGGAGTGGTTTCAAAGTCTTGAAGTTCCTCTGAAGGATAAGGAGATCTCCATCGCTGTGTGGACAAGGAGTTGCATTCAAATGGCATCGATCAACTCTTCCTCCTTGGGCCTCTCTGTGGAAGACTGAATCGCATCTCTGGAAACGTCAATGGGAAGACTCAGGGGTCGATTGGACAGCCAAGACAAAAAACTGGAAGAGACCTCTCAAGCTGGAAATAAATTGTGGGATCTGCTTAATGAAGACATTAGGAAACTGCGAGAAGACCAAGTTGCCTCCGCTGAGAGAATGGAAGACTTCAAAGTTGAGGTTCGCACTGGCTTCAAGGATGATGCCAACACACATGGAGATTTTGGAAAGCGAATTAGCGACCTGGAGACTGTTGTAGCTAAGTTGGCTGCCAAACTGAACAAATGATGGCCCCTTGCCGGTTGCTGTTGTTCTTTGTCAAGTGTGACTTTACCTTTGCTCCTCCTCCGTCCTTTTCTGCTGTAATAAGGCCGTTGAGCCACTTTGGATTCCTAGTATCTTTCTAGAATAGTTTTGATTCAGCTATGTTGCATAGCCCTATTGTCAAAGCACTTGGTAGCTGATTTACCAGCATCATTTAATACTACCCCTATGTTTTTGTAAAAATAAAAAAAAAACAAGGCATCATTGTTGCATTCCGGGTACGTAAATGTTTTAAAAACATAAATATAAAATTCAATCCATTCAAATGAAATGATGTTTTTGAATGTTTTCTAAATATTTTTTAATATTTTAACAACATAAATATTGAATTCAATTTAATATTTTAAAAACATACATATTAAATTCAATCAATCAATTTAAATGAAATAATGTTTGGAATATTATGTAAATCAATTTTTTTAATAACAAAGCATCTTTATATGCGATTGATAGCAAAGTATCATGTAGGAGGGATTTAATTTAAATGAAATAATGTTTAGAATATTATGTAAATCAATTTTTTTAATAACAAAGCATCTTTATGTGCCATAGGCATTGATAGCAAAGTATCATGTGGGAGGGATTTAATTTAAATGAAATAATGTTTAGAATATTATGTAAATCAATTTTTTTAATAACAAAGCATCTTTATATGCGATAGGCATTGATAGCAAAGTATCATGTGGGAGGGATTTAATTTGTTGGATGTTTTTTTGTTTATGTATGTTTTTTAATATTGTTTTAGTTAAATAAATGGATGAATAAAACCATAAATATAAAATTTAATCCATTCAAATGAAATGATGTTTTTAATATTTCATATATGTTTTTAATGTTTTAAGAACATAAATATTGAATTTAATTTAAATATTTCTTTAATATTTTAAAAACATAAATATTAATTCAATCAATTTAAATGAAATAATGTTTGGAAAATTATGTAATTTTTTTTTTTTAATAACAAAGCATCCTTTATATGTGATAGCCATTGATAGCAAAGTATCATGTGGAAAGGATATAAATTATTGATGTTATTTTGTTTATAAAAGAAAGTTCAATATTAATTTAGTAAAATATATGTAAGTAAGAATAAAAAACATAAATATAAAATTCAACCCATTCAAATGAAATGATGTTTTGAGTATTGAGTATTCTTTACATATTTTTGAATGTTTTAAAAACATAAATATTGAATTCAATTTAAATATTTCTTTAATATTTTAAAAACATAAAGATTAAATTCAATCAATTTAAATAAAATAATGTTTAGAATATAATGTAAATCAATTTGTTTAATAATAAAGGATTTCTTTAATATTTTAAAAACATAAATAATAAATTCAATCTAAATGAAATAATGTAAATCAATTTGTTTAATAACAAAGCATCTTTTATATGTGATAGGCATTGATAGCAACGTATGATGTGGGAGGGATTTAATTTGTTGGATGTTATTTTGTTTATTTAAAAAAAATTTGTTTTATTTAATTTATTGGATGTTATTTTGTTCTACCCAGAGAAGCGAGATGGACTCTCAGTCCAATATGGGGAAGATCCTCTCACGTTAGTCAGGTTATGCTAGCCGACATAAAAAACATAATGTTAACTGACATAAATAAAAAAATAAAATAAAATAAAAATATTGTGGATTCATATATTTATATAGTGTCCACTCAATTCAAAATCAATTTAACAAGTAAGCTTCCATCTACAATGAAAGGAATAACCCAGATGAGAAATATAAAAAATATTAAAAATAAAAAATGAGAAATATAAATTACACATGGACTTAAATTTTAAAAAAAATAACATAGATCCATAAATTAGATCCTTCCGCGTGCTTGATAAATCCAGGTTTAAAATGGATATGTGCTAATTTACTAGATTTGTTCTTCACAAAATGATCATTTGTATTTTTTTAATGTTCTTTTTTCAGGTTCATTTGTCTTTTTATTCTCTCTAATATATATTAACCGTTAATGAATAATGGAAATGCTAAACTCTTTCTTAAAAGACATTCAACCTTCTTGGAAGATTCTATCCTTTTTTATTTTATTTTATTTTTAATTACTTTTAAAATAATTTAAATTAACTAACTTTCTTTATAATTCACCGTAATAATAATAAATCATTTTTTATAATAAAATTTAGTTATATGTTGGTGTGGATTTAGAGTAGAATTTTGATATATTTGATTATGGCTTATTGATTAGAATAAAGGAGTGTCATCCAAATAACATTGATGAGATCAATGTGTTTTTAACCCAACACGACATCAGATGTCTGCTAAAACAAGAGAAAAACATGTAGCCTAATTTATTAAATAATAAAAACCGAATAATAAAACTAAATGAAAAGTAATTAAAAGATCCATGTTAAACCCGTATTTACCAAACACTAAAGGGATCAAAATGTTTGAGGTGTAATTTTTTATGAACATTTAAAATTTTAAGATAAAAATAACTTACACCTAAAGAAATTGGATCCCTCTGGGTGCTTTCTAGATCTAGGTATAAGATGGATCTATGCTGGTTTATTAGTCACGTTATGCTAACCGACATAATATATATATATATATATATATATATATATATTGGATTACGGTTAATGATTACTGGAAATGCTAAACTCTTTTTTAAAAGATATTCAACCTTCTTCGAAGATTCTAGGCTTTTTATTTTATTTCATTTTTAATTAGTTATAAAATAATTTAAATGAACTAACTTTCTTTATAATTCACCATAATAATAATAAAACATTTTTTTATAATAAAATTTAGATATATTTTGGCGTTTTGATATATTTGATTATGGCTTATTAATTAGAATAAAGGAGTGTCATCCAAATAACATTCATGAATGTGTCTTTACAACAACAAGTATGCTAAAACAAAAAATAATATAGAGAAAAACATGTTGCCTAATGTATCAAATAATAAAAACACAATAATAAAATTAAATGAAAAGTAATTAAAATATCCATGTTAAACCCAGATTTACCAAACACTAAAGGGATCAAAATGTTTGAGGTGTAATTTTTATGAACATTTAAAAATTTAAGAACTTACACCTAAAGAAATTGGATTCCTCTAAGTGCTTTCTAAATCCAGGTTTAAGATGGATCTATGCTGGTTTAATAACAAAACATCATTTATATGTGATAGGCATTGATACCAAAGTGTCATGTAGGAGGGATTTAATTTGTTGGATGTTATTTTGTTTATTTAAAAAAATAATAATATTGTTTTAGTTAAATACATGTATGTAAGAATACAGTTTATTTATATTAATGAAAAGATATTTAGTTTTGTATTTTTATATTTTAATGTTATGATATTTAAATTTGTAACTTTTTATAAGGAAATATATGTTTTTAATTATTAGGCTTATTTAACTGGTACAAAATTCTAAACATAAATTTAATGCCTAAGCTTGGACGGTCGGGTGCTCTAACATCTAATCTCACCAAGGGAATGATGGAGCTATTAATGGCCCATCCCTTGGCATCTCAACCCTGACCCGAACCCCAGTTCGGTTTAATGTTGCTTTCCTCCCATCGTTTGGTAATTAATGTTGACGACAGTTCGACTGAGGTTCATGTCCTTTCGTAGTACCATGGCAGCATGTATGAAATTTATTCTCCAAGTGTTCTTGCTCTGCGTGGGTTTTTGGAGCTGGTTATTTTATATATGTTCTTCACTTTGTCCATTTCTATGTCGATTCATCATCTCCTGCTCATGAGTTTCTGCAAAGTTCTGATGGTCTGGGTTTGTTACGCTACCATGCCGCATCATCTTCACGCTACTCCTCGCAGGGACGATAGCTATACGGGGGTGCATGGTCGAGCCGATGCAGGTTGCAAGCTATCTTCAGGATTTGGAGTCCACATCCCTCTTCGAATCCATCAAGCGGTTGATGACTGGGAGGCCGAAGCGGTGGCTTATTGTCGTTCTACTTTGCCTCTGACAATGCCAATGCCACAACAGGCATATGAAAAATGTGTTAGCTCAGCTGCTCCTAGATAGAGACAGAGCTTCCTCTTCATATCCTTCTAGAAATTCATAGAATTCTGTTAGACAACCTCACTCCCTCGCCTTTGCCAGATTCGAATTGTCAGGAACCTCTACAACATCAAGGTGATAATCCAACCCTGTAAACCGAAGAATCCTCAAGCACACAGCAGCTGAAAAATGAAGCATATTGGGGGTCGTTCATAGGTTGGTAGCTCGAATCAAATAAAGTTTGATCCTCTTACAATGAAGGAGTCGCCTCCAGACTCACCTCCCACCCCCTTTGCTAACGAAGAGGACCTTTACAAGCCATGCATAGTTGTAGAAGAACCTTAAAGCACGTCGCAAGGCCATGGACTAATATGTTTCAGTATATTTTGTGTTTAGCACTAGTCTATTGTTAGTTAAGTTTGTTTGTTTCCCTCTGCAATGTTTTCAGTTTTGTCCATCTCGACCTAGTTTCCCTATTCAAGGGCAGGTTTCCCTTCTCTAGTCTTCATTGGTCTATTTTCTACAGTGTCAGTACTCAGAAACATAAGATATCCTAAACATGATATCCTTGCTTGTACTCTTTTCTTTTGTATATTAATATAAGATTTTGCAACTTACAAAAAAAAAATTGGTTATTTGATAACATATAATGTATTAAGAAGAGTTGTTATTACTCATTGTGATATATGTATATGTTTATGTATCATGAAATGTCTATTCCTAAGGAATATATTGGTTAAGCCAAGGGTAGGACTGTTCCACAAAATAAAATTTGAACACATCTATAGAGAAAGGAATGGAATTGTAGACCAATTGTCAAAGAATGGTTTACAAATTGGAATCAGTACATGTCATTGATAGATAATATGACCCAAGACCACATCCGGGGTAAAGACATAAGGTGTATAAGAGGTACTATAAAGTCTTCTTCAAATGATGAAGGGTGATTTTTTTTGGATATTATAAGAACAATGATTAAGAAGGTGGATTGTTTATTTTTTATAAAGTTTATAAGGACTATATAAGATCTAATCCTTGGAGAGTTTTCTCTATGTAAGGGCCTGTGCAAGAAGATGAGGGACCTTTTTGGCGCGTTAGATGCAATAGAAACCTGAAAAATCAGGCATCTCTCAACTTACTTGGATTTTTTGAGATACTTATGCA
>LPNX010202730.1:33461-76922 GCA_001517045.1 Pseudotsuga menziesii
TCTATATTTTCAAGCCCTAAAGTCTTCACACCTTCAGAATTTTGGAAGAGCAATATCAACCACAGGTTTATTTTGACCAACTGAAGACTGCCTGTATGAAAAAAGGAGAAAAACACCATTGTCTGCAATGTATTCACCCTAGCCAAAACTGCCATCAAAACCTGTATATGAAAGCCAATATGTTCTCCAAGCAATCGAACATAATTCTCCAAACAAGTGATACTATAAATCATAACAATTTTCAACAGCTTTTCAAACCAACTGAACAAACCAACTGAACACCTTCTGTGTAAAAGATGAGCACTGTTCATGCGTTTAGGAGTCCTTTCAGTGCTGTTTCCTGTAGATTCTGGTTTACACTGGCATTAGGTCATGAGAAGAATCTATTCAATTAACTCATTGTAACCAATATGCATCACTGTCAGAGCTTTCAAATGTATTGGAGAGCAAATGATAAACAATCTTTGTTTAAACTGTCATTAAAATTTCCCAGGCTGTAAACTTTAAACTTAAGAATTCTTTGCTGCTCTGTTCATGCAAATTCCTCATAATAGCTTCAGATAGCTATTTCTGTGGTGAAGAGTTTATTTTATAACCTATTCTTTCATCTCCAGCAACCAATTTCTCCAGATAATCGTGCAGCAAGAAAAACCCAAATTTTTTAGTTTTAAGGGTTCGTATCGAAGTACCTACCAATTTCTCAACTGTCGTGGCTTAAAGCTTCGTTTTTGAGTATCAACGGTCTCTTCTTATGAGAACAGGTGTCTTCATATCATCTCCTTAACTACAGGTGCGTGAATTAAGAAGCCCTAATTTCTTGTTGGCGTTAAAAACACTGTCTTCTCTTCACATGAACACAATCCACCTCTTTAGCGTTTTGATATGCACTACAAGCACTCCTCTTCGATAATAATGCGTATAGAAAGAGAATTTTGCAAGCTTTAGTCGAGATTTGTTGATTTTGTCTAACTGATTCTGCATAATATGCAATGATGAACCTGCTCTGCTTCGTGACTGATAACCAACTAAAATCGTGCTTAAACTGCAGTAAACACGTGTTAAAACACTCACACAAGGCGATTAGTCACTCATATACTGCAATCATGATCTAAATCCGTTTGAAATTTGAAAAAACAAAGGGCCGCGATATTCTTGTAGTGCACCCTTTGTTAAAATTTTGTCTAGCGCTACAAGAATAGCTGCCATGCCAGATTTTCGTAGTTTTTCAACTTTCTGCTACTTTGTCGAAGGTTTTAAAAGTTGCTTGGTTTAAGAAACAAGTCTAACTGCTCTCTAAACACATTAATGAATCCATTTTGATAATATGACTTTCTTTAACCCCTTTTGAAAATGCAAAAGACCACCAATCAAATAAAACCTATGAAAATGATACCCAAAAAACTATCAATTCATCAAGAAAACTCCTGAAGTAAATCAAAACTAAAACTTAAAACAAAAGCTTAATGAGAAACAAACCAAAAAATTTAAGAAGTCAAGCCAAAATGGACAGAAAAATTACTGACTTAACACTTTGGATGGAAAGCTAAGTTTAATGGCACACAAGATTCATTTAGATTTTATGTGCATTGGTATAGATGGTACTTTCAAAGTTCGAGTTTCCTACAAAGATATTACTAAAATATCCTTATTATGATGCTTTGATTATGGTATTGTCCTTTGATCATTATGGATGATGAGTCCAAAAATGACTTCAATTGGTGGCATATTAATCACATGCATTAGCAAAAATATTTTTATGAAGGATTTAAATGCATGGTAAAACATGAACTTCTTTCATGGATTCAATGCATTAACCCCATTGCATGAATTGCACATACATTGTTATAACTTGGTGCTTGATCTCTTCCTTGAATTTGGGATTACTTTTTCATGTTATTTTATTTACTCTATAAATTTTGACACATGATTTTATTTCACATGTAAATGCTTATCATATAAAGAGTTCATAATGAAGATATTAGATATTGAAATATATAAGAAATGAAACGAAAAATTATATATCTTTAACATTTTTTAATGGACATGAACATTGTCTCATATCAAGAGGATTGAAATGTATGCATCATTATATATACTCTTTTACCAAAATATCAATTAAACCATTATACTCAATTACATCAATTGTCAAAATTGCATACAAATAGCTCCTCCCCATTGCATGTGGCAATGTCGGGGATATTGCCACCATGTGGCTCTTGTTACTTAATAGTAACTACCAAAATGAATTAATCAAAGTCAAGAAATTGAAATCTACAAATAGTTAACCTAGGCATTAAAACAATTCGGCCTTAAAAAAAGCATCACAAAGAATATAACTTCCCAAAAAAAGCAACGATTTCAATGCCATTATGACCAGCAATTATAACTATAATAAATATGTGAAAGGAGATCAAGTTGTTCCAGATATTGAAAAAAATATTTATATCAAATAAATTAGACAAAATATTTATACCATATAAATTAGACTCTAAATACAAAGCCATATGATATATGTTATTATTATAATGCTATTTAAAAGTATCATAAACACAATAGAGAAGTTGGAATAAGAAAGACCAATTGATCTATAATTTTCTCAATATGCACAATTTTTTGTGAATTTGATCAATTTTGAAAATTATAATCATAAAATAATTTTATTTAATATAATTTCGGCAAATCACTTTAATAAAATATGTAAAAATATAATTAAATTCCTAAAAAATAAATAAAATAAGGGAGAAAAATAATTAAAATCTTAAGAAAAGGTGGTGTCAATGACTACCATAACCAGACTGAAAAATAAAATAATTAGACTCCTAAGGAAACGTGCCCACGCAGACTATAATTAGACTCCTAAGGAAACGTGCCCACGCAGACTATAATTAGACTCCTAATGAAATGTGCCAATGGCAACCATAATCACACTGAAAAATAAAATATTTAAATTCTTAAATGAAATCTACAAATGATTAACATAGCCATGAAGAATTAGAAAACATGATAATAAAGTAGAAATTGTTATATGTAAAAGTTACGAAATAAAGAACATAAAGATAAGATAAAATTGGTATAAGAATGCATAACAAAATATTAACATAATTTTTCCAATCTAATTTATGATGGAAAGATTTATAATAAAACTATTAAATAAAGAATAATGAATATAGAAAATTATATAGAATAACAATACCTATATAAAAGATAATAACTATTTTTTTATTTAATTTTACTATAAACATAAACAATATATTTTTAAAAAACATTTTTTATCAAACTTTTTTTATATCTATAAAAAGTCTATGGACAAACAAAAATCACTATTACAATTAAAATTTTAACATAATGAGATGAGGTAGAATTAGTGTAAAAAATATGTAAAAAATTATGAGCTAACTATATATTAAAATGTAAGATTATATTTATTTTGATTTACTAATGTGAAAATTTCGATAAATTTTTTTAAAGATTTTTTCATTAATCAAATACAAATTATATAATCTTATAAAAATGTATAATAATAATAATTAATAATTATTTAATTCTTACTAATTAACAATTTATATATCAATATAAAATTTTATAATAATTTACCTAATTATTAATTATTTAATTTTTATTGACTAATTTATCTATAATATTATTGTAATTATTAATTATTTAATTTTTATTAACTAATCTATTTATAATATTATTAAAAATCTATAAAAAAATTAGTAAAAAAATACAAAATATTATATTTTCACATATATTTATATTTTAAATTATTACATAATCCTAATCACCAAAATGAATTAATGAATAAATAAAAGTCAAGAAATTGAAATTTACAAATGGTTAATGAGACTTGGGAATGACACGTGGCTATTAGATAGTGGTTCCTCCAAGCACATGACAGGTTATAAGAAGTCACTCACATATCTTGTATAGAAGGAGTCGCCACATAAAGTAATGCTTGGAGATGATTATCGATGTCCCATCAAAGGGACGAGAGAATCCTCCTATAAGTTGGACTATGGAAAGTCCATGAAGATGAAGGATGTCATGTATGTCCCAAGACTCCTTTCTATATTAGCCCTAGATAACAAAGGTTTCAGATTTTCTTTTGTAGATGGTGAAGTCCTCATGTAGACAAAAGGAAAACTATAGATGATACAGTAGTGATTGGAGTTGAAGAAAGAGGGATTTACATGTATTAAAGGGGCATGTAGATTAAACCTTGATGACTATTACCTTAAGCCCGTGTGAGCTATAGCACAAAAGTCTTACTCTTGTACATTACAAAGCATTTCCAATTGTGAGCAAGGTAGCGACAAGCTTACGAGAAATTCAAATAAATCATGAAGGGGTGTGGATTTAAGGATGTGCACAATGAAATAATTCTAATAACTCTTATCAAAACAAAGACAACAAAGAAAAAGGGATATTATACATTATTCATTCAGATGTATGTGGGCCAATACAAACTACTTCATTAAGCGGGTATGTTTACTATGCTTCCTTTCTTGATGACTATTCCTGCAAAACTTGGATCTATTTCTTGAAAAAAAAGGATGAAGTGTTTGAAAAGTTCAAAGAGTTTAAGGCTCTTGTAGAAAACCTCTATGAAAAGAGGATCAAGATCTTAAGATCAAATTATGGAGGAGAATTCACATCAAGTGAATTCAATGAGTACTGTAAAGAAGTTGAGATTAACAGGGAGCTCACTATTCACTGTAATCCACAACAAAAAGATGTGGCAGAAGAAAAGAATAGATCTATCATGGAAGATGTAAAAGCTATGATCCATGATCAAGATGTACCTATGTAACTATGGGTAGAAGTAACCAAAACAACACTATATGTATCGAATAGAATGTCCCATAGTAATCTTGGGAATAATACTCCAGAAGAGATGTTTACAGGAGAAAAGAATGAAGTCAGTCACATAAAAATAATTGGTTGTTCGACATAAATACACATTCCTAAGGATAAAATATCAAAGATAGATCCTCCAAGAAAGAAGGGACTGTTTGTAGGATATAGTGAGCAATCAAAATCTTGTTGAATCTATATACTAGGATATCATCAAATTGAACTAAGATGTTACTTTTGATGAAGATATATCTTTCATAAAATCAATGAAATACAAGGAAGACGAAAAGGAGAATGAAACTCCCAGAGCTGCAGACATTTCTAAACCAGCCAGAAATGAGCAGGAATAATAGATGCTTGACGATCATGACATAACAAAACTTCAGATACCTGAAGAATTTTCCAGTGAAATGATCTCATGCAAAAGAGGCCTTCCTGGGCATGATAAGTAATTGAAGAAGAAAAAAGACATGGTGTCCTAGAAGGAACAATCTGAGAAAGAAATAAGCCAAATACATACCCTAGTTATGTGGCTTTGATGTGCGACCTCATTGACAAAGAACCTACATGATTTTAAGAAGCAATAAATTAAAAGTAATGGGTAGATCCCATGGTCAAGGAATCCCAATCCATTATAAAGAATGATGTATGGGAAATAGTACCAAAACCAAATAACAAGTCAGTAGTATCCTTGAAATTGATCTATAAGACAAAGCATTCAACAGACAGGAGTATAGATATGTACAAGGAAATATTTGTAGCCCGTGGACACTCCCAAAAGGAAGGAATCAACTATGAGGAGACCTTTGCACCAGTATCTAGGTGCACCGCAATTAGAACCATCCTTTAATTAGCATACAAAATGAAGTGTAATTTTCCCTAGATGGATGTAAAAACAACATTCCTAAATGGTTTGATAGAAGAAGAAGTATATATCAATCAATCATGAGGTTTTGAGACAAATAATTATAAAACTCATGTATGCATAATGAGGAAGGCATTCTATGTGTTGAAGCAAGCACCCAGAGCATGGTATGGAATAATTGATCAATTCCTAATGAGTTTGGGCTTTAGTTAGAGTAAATAAGATTCCAACCTATACTATAAAGTTGAGGGTCATCGGATTATGATATTACTACTATATGTAGATGATCTATTCTTAACAAGTGAAGACAAGCCCATCAACGAATGTAAGAAGAAGCTCGCTGCAGAGTTTGAGATGAAATATATTGGAATGATGCACTACTTTCTAGGTCATTGAAGTATGCTAGTATCCAAATGATATTTTCATCAACCAAGGAAAATATGCTGTAGAGATCCTAAAGAGATCTAGGATGATGGATTTCAAGGTTATGACTACTCTGATGACAACAAATTTGAATCTATTGAATGATGAATCTTCAAAGAAAATAGAAGTCACCTTATACAGAAATATTATTAGTTCTCTAATGTACTTAACCAATATAATGGAAAATACATGTTTTGCTGTAAGCACTCTAAGTCAATATATGGTGAATCCCAAACATATTCACCTAGTAGGAGAAAAACATTTGATGAGGTATCTAAAGGGGACTTAAGACTATTGTCTCATATATGAATGAGATGGGGAGATCAGATTACATGGATTTACAGATTCAGGTTGGGTAGGAAGCACCGAAGATAAAAAGAACACTTCAGGATGTTGTTTTAGTTTGGCATTAGACATGAGCTCAACGTCCAGTAGAAAGAAGTCCATTATTACACTTAGTACAATAGAATTTTATTACATTGGAGCATGTTCATCTTGTAGCGAAGTGGTATGGCTTCACAAGATATTGACAGGATTATTTGATGCAGAAATAAATGTGACTAATATCCATTGTGATAATCAGAGTTATATTAAGATGAAAAAAAACCGAGTGTTTCATAATAAGTCAAAACTTATTGAAACTAGATATCATTACATATGGGATATGGTATAGAGTGGAGCTATAAATATGAAGTATGTTTATACAGAGGAACACGTGGTAGATGTGTTTACTAAGACTATGTCTTGTGTAATGTTTGAATACTTTCAATACAAGCTTGGCGTAGTCTGAAAAGACCTCCCTTGAAAGAGGCAGACAATAAGATGGTAGAAGGCTCTTCTATTGCAGTGGTGTGGTAGCTCAGTCTAGGGTAGGGTAATTTTGGTGGCTTGTTGGCCTACAAAGCTAGGTAAGTTAAACGAGGAATGTAAATCCTAGGGGGGTTAGTATGTGTAGATAGATTTGTTTGGATCAAAAGGGTTAGTAAGTGGGTGAAAACGTGAAGTTTCTATACAAATTTTTGAGAATGACTCACACTAAAAATTCAAGATCATCATAATGACAACAAAAAGAAAATGTAAAAATTCACAGGAATGTTTCTTGCACTGTACTTTTTAAAAGGATCATTTAAGTTTGTATGAAAAGAGTCATATTTGAAATAAAATGGGAGGACACATGGCATGTGTCAATAAGGCACAATTTTTTAAACATATGTTATTTCAAAAAATAGTAAAAAATAATGTTTAGGTCTGAAAATCCTAAACATATAGTCCATTGCAAAGTACAATCTGTGTGGATTATGAATGTACATCTGGTTTCCATAAAATGCATGGCCATCTCTAAAAAAAATGAAGGGCACATAGGTCACTCATTATCCAAACCGAAAAATTTAAAGTATATGTCGTTGGTGCTCATAAAATTTGTCCTACTATATGTCCATAAAAAAATTTCAAAAAAATATGAGTACAAAGCTAATGGATTTATCTAAACCTTTTGTTTTTACATCAAGGTGAAATTCCTAAGGGGGATATGGGTTTAAAAGGGTTTAAGTTGAAAACATAAAATTTTGCAGTTTTTTGTCAGAAAATAGGAAGAATGTGTATACCAAATTTGTGTTTTCACACAAGCAGACAAGGCTTGTAGGTCCCCATGTAGATCAATCTACGTGACTAGGATTGTTGGCATGAAAGGGTTAGTAAGTCAGACAAAATGACCAGATTGATCTACCAGAGAACCCACCGACGTGTTGCACCAATATGGTCAGTGGGAAAGAGGTCGTATCAGTATTCCTATACTGGTGTGGGAGGTCCATTATTTTCATATTGATGTTGTTGTGATGTTGATGAGACAATTTCAGTATTTCTATACTGATGATGATGATGTTCCCGTATCTCTATGTTGATGATGCAGATGATGATCTAGCAGTTATTGATGATGTTGCTTTAGCACTAACATGCTACTGATGTTGTTGTTGTATTTACATACTGATGTTGCATATGATGATTTAGTATTTTCATATTGATGTTGCATATGATGATTTTGTATTTAGATACTAATGTTGCAGATGATGATTCAATATTTACATACTGATGTTGCAAATGATAATTCAATATTTACATACTAATGTTGCAAATGATGATTCAGCATTTACATACTGATATTGCAAAAGATGATCCAATATTTAGACACTGATGTTGTAGATGATGATGATGATGATGATGATGATAGAGAATAATATTCAATATTCACATACTGATACAGTTCCATATTGATGGCAAAGATTCTTGATGGTGCTCCAAATATTCCTATGACATATAGAGACTCACCAGTTAGATGTATAGTCATGGTAGTGGTTGCTTCCGTTCTAGAATATCTTCCTAGTTAAGAGAGAATGTTAAAGTATTGTAACATCAGAATATATTCTAGTTGTACTAATTGTATTCCTCTTTCAGGAGATGAATCTAATGTGATTGGTCATGTAAGAGTCATTGAAAGAATAAATGTAAACCTATGTATGTAAGTTCGGTCAATATTACACGTGTGTCATTATAATGAATATTATTTTGGTGTCTTACTAGACAAGTCGTCCCTATCATTTAGACAAGTTGACCTTGCCATGGTTTTAGGTTAAGTCAAGAGTTAAATATAAATATGGAGGCACCCACTTCATTTGTACTCACTTCACTCAAGCAAGTTTGCAAGAGAGAGAAGTTTAAGTGCGCTAGAAAGAAAGAGGAGAAGTTGTCTTGGGGTTTGACACGGTTCTGGTTGATTTCTACACGGAGGAAGTTTTGTGGAATTTTCTCCCTTGTGGTTTCCCCAAGGAAAATCTTTGTGTTCTTTTTGTTGTTGTGCTTGTTGGTATTTTAGTGATCCTATTATTGTAAATTGTTTTAGAAAAACATCTAAGCAATTAAGAAATTTAAAAAAATCTTTCCAACACGACAACACATGTGATGCAAGTGAAGTCTCACCTGAGATACCTATAGGAGTTGTAGGAACTAGGTTTCTACATTAGTAAAGGGGATCTTTACATGCTAAGAACAATCATGAAAACTAACAAATTCCACATATGAACCATCAAATAAAACCATTGACATGAAACTAAGACAACATGCTACAACCCATTAAATAATTTTGTTGTTTCATTTACTTATGTAGAAAGGAACATATTAGCAGCATTCGAAGCAAAATAAAAGACATCACATAATATTAACATACGCCATTCGACACACGAATCTTAATGTCTAAACCCATAAAGGAAAAACTACAAAATCACTCTTCATTTGGTGAGTCATGTCTCAAACTCTTCGGTATGCGCACACATCTCGTGGATATCTATTCATAACATCCATTACATTAAATCCGTGCACATAGGTTGCCGATCAATAGTACATTACATTCACGAATCTTAATTATCTTTCCCATTACAGTAAAAAATACTTCTGACTTATCAAAACTTTACTTCGACCAACTCTATCTTATCTTTTGACCAAAACAAAACAAAAAACATCCAAAAGAAGTAGCAACCCCCTTCAAAAGAACAACACTTTACATTTTATAGGATCTAATTGTCGCATTTAGATCCCTCATGTACTACCCATAAGTGGACAACCCTTCTAACTAACTCACTGAATACATTTATTATGACCCGAAAAGATGTCATAATTATCGAGTTGAACATTTTCACACTCGCTTTATCACAACCCCGTTCACACTACAGCCAGTTTTCCATTTTAGATTGAAAACTTAGTCAACTTACCTAGAGCCAACACCCTATATGTGAGCATATAATCTAGGGAAGGTAGGAATCCTTCACACATGTATAATTGTTTATCAATGGATTCTTGAGTTAAATAGCTTGTTCTTTAGAGTCATGTTCCTATAGTCCAAAAAAATAAAGAATGTTACGATTCTTGGAGACTCCTCCCTCATAAAATAAAGGAAGGAATAATGTTGTTAAAGATGTTCCAAAAAAAGGATGGCTTTCTTGCGTGTGTGGATTGTGGTAGCATTGTACATTTTCCAAAATAAAACAATTCTATGGTTTGATCATATGACCAACGAAGTAGTTTACGTAGATAAAAGGATCCTAGTAAAAAATGGGGAACCCCTTGAGCTGTATTAGATATCGTCGTATTCTCATGGTTCCGTATATTATTGACAGCTTTATGGAGTATATCAACCAACCCTCTTTTATTCAAGGCGGCAAAGGGTACAATTGTATTTTGATTTGAATGAAGGTAAATAATAATGTGGTTTATAATATTTTCCATCTTTAATATGGGCGTGTGTTTCAATTATGATGTTGTAGTGAATTGAGCATTATAATATAATTTTGCTATGAATGTCCATAATTGTAATTGCATAATTAGAAGTATATTTGTTTTTGCATGTTTTTTTTTGTATTATTACTATTAATATATGAACCATTAATTAAGTGAGGTGAATTGTCTTTAAAGGAAGAAAAATGATCCATGGGCTCATATATATGAAGGACAGACTTATATATGTCAATTTAATTAAGATATGAATTGTTTGGATGACTTTAGAGATATAACATAGTTATTGCACAATGGTTAACCACCATACAAACACAATTATTACATGATGATTAAGAACTAGAGAACATGGTAATAAAATAGAAATTGTTATCTATAAAAGTTAAGAAATAGAGAACATAAAGATAAAGAAAGAAAATAGTATTTTTAAAGGCTTTATATAATAAAATATTAACATAATTTTGACAATCTAATTTATGATGGAAAATTTTATAATAAAATTATTGAATATACAATATTGAATATGACAAGTTAAATATAATAGTAATGCCTATATAAAAGAGATTAAATACTTTTATATTTAATTTTACCATAAACCTGAAGAATATATTTTTACTAAACCATTTTTTTATACTATAAAAATCATTATTAGAATAAAAAATTTAACATAATAAGATGAGGTAGAATTAGTGTAAAATGTATGTAAAAACCTATAAACTAATGTAAGATTATATATATATAGATGTGAAATATTGGACAACTGATTTTAAAGTTTTTTTTTAATTTATAAAATACAAATTATGTAATATTATAAAAAGTTATAATAATAACAATTATTTAATCCTTACTAATTAATCATTTATATAACAATGTACCATACTACAATAACTCAACTAATTATCAAATATTCAATATTTACTAACTAATCTATTTACAATATTATTAAAAATGTATAAAAAAATTAGTAAGAGAAGACAAAAAATTTCATTTTTACATATTTATATTTTAAATTATTACATAATCTTAACTACCAAAATGAATTAATCGATAAATCAAAGTTAAGAAATAAAAATCTACAAATGGTTAAGCTAACCATTAAAACAATTTGGCCTAAAAAAAAGCATAACAAAAAATATAACTTCATAAAAAAAGTAACAATTACACATTTGCTATAATGACCCGAAATTACAACTTTAAGAAATATGTGAAAGGAGATCAAGTTGTTAGAGATATTGAAAAAAAGATTTATACCATATAAATTAGACTCTAAATACAAGGCCATGTATTGTATGCTATTATTATAATGTTATTTAAAGGTATCATAAACACAATAGATAAGTTGGAATAAGAAAGACCATAGAATTTTTAAAGATCCATAATTTTCTTAATATGTAAAAACCTTAGTGAATTTTATTAATTTTGAAAATTATATAATTATAAAATAATTTTAAATTCCTAAAATATAAAATAAAATAATTAAAATCTTACGAAAATGTGGTGTGAATGACTACTATAACAACACTGAAAAATAAAATAATTAAAGACTCTTAAGGAAACCTGCCAATGAGAACCATAATTCCTAATGAAACATAAATAATTAAAGACTCTTAAGGAAACCTGCCAATGAGGACCATAATTCCTAATGAAACATGCCAATGGCCACAGTAAAGAGACTAGAAAATAAAATAGTTAGACTCCTAGAATTGAAATCTACAAATGATTAATGCAACCATTAAGAACTAAAAAACATTATAATAAAGTAGAAATTGTTATATGTAAAAGTTAAGAAATAAAGAATATAAAGATAAAGAAAAAAATGGTATTTGTAAAGGCTTCATAACAAGATATTAACATAATTTGTCTATTTTTATGATAGAAAAGTCATAATAAAACTATTGAATAAAAAATAATAAATATAGAAAATTATATAGAATAATAATACCTATCGAAAAAGATTAATTACTTTTCTATTTAAATTTACTATAAATATATATACGTTTTCCAAACTTTTTTTATCAAATTTTTTCTAACTATGGCCAAACTAAATCACTACTTTAATCAAAATATTAACATAATGAAATGACGTAGAATTAGTGTAAGAAATAATAAGCTAATTATATATAAAAATGTAATATTATATCTATCTTTATTTACTAATGTAAAAATTTGGATAATTTTTTTAAAGATTTTTTTATTAATAAAATAAACAATTATATAATATTATAAAGATTTATAATAATAATAATAATTAATAATTAATATTATATCTATCTGTCAGCTCCTAGTGGGAAGATATGTCTATTTGAGGACGTTCAAAATGGCCATCATGCATCTCAAGAGGCTACGAGGTCACCTCAGGAAATAGAACAAGACCACTTTTGGAGATATTTGCAAAGACAAACCAGCAATCCAAAATAGCTGAGCTTCCTTCCAACGCCACGCTATGGACCATGACTTTGACCAATAAACTAAACTTCAGGATAGGGACCTAATGCACCAACTCAGCAAAATATGTGAACAAGAAGCAATCTACTCGAACTAGAAGGCAAGGGTCAAACGGATATAGGAAGGAGAAAAGAATATGAGCTTCTTCCACAAGTCCACCATCCATGACAGAATGAATATTCATGATTTAGCAAATTGCACATGGAAAATGGTCAGACCTTGGAGGAGTAGAGTGACATATCTGAAGAACTAACGAGAAATTTCAGTCAGCTCCTCTCGGAACCAAGCCATTCCGGTCATGCGGCAGTGCACAAGGTGGTCTAGCACATCCTTACTTTGGTCAACAATGAGCATAACCACTCCCTCATGCAACCCATCACAATGTAGGAGGTAGAAGCAGTGCTGAAGCAAATGGCAGATAGTACAACCCCGGGTCGAGATGGTTTTACCATTGATTTCTTTCACCATTGCTGGAATATGCTCAAAGATGAAGTCCTCGACTTGGTGGAGGAATATAGCCAAAAAATATGGATCCTACCAGTGCTCAACGCTACTCATATTGCTCTTATCCCAAAAGAAATTAGTGCCTCTCACCCTGGTAAGTTTCGACTGATCTCCCTTTGCATTGTCATTTATAAAATCATCTCTAAAGTGATGGCCAACAGACTAAAACCCCTCCTCCCTCTGCTCATTTCTCCAGAGCAATCAGGGTATGTAGAAGGCCGCCAAATCTTAGATGGCATAATCCTTGCCCACGAGATAGTCCACTCTCTTCAATCCACCAAAACCCCTGGCATGATTCTCAAACTGGATCTCTCTAAGGCCTTCGATAAACTCAGCTGGTTCTTCATAGAGAAAATGCTATTTTCCTTTGGCTTCCCTCAAGATTGGGTTCAATGGATCCTCTCCCTTCTTTCCTATGACTTTTTTTCAATCATAGTCAATGGCTCTCCCTCTTCCACCTTCTCCCTCTCAGTAGGAATCCATCAGGGAGACCCTCTTTCACCATTTCTCTTCATCCTCATGGATGAAGGTCTAGGACGTATGTTTCAATCAGCCACGATAGACTGCACCATAAGAGGATTATCTCTCCACAATGCCCCTCCACTGGCCTACCAACAGTTTGTCGATGACAATATCCCCTTTGGTCATTCCTCGGTCCAAGAATACCGTACCATTAACTCTATCCTGAAAACCTTTAAAGAAGCCTCTGGAACCACTCTAAACCTTGAAAAATCCTAGATCTTCTTTTTCATACCGAAGCTATGAATCAGAGAAACATCAATTGTATTCTCCACTTCTCGGTCTCTTCCTTACCTACCAAGTATTTGGGTGCCCCTCTTTTTGATGATGCCCTCAAGCATACATCCTGGAAGGAGCTTCTTGAAAAACTTGAAAACCACCTCACTTCTTGGACTTTCAAAACCCTCAACCTCCCCAGTCGAGTTGTCCTACTCAAGTCCACTCTGGAGTCGATGCCTCTCTACCTCTTCTATATGCTAGCAACCCCAAAATGGGTTTTGAAGGCCATCAAATCTTTGCAGAGGTATTTTCTATGGGGCCGCAACAATAATAACCGTAGTTGGGAACTGGAAAGATAGGATAAACTCTGTAAAAAATAGAAAGAAGGAGGTATGGGCATCAGAGATCCAAAGCTTAATAATCAGTCCCTCTCAACAAAACTCTGGTGGAACTAGATCTCCAAAAAAAACTCTCCCTGGACTAAGTTATGGAACAACAAATATGCTCCCGATCAATCCCCTCATTCTTGGATCAAATTTGATGAAGACTCTCCAGGATCCCATATTTGGAAGGCCACCAATAAACAAAGGGCGCTTATTCATCAGCATAGTTTCTGGGAAATAAAAGGAGGAGATAAGGCCCTATTTTGGTGTGATTCCTAGTAGCAACTCCCTTACCTAAAGAGTCTCCTCCTTGACCATGACAGGAAACACTTCATAAATCTCAATCCTCACTATAAATTAGAAGAGTACTGGAGACCTTCAAGTGATGGGTTTCGCTATTAGAAAGATCCCTCCACCTGGAGCAATTCTCCCAGTAAAGAACTAGTAGACAAAATCTGTCCTAAAATCTGCAACCATTGCCTCAAGAAAACTCATGGCACAGACACTATTAGATGGGGGCACATGCCGTCAGGTACCTTCTTAGTCAAAGAAGCATATGATATCTTGTCAGCCTCATCGGATAGCCATGCCACTCCGATTTGGAACCACATTTGGAAGCCTCCTCATTGGCCCAAAATCTCTCATTTTCTCTGGCTCCTCATGCATTATAGAATACGTACTTGGGAAAGTTTGTCCCGCAAAGGTTTCCATGGCCCATCTAGATGTTTCCTTTGCAATGAGCATCAGGAAACCATTGACCACCTGCTGGATGCTTGCCCCTTCTCCAGATCCCTAAGGGACAAATTTGCAGAGATTTTCCAACGCACCAACAGAGTCAAAGGAAATGCAACTGACTCTCTTCTTATGTGGATGGATTCTCCTTTTGAAAGAAATATGCTCAACCAACTTTGGATGCTCACTCCCAATTTTGTGTTTTGGAGCACCTGGAAAGAGAGAAACAATAGAATCTTCAAATATTCCAAAAATTCCACTCAATCTCTTTGGGATCTGATGAAAAAAATTCTTCACGAAACCATTCACTCCAAAGGATGGACAAAAGAGGACCTCCACACCTTTGAGAGTGAACTGCACATCTTGAAAGCCCTAAAATTTAACTCTTCCATTGTCCCTCCCTCCATCAACAAACCCATTGTGCATGTGACGAGTCCTCTGCACTGGGATCCACCCCCTGTGCATGTTTACAAGTTGAACTTTGACAGAGCGTCCAAGGGAAACCCTGGATTGGCAGGATTCGGGGGATCCATAAGAAACGATAATAGCGATATCATTCATCTCTTCCATAGAAAAATGGGTCACAACTCTAACAATGTCGTTGAATTCGAAGGTATGGTAGCAGGTTTATCGATAGTCAACATGTATAATCTTCTTTTGGTGATTGTGGAAGGTGAGCCAACACCCTATATGTGAGCATATAATCTAGGAAAGGTAGTCATCCTTCACACATGTATAATTGTTTATTAATGGATTCTTGAGTTAAATAGCTTCTTCCTTAGAATCTCATTCCTATAGTCCAAAAAAATAAAGAATGTTATGATTCTTGGAGAATCCTCCCTCATAAAAGAAAGGAAGAAATAATGTTGTTAAAGATGTTCCAAAAAAAGGATGGCTTTCTTGCGTGTGTGGATTGTGGTAGCATTGTACATTTTCCAAAATAAAACAATTGTATGGTTTGATCATATGGCCAACGAAGTAGTTTACTTAGATAAAAGGATCCTAGTAAAAAATGGGGAACCCCTCGCGTTGTATTAGATATCGTCATATTCTCATGGTTCCATATATTATTGATAGCTTTCCGGAGTATATCAACCAACCCTCTTTTATTCAAGGTGGAAAATGGTATACTTGTATTTTGATTTGAATGAAGGTAAATAATAATGTGATTTATAATATTTTCCATCTTTAATATCGGTGTGTGTTTCAATTATGATGTTGTAGTGAATTGAGCATTGTAATATAATTTTGCTATGAATGTCCATAATTGTAATTGGATAGTTAGAAGTATATTTGTTTTTGTATTTTTTTTTGGTATTATTACTATTACGATAT
This sequence comes from Pseudotsuga menziesii, assembly GCA_001517045.1. Taxonomy (NCBI): domain Eukaryota; kingdom Viridiplantae; phylum Streptophyta; class Pinopsida; order Pinales; family Pinaceae; genus Pseudotsuga; species Pseudotsuga menziesii. The sequence goes on from LPNX010202730.1 coordinate 50,022, forward strand.
GAACCATTAATTAAGTGAGGTGGATTGTCTTTAAATGAAGAAAAATGATTTGCACTCGATATATATGAATGACAGACTTATATATGTCAATTTAATTAAGATATGAATTGTTTGGATGAATTTAGAGATATAATATAGCTATTGCACAACGGTTAACCACCATACAAACACAATTATTACTTGATGATTAAGAACTTGAGAACATGGTAATAAAGTAGAAATTGTTATATGTAAAAGTTAAGAAATAGAGAACATAAAGATAAAGAAAAAAATAGTATTTTTAAAGGCTTTATAATAAAATATTAACATAATTTTGATAATCTAATTTATGATGGAAAATTTTATAATAAAATGATTGAATATACAATATGACAAGTTAAATATAATAATAATGCTTATATAAAAGAGATTAAATTTATATTCAATTTTACCATAAATATGAAGAATATATTTTTACTAAACCTTTCTTTATACTATAAAAATCATTATTAGAATAAAAAATTTAACATAATAAGATGAGGTAGAATTAGTGTAAAATATACGTAAAAACCTATAAACTAATGTAAGATTATATATATAGATGTGAAAATATTGACAATTGTTTTTAAAAGTTTTTTATTTATGAAATAAAAATTATGTAATATTATAAAAAATTATAATAATAACAATTATTTAATCTTTACTAATTAACAATTTATATAACAATGTACCATCTTACAATATCTCAACTAATTATCAAATATTCAATATTTACTAACTAATCTATTTCCAATATTAGTAAAAATGTATAAAAAAACTAGTAAGAAAAACAAAATTTGTCATTTGTACATATGTATATTTTATATTATTACATAATTTTAACTACCAAAATGAATTAATTGATAAATCGAAGTCAAGAAATTAAAATGTACAAATGGTTAAGCTAACCATTAAAATAATTTGGCCTTAAAAAAAGCATAACAAAGAATATAACTTCCAAAAAAAAGTAACAATTACAATCCAATAATGATCCGAAATTATAACTATAAGAAATATGTGAAAGGAGATCAAGTAGTTAGAGATATTGAAAAAAATATTTATACCATATAAATTAGACTCTAAATACAAGGCCATATGCTCTATGCTATTATTATAATGTTATTTGAAGGTATCATAAATGCAATAGAGAAGTTGGAATAAGAAAGACCATAAAAATTTTAAAGATCCATAATTTTCTTAATATGTAAAAACCTTGATGAATTTTATTAATTTTGAAAATATAATCGTAAAATAATTTTAAATTCCTAAAATATGAAATAAAATAATTAAAATCCTATGAAAATGTGGTGTGAATGACTACCATAACAACACTGAAAAATAAAATAATTAAAGACTCTGAAGAAAACGTGTCAATGACGACCATAATTCCTAATAAAACATGTCAACGGCCACAATAAAGAGACTCAAAAATAAAATAGTTAGACTCCTAAAATTGAAATCTACAAATAATTAACCTAATTTATGATGGAGAATTTTATGATAAAACTAACCTAATTTATGATGGAAAATTTTATAATAAAACTATTGAATATACAATAATGAATATGACAAGTTAAATATAATAGTAATTTCTATATAAAAGAGATTAAATATTTATATATTTAATTTTACCATAAACATGAAGAATATATTTTTACTAAACAATTTTTTATATTATAAAAATCATTATTAGAATAAAAAATTTAACATTATAAAATGATGTAGAATTTGTGTAAAATGTATGTAAAACCTATAAGCTCATGTAAGATTATATAAATGTAAAAATTTGGACAATTGCTTTTAAAGTTTTTTTATTTATAAAATAAAAATTATCTAATATTATAAAAAATTATAATTATTACAATTATTTAATCTTTACTAATTAACAATTTATATAACAATGTACAATCTTACAATAACTTAACTAATTATCAAATATTCAATATTTACTAATTAATCTATTTACAATATTACTAAAAATGTATAAAAAAATTAGTAAGTGAAGAATTTTTTTTCATTTTTACATGTTTATATTTTATATTATTACATAATCTTAACTACCAAAATGAATTAATTGATAAATCTAAGTGAAAAAATTAAAATCTATAAAGGGTTAAGCTAACCAATAAAACAATTTGGCCTTAAAAAAAGCATAACAAAGAATATAACTTCCAAAAAAAAGTAACAATTACAATGTTATAATGACCCGAAATTATAACTATAAGAAATATGTGAAAGGAGATCAAGTTGTTAGAGATATTGAAAAAAATATTTATACCATATACATTGGACAAAATATTTATACCATATAAATTAGACTCTATATACAAGGCCATATGGTGTACGCTATTAATATAATGTTATTTGAAGGTATCATAAACATAATAGAGAAGTTGGAATAAAAAATACCATAAAATTTTTAAAGATCCATAATTTTTATAATATGTAAAAACCAAATCACTATTATAATCAAAATATTAACATAATGAAATGACCTAGAATTAAAGTAAAAAATAATAAGCTAATTATATATAAAAATTTAATATTATATCTATCTTTATTTACTTTTTTTAAAGATTTTTTTGTTAATAAAATAAAAAATTATATAATATTATAACATGTAAACTAGGCTTTAGATATATTATATAATAAAATGTAAACTAGGCTTTAGAGATAATGTAAATAATGTAAAGCCACTTTTGAAAGCTATGTCCAAATCCCAAAAAAATGCACTATTAAAATCCAAAAATAATGTCAATAACAATCATAACCATAATTAAACTTTTTTGAAAATTGCCAATCAAAACCATAAGCATACTGAAAAATAAAAAAATTCCACTCCATAAGTCATAATAAGTCAAAACATATCGAAACTAGATATCATTACATATGGGATATGGTATAGAGTGGAGCTATAAATATCAAGTATGTTCATACAGATGAGCAAGTGGTAGATGTGTTTACTAAGCCTATGTCTTATGTAATGTTTGAATACTTTCAAGACAAGCTTGGCGTAGTCTGAAAAGACCTCCCTCGAAAGAGGAAGATAATAAGATGGTAGAAGGCTCTACTCTTGCAATGGTGTGTTAGCTCAGTCTAGGGTAGGGTAAGTCTGGCTAGGCTTGTTGGGCTACAAAGCTAGGTAAGTTAGATGAGGCATGTGGATCGTAGGGGGGTTAGTATGTCTGGATAGACTTGTTTGGATCGAAAGGGTTAGTAAGTGGGTGAAAACATGAAGTTTCTATACAAAGTTTTGAGAATGAATCACACCGAAAATTCAAGATCATCATAATGACAACAAAAAGAAAATGTAAAAACTCACAGGAATGTTTCTTGCATTGTCTTTTTTAAAAGGATCATTTAAGTTTATATGATAAGAGTCACATTTGAAATAAAATGGGAGGACACATGGCATGTGTCAATAAGGCACGATTTTTTAAACATATGTTATTTCAAAAAATAATTAAAAAGTAACGTTTAGGTCTGAAAATCCTAAACATATAATCCATTGGAAAGTACAATCTGTGTAGATTATGAATGTACATCTGGTATCCATAAAATGCATGATCATCTCTAAAAAAAATGAAGGGCACATAGGTCACTCATTATCCAAACCAAAAAATTTAAAGTATATGTCCTTGGTGCTCGAAAAATTTGTCCTACTATATGTCCATAAAAAAATTTCTAAAAAATATGAGTACAAAGCTAATAGAATTATGTAAACCTCTTGTTTTTACGTCAAGGTGAAATTCCTAATGGGGATATGGGTTTAAAAGGGTTTAAGTTGAAAAACATAAAAATAAAATAATTAAGCTCCTAAGAACCCTCACTTCTTGGCCTTTCAGAACCCTCAACCTCTTGAGTCGAGTTGTCCTGCTCAAGTCCACTCTGCATCGATGCCTCTCTACCTCTTCTCTGTGCCAGCAGCCCCAAAATATTTGGGAACTGGGATAAACTCTGAAAAAGAAGAAGAAGAAGGTCTCGACATCAAAGATCCAGAGGTTAATAATGAGACCCTAACAATATGGTGTTGTATAATGCTATAATAACCCAAAAGTATAACTATAATATCAAGTTATTATCTATGTTATATATATATAAACTAAGCTTTATATATAATGTAAAGCCACTTTTGAAAACTATGTCCAATTCCCCAAAAATGCACTATTAAAATCCAAAAAATAATCTCAATAACAACCATAACCATAATTAAATTTCTTTAAAAATTGCCAATCAAAACCATAAGCATACTGAAAAAGAAAAAAATTCCACTCCTAAGTAAATATGCCATTGACTACCATAACCATACATACTAGAAAATAAAATAATTGGACTCCTAAGTAAATCTGCCTATGACTACCTTATCCAAACTGAAAAATAAAATAACCATACATACTAGAAAATAAAATAATTGGACTCCTAAGTAAATCTGCCTATGACTACCTTATCCAAACTGAAAAATAAAATAATTAGACTAGGCAGAACGATGCCCAGGGCCACTATAACCAGACTGAAGAAAGATTCCATAGTCACTCTAACCCAACTGAAAAATAAAATAGTTAAACGTGCTAATAATGGCGACAACAAGTAGACTGAAAAATAAAATAATTAAGCTCCTAAGAAAATCTCGTGTCAACCATGGCCATAATCTCCTTGAGGCCGGCCATGATCCTCTTGAGCTTGTAAATGACGGCCATAACCTTCTCGAGCTTGTAAATGGCGGGCATAACCAGCTTGTTGTGGAAAGAATTGTTGTGGAGGGACATGAACTGTGTTTCCAAACTGATCACGATCACCGAATCCGACGAAATGCTGTGGCGGTAAAGCCGCGTTTGTAGGCTGATCTCCAAATCCGAAGAAGTGCACTTGGGGTCCTGGCCGTGGCGGTATAGCCTTCTATTGAGGCCGATGACCATTATCGATTCTGAAGAAATGTGCTGGACGTAGCAGTGGAGGTAAAGCCCTCCATTGTTGAGCCTGTAAGTAGTCATGTCGAAAGAAGAATTGTTGTGCAGGTACATGAACAGTGCTGTTTGCAAATCTGAAAAAAATGCGGTGGAGGTAACGCTGGATGTACAGCCTGCATGTTTGCAAGCTGATCGTCAAATCCGAAGTGAACCGGGGATCGTATAAGCGGTGGACGTATAGCCATGTTTCCAAGCTGATAATGAGGAGGTAACAGTGGATTCACAAGTAGCTGATGAGGAGGACGTATAGCCATGTTTCCAGGTCTGAAGAATTCTTGGGGAGGTGACAGTGGATTCACAGCTGGTAGCAGTGGAGGTACAACAATATTCGCAGCTTGATTACCAAATTCGTTGAATTGTGGTGGCCGTGCAATCCCATTTGGTGGAAAGGCGCCGTGCCTATGATTCTCCTGTTGTCTTCTTACCACATTTGGTGGAAATCGGTGCCTATGATGCTGCTGTTGTCTTCTTACCCCATTTGGTGGAAAGTGGTGCCTATGATGCTCCTCTCTGGGTGGTTCTTGTACTCTTAGCCACCATTTGAGGGGAGGTCCAATTTCCATATCAAGCAACTTAGGTTCCTTCTCTACCAGTTCTTTCAATGCTTCCTCCTTAGCAGCCAGAGCCTCATTATCTTCTGCCTCACTCTCGAACAAACTACACCGGTTACAGTTTTGACACCGCCGTCTGCACTATATTGACCACAACTACAAAAAGAATGCCGATGCGAAACTTCCTGTCTGCAAACGTAACACATTCTGTTTCCACACCTGCATCTCACCTCATTGCACCCATTGATCTTGATCAATTCCCAATGGCAAACGTTACATTCTCTTATTACAGCTTTTGACATCTTCTCTTCAACTTCTGTACGAAGAGCCGTCTCAAGATCTTTCTCAACATTGTCACAGCTTAAAGGTAAGTGACTCAGTTTCTTGCATTGGATACAAGAAGCCTTCAAGCATTTTAGGTTTGGACAGTCCAAAACTTTTAAACACTTGTCTATTTCATATGGAATTTCACAAAATGGGCAGTAAACCAAGTCTTCAATTTTCGCTTCTGCTACAGCGTCCTGGGCCTGTCGATTCTCATATTTTTGAAAGACATTATTTGGAAGAGCTCTATGAATCTCTGACAAATGAATTGACTCGCTGCAGTAATCCATTGACATGCATGATAGAGTGCCATGCGCTTTGAGACTTCCATAAATGATTTCTTCTACCCGCCTCTTTATACAGGAAAAACAAAACCGATGCCCAGTAGGACACTGTATCATATTTTCTAATTCAAATTTCCAATAACAACATTTACTTTCGATAAACTCTGCTTCTACTCCATCCATTTCAATTCCTGGTGTGTCACTCTGAATTTTGGTTTCAAGATTAGTTATGCGTGCCATAGCCATGCGAGAGCTTTCTGCATCTAAATTCATTGTAGTCGCAACTTTTCCACGAATCGTTTCATCAAAGTCACTCATTATCTGCTTACCCTTCTCGTTTTGGGAATGATTAAGCTGTCCAATGAAAGAATATATTTCTGCTTCTTGATCTCTTATTCTCATGACTTCTGAAGGTCCATCCTCTAACGAATCCAAAGCAACCAACTTTTCGTCTGAAGAAGATAGTGAACTTGCGGCCATATTCTGGATATTTGATCCGATGCCTGCCATATGAGAGCTCTCAGCACAGTCTGAAGAAGACGATGAACGTCCGGCCATATTTCCGAAGTTCGCTAAATTAGACTTACTTCTGTAATTTGATGAAAATTCCACTTTGGCGTCTGCAGCATGCGAAGTCTTTGGCGTCATTAAATACAAATCCAACCTAAAGCTTCAATACAAGTCTAACCTAAAGCTTCAAGCGGACGACACAAATTCTGGCGTTTGGGCTGTTTTAAAAGATATTTTTTTCCCTCTTTTATTATTGTATCAGCTTTGGTCATGTCCGAGATGACGAAAATATTTTGGGGAGATTTGGTTTTTTTTGGTTAAATCTGTTCAATTGCCCGATTTGGTGATTGCGTGGTGAGGTTTAGGAATGTTTTAGTTGGTTAAGCAGGCCCATCGGGTTTAGGAATTGTAGTTGGTTAAACTGATCCCATAGGAATTAGAATATGGGTGAATATGGGTAAATTTGGGAAGTTGGTATTAGTATTTATTAAATTTAAATTTAAAATTTCATGTTTTATTTATTTATATTTAGTCTATGCTATTTAAAATAACAATCTACAATGATTGCAATCTTTTTAGTGTCTATCAACATTGCTTCTCTACACACAACATAACCCAAAAAAATACCAAAAGGAGCACAAAAAATACACTTCTTAAAATTCAAAGAAATATGACACTATCTACATCATTCAAGCATCATCAAAAGACTCTCAATATGGTATTTAACCAACCCATATAATTTCTATTCATCAAAGTATACTTATAAGTATTTACGAATAAAATATTTAAAAGCAGCTACCATTATCCTATAAAAAATAGTAGGTGCATTTTTAAGTCTAAATGGCATTACCATGTGATGGAAACAACCCCATTCTATTGCAAAAGTGGTCTTATGTCAATCCTACTATTTTATTTTTATCTGATGGTATATATAAACTCCATTAGTAAAAGAATATATCTATTGCCCCCCTATGCTCTCGAGGCCCTCATCAGTAAAATGTGTAGGAAAAGGATGATGCAAGAAAGCATCATTTAATTTCCTTAGGTTGACACAGATACAGAATTCACTTGTTTTCTTATCATGTATGACCATTTGGATGATCCACTTCGATTATTTGACATGTTCAATAATCCCTACATCCATCATTCTCTCTAATTCTTACTTAACCTTCTCTTTGTATTTGGGGTTCAATCTATATGGTCTCTTGTTAACACGATTAACATATGGTTTCAAAAGAATTTTCATCTCACCCACATCCCCAACATTTCCTTTCATTTTTGTAAACTTGGTCGAGAAGAGGTCTTGAAATTCATGTACTAAATCAGTGATTTTCTCAACAATCTCATCATCCCAGTAATCCCAAATATTTGCAAACTTCATATTCTCATGAGGCCCAATGTTCAATTTATTTATTTTCAGGGGCTTAAAAAACTTTTCATATGATAGACTCTGATCCTTCAGTGGGTGACTACCTTTTGATTCATGGATGTTAGTGCCGCGTGGATTGTCATCTTCAGGTCCCTCAGATATATTGTAAAACTCCACCAGGATTTGGAATGTCACATTCCATTGTGCTAGACTTGAAACTCGATATAGTATTATTAACACTCTCAAGTCGTCAGATCAGTTGAGGAGTCCAACCCCTAGATTCTCTGTCTTGGAAATTTAGGCAAGAGAAGAGGCAAAGGACTGAGCAGAGTCATTTTGTGACCAAAAGAAGAATCTACGAGAGAATATCAAAAGGGATTAAGCGACCCTACAGTGACGAAGGATATGACCAGGTTATGCTTGAGCCTTAGGAAGGGCCAACCCAGAGCAACAATGTACCTACACCTTCGTGCACTGTACCACATTTATGAATAAACAACAGCTCCATGCCAAATTTCCCAGTGTCTCATCAACACACTAATAGTAGCGGATCAGGGAACGCAGAAAGAAGGCCCATAATGGTGGGAGATGATGTGAAGTTACCTCTTTTCCATGGGAATAGGACTAAGAATCCCAAGCAATATTGATTTCTCTACGAAGCGGTATGGACTATGAAGCAAGTCCAAGATGAATATATTAAGAAGGGTTAGTTGGCGATAACTTTTTGAGGTCGTGCATTAGATTGGAATATGAAGTTCAATCAAGTTCCAACAGGGAAGCAATAGAAGACTCTCACGGAAATTAGAACCTGAGTGATTTAAGAATTAAGAAAACACAAATATGAGTTGAAATATATTATAGAATTAAAAAAGATCAAGCAATATATGAATGAATCGGTCTGGGATTTTGATCAACAATTCAAGATGCTGATGGAAAAAGTCAGTTTGGGAATGATCGATGTACTGCATAAGGAATGGTTCATCACAGTGCTAGAACCACATATCCGAATGCTGCATATGCAGTGGAAGATTGCGACGCAAAGCAAATCACTGGAGATCGCAATGAAGCTGGAAGCTTCATCGATCAGTGAAACTGGAGTTGGCATGAATCAGTTCCAATCGCAACTGGAAAATATGATGATCCAATTGCAAGATATCAAGAAGGAAAAGAGATATGCGAAGAAGTATGGTGTATTCGATGTAATACGGAGGGACATTAAATAAATATCAATGTCAAGAATTCCCCAATTACTTATTTTCGGGAGCTCCAAATCCACTAAGCCAAGGTGGCTTACCATGGTGCTGAATCTGTCGAATTCATGGACATCGACACGAGGAATGTATGTATCTACAAAAGATGGTATCCAAGCCTATGAACTTGTTTTGTAATTTTTTTCATTCTATCAACCATGAAGAGAAATATTGTCAAGAATATGACCTACTCTAATAAAGGACAATGGACACGCACTATATGAAGGGGGAGGAACACCGATGGATGGAGAGACCACCACCACATCGACCACCACAAGTTGAATAGCCACAACCACAGTTTGGTATGGACCCATGAAATGCTATAATTATGGAGTATTGGTGAACGATCGGGGATATTTCCCAAACCTGAAGTCACAATGTATCTATTGTACTGTCGCAAATCACATGGTTGAACATTGTCCACAGTTTATTGTGAAATGACAAGCAAAGAATGTTCCTCCACCGTAGATCTAGATTTAGAATGTGAACCAGCCAGTGAATCCACCACAAAACTAGAACCAGGGTCCAATGGTTGGGAATATCTTAGCAGAACCCAAGGATCAACTTGCCGATGTTGGGGTCATTACTCGTGGATGTATGACAATAGGGGATGATGGTATGGTTCCACAAATTTGATTAGCGACTCGGGAGAAGGTGCAGTTTGATCTGGACACTTAGAGGGATACATTCTTTGACACAAGAGAAACCATTAAAAGAGATACGGGTAAGTTTCCTATTTACGAAATGTCACATTTTTTTATTCTGCACTTGTCACAGGACCATCACGGACATATCAAACATTGCAAAGTTTCTTCGAGAGTTGTTTATTGATAGAAAAAAACCTCGATGCGCTAGCCGATATCACAAGTATGCTACATCAATCAGAGAAAGGTCGACAAGACCCTGTTGTGGATTCTTTGCACAAAAATAAAACTGGAAAGGAGATGAGGATGAATTTCTAGATTGGTGATTACGATGTGGACTTGATTACTCTAGATCTAGACTCAAATGTCAACATTTTGACAAAGTAGACATGGAAAAAGATGGGGAAGCCACGATTTCTTTTGTCCCCTATGCAACTATGACTAGTCAATCGGGCCAAAGTGTCGCCAATTGGGAGAGCACCACGATTAATGGTGGAATTTGAAGGAATGAAGACATGCATATTTCGATGTTATCGAAATTGTTGACGAAGGAAGCTCATATACCGCACTATTAGGGATTAGATGGGATAATGAAAACTTGGCAGTGATCAAATACAAAAAGATGGTGATGAACTTTTAGAACCGTGACATAAGATTCATATCCCCATTGGATCTGAGTGAAGGAATAAGATATGTTGAAATAGTCAAGGAAGAAGTTGTAGGAGGATGGGACCATGCGTACAACATTTCAGAGGATTATGTCCACCCCACTATAGATGGAGAGATGGACTGGAGAAGCTTGAGCTCTGCATCATCGGATTCTGACGATGCGATGGAAAAATGGATAAATCGCCTACACGAGGTGTTAATTCAGAAATGTGAATGAATCAATCATTCGCTACGTTGGTTCACAACTGAGGTTGTTGAATTACCGACATACGAAGGTTTTTCTAATTTTCCTGAAATTATTGATGAATTCAAAGACAAGGTATCAAAACCATAGAGACTATGGGGATTGGACAAGGCGTTTAATGGCACTCTAGTACGTTGGTGGGTGACACATAGGAAATCGATCAATGGGTGGTCAGTGTATCACATTTTGACGGAAGTTCATTTTGGTGATGTAGAACACTATCAAATTGAGAAGTATGGCAGACGAAATGATCCCAATGATCATTTGAAATCATGTCAGACCATGTGGGTATCATGATCGAATGATGAGTGGTTATATTCTTCTATATAAAAATTGGATGAAATTATGTGACAATGGTATGTATCAACAGAGCTTTGAAGGGAGATTGCGACGTGGGAGGAATTGACAATATATTTTAGTCACACTTTTAGTTTTGCGGATGCTGATGTAGTAATTCATAGCACACTATATCATATCCACGACGTCATATTGGAGATAGTTAAGTTCACATATCCTATGGAATCGCATCGGGTACAAATGATGCAGTCAATGATGGAGTGTTACAATGCAATCAAACGATCCGATGATGGGGATGGTTGAAGGGATATCAATATTCTAGAATCTAAAGGAAGTCATAACATCGTGGCACCAAAGATTTTGACATACAAGGTTCACTAGGTGTTGAAGATTCGACAGGTCAACATTGGGACAAAAGAGGAACTGATCAAGTTCACTAATATAAGAGATTATTGGGATGAAGAAACAATGGCGAAGATCATTGATCTATTGGACGAGTTTCAAGACTTGTTTCTGACTAAATTCTATGAAATGAAAGGGATCCTAGGATATTTGGGAGAAATGAAAATCCCACTCAAGACAGAAACGAATCCATTGAAGCAGTGACCGTATCGCCTGAATCCGCAATACAAGGAGCATTAGAGGAAATTTCAACTCAAACTAGGCCTTTTAACTTTAACTCAAATTCCATGTCATCATGTGGTAGCCAATGAAATTTCTTTAAATTTGAAATATCGTATAGGTCTTAAACACTTTTTTAATATAAATTTAAGGATAGGTATCATAAAAAAACTACTTTTTTTGTTTGTATTTTCGACATATCTCCCCGTGTTTTTACTCAAATTCCGATCGAGAGAGCTCATTGGATGCGGAATTAAATTTTGCATCCAACAATTACCCACTCGGCATACTTTTGATGGACCCTGCTACCCCAAAAACAAGAAATACCTAAAACAACATGATGATGACATCATCATCACATTTTTTAGGTATTTCTTGTTTTTGGGGTAGCAGGGTCCGTCAAAAGTATGCCGAGTGGGTACTAGTTGGATGCAGAATTTAATTCCACATACAACGAGCCCTCCTGATTGAAATTTGAGGAAAAACACGGGGAGATATGTCGAAAATACAAACAAAAAAGTAGTTTTTCTCTTTTCTTCCTCAAAAATTAATAAATATTATTTTATTATTTTAACTATTATTTTTTTATTTTTTTTAGGAGGCCCATTTTGAGTTGAAATTTCTTCTAATGAAAGTGAAGGATGAGCTTGACAAAATGCAGGACTTAGGAATCATCGAACCAATCGAAGAATCAGAATGGATCATCCCAATGGTCATACAAGATAAGAAGACATGCAAGGTTCGGATCTATATCGACCTTCGAAAGTTAAATGATGCATGCCTTCATGACCCATTCCCTACGCCATTTACTAATGTAGTACTAGAAGGAGTAGGCGGTCAAGAGATATATTCGTTCATGGATGGAGTTTGAGGCTATCATCAGATCAAGATTGCGAAGGAAGATCGGCATAAGAAGAATTTTGTGACTGGGTGGGGATGCTTTCAGTACACCGTGATGTCCTTTGGACTAAAAAATTCACATGCGATATTCTCCAGGATTGTAGTTGTTGCGTTTAAGGAATTTATTCAAAAATTTATGGTGGTCTACATGGATGATTAGACAGTGTATGGGAGGGTAAAGGATCATCTCGCAAATATACAACTGATGTTGGAATAGTGTCGACAACACCAGATTGCACTGAATTCAAATAAATTCATATTTTCTGCACCATTTCAAATTTTGTTGGGGAACATTGTCTGTAAGGAATGGATGTCGGTTGATCCATCTAAGATAGCATTGATTGTTAACTTGCCCCCATCGACGAATGTGAAACAACTTAGAGAGACATTGGTACATATGGGATATTATTGGAAGTTCATAAGAGGATATGGTGCGATCAGAGTCTGTGTTTAATATGGGGTGTGATTAGTGTGTGTTTAATTGAAAGAAAATAATCATTTGAAAAAAGTGTCTACTAGTTAAAATAAAGATTTTTTTAAAATGGTGGATATAGACATTTTTTTCTCTGTAAGAACATCAAGCTAGTATTTCTAACATTATAGACATAGGTTTGATGACTTGGAATCGATAGACAAGATAAAAAATCAATTGGGATGAGAAAAATAGTAGGATTTCAACTTATGAGATGTAAAATGCTCTTATTTGTACCAAAACCTCAACCCACTGGTGAAAGGGTAAAATGATGATGAGTTTGGAAAAATGAAATATGAGCATGATAAGTTGAACACAATGGTATAAAATTCAAGACATGGTGATTCTCTTAACGAGAAACAACCAATCTCTGATACACGACACTAAGTGGAATATTGAAATAACCCACTGAATCCATGAGGGGGTCTACAATATACTAAGTTTTAACACTGTAGATGGATTCGGTGACACCCTCTAGGGAGTCTCGAATCCATATGAAATGTTAAAATTTAGTAAATTGTACAAATTTAATATTGGCACAATTGTAATTTTCCATTGTAGGAGCGGTACAACTAGAAATTATGAAATAAATGACCAATTGTTATGTGGTTAGTTTTAGTTTAAATATTATCCCGTGAAAAAATTGACCTAATTTATCATGGCCAGTTTTAGTTTAGTTCTTATTCCATGACAAGATTGCATTTATCTTGGTCATTTTTAGTTACCTCACTTAAAATTTCTCAAATTTGGTCATTTATCCCTTGAAAAAACCATGGTGACCAAGTTTTTTGGTCACCTGGTCACTTATATCTCATTTCGTACTAGTGTGGTCAGCATGTGCTAGAAGTCTCCTTTAGGGATTATATACCCCTAGACTGATTTAATTTAGCATTAGACTATATGGCCTCGAGTAATACATATGATCATAGGTTTGAAACAGTTCTTATGAGTATGATATGATATAGAATTAATGAAAACACATATAGACCATGCAAAGAAAAATAATATGAGCACATAGATGGAGAGAGAATTTGAATTTCCCATGTATGCCTCCATGTGAACTTGAATTAATAAATACATCAGTTCAGTCTTAGTTGTGATAAAAAAGTTCAGTTAATTAAGGAATCAACTCCTTAATTTATGCAAGTGGTTGTTGAAGATGACGCTGGTGTAGAAGAACTAGTTACATTTAATTCTATTTAGTTCTATATATTTCTGTTAGATACATTCATTTTAGTTCAATTACATTCAGATATGTTCAATTACATTTAGTTATGGTTAGTTACATGCAATTCCATTCAGTTCAGTTCCATTCATTTAGTTAACAAGTAAGTTAGAGGTAGTTAAACTTAGTGAATTAGTGGGGCAACATGGTTGAAGATGATACATTGTTATTAGTGTTAACAAGTTACTGAAGCTTGCAAATATTTGCTACCTTCTTTGTATAACTGATTTTGGCTTGTTAATAAAGTATGATGGACTTGGAAAGACGATCATAGTGTTCCATTTAATCTCTAATCTCTTATGCTCCCAGGAAAAGAAATATACTATTCTTTTGTAATAATTCTTTGTCGATTATCAATCATACTCTAAGATTGTTTGTTGGTTTTTTTATCCTCCAAATCAGTGGAGGGTTTCCCAAGGTATATCATGTGTTCTATCATTTGATTTATTTATGTCTTTGGATTATTTATGAGATCTATCTACACTCTAATTGTATATTAAACTTTTATATTTCAGGAATCTCCATTTTTTTTCAAACATTAAGAAAAGCGCCATTAAAGAAACTACTCCACTTGCAGTAAAAGGAGTTATTACCATGCATTAAATGTGTATTTGACAGAAAAACACGCAACAAAATACCCGGCAACACAAAACTATTCGTGACACAAATATAAATCTGACACAAAATTATCTTGGACTTGGGACACACAATATACAAGACTTAACTACATAATCTTAACTACCAAAATGAATTAATCAATAAATCGAAGTTAAGAAAAAAAAATATACAAATGGTTAAGCTAACCATTAAAACAATTTGGCCTAATAAAAAGAATAACAAAAAATATAACTTAAAAAAAAAAGTAACAATTACAATGCTATAATGACCCGAAATTATAACTTTGAGAAATATGTGAAAGGAGATCAAGTTGTTAGAGATATTGAAAAAAATATTTATACCATATACATTAGACAAAATATTTATACCATATAAATTAGACTTTAAATACAAGGCCATGTATTGTATGTTATTATTATAATGTTATTTAAAGATATCATAAACATAATAGAGAAGTTGAAATAAGAAAGACTATAAAATTTTTAAAGATCCATAATTTTCTTAATATGTAAAAACCTTAGTGAATTTTATTAATTTTGAAAATTATATAATTATAAAATAATTTTAAATTCCTAAAATATAAAATAAAATAATTAAAATCTTACGAAAATGTGGTGTGAACAACTACTATAACTACAATGAAAAATAAAATAATTAAAGACTCTTAAGGAAACCTGCCAACGAGGACCATAATTCTTAATGAAATGTGTCAATGGCCACCGTAAAGATACTAGAAAATAAAATAGTTAGATTCCTAGAATTGAAATCTACAAATGATTACCGTTAAGAACTAGAAAACATTATAATAAAGTAGAAATTGTTATATGTAAAAGTTAAGAAATAAAGAATATAAAGATAAAGAAAAAAATGGTATTTGTAAAGGCTTCATAACAAGATATTAACATAATTTGTCCATTCTAATTTATGATAGAAAAGTTATAATAAAACTATTGAATAAACAATAATGAATTTGGAAAATTATATAGAATAATAATACCTATGGAAAAAGATTAAATATTTTTCTATCTAATTTTACTATAAATATATATACGTTTTCCAAACTTTTTTATATAAATTTTTTTTCTAACTATGACCGAACTAAATCACTATTATAATCAAAATATTAACATAATGAAATGACGCAGAATTACTCTAAGAAATAATAAGCTACTTATATATAAAAATGTAATATTATATCTATCTTTATTTACTAATGTAAAGATTTGATAATTTTTTTAAAGATTTTTTTATTAATAAAATAAAAAATTATATAATATTATAAAGATTTATAATAATAATAATAATTAATAATTAATATTATATCTATTTGTCAGCTCCTCGTGGGAAGATATGTCTCTTTGAGGATGTTCAAAAATGGCCATCATGCATCTCAAGAGGCTATGAGGTCACCTTGGGAAATGGAACAAGACCACTTTTGGAGATATTTTCAAAGACAAAGGAGCAATCCAAAACAACTTAGCTTCCATCCAACGCCACGCTATGGACCATGACTTTGACCAACAAACTAAACTTCACGAAAGGGACCTAATGCACCAACTCAACAAAAGATGTGAACACGAAGCAATCTATTGGAACCAGAAGGCAAGGGTCAAATGGATAAAGGAAGGAGAAAAGAATATGAGCTTCTTCAACAAGTCTACCATCCAGCACAGAATGAAGAACATGATTTAGCAAATTGCACATGGAAAATGGTCAGACCTTGGAGGGGAATAATGACATATGTGGAGAACTAATGAGGCATTTCAGTCAGCTCCTCTTGGAACCAAACCGTTCCCATCATGCGGTGGTGCACAAGGTGATCTAGCACATCCCTGCTTTGGTCAACAATGAGCATAACCACTCCCTCATGCAACCCATCACAATGCAGGAGGTAGAAGCAGCGGTAAAGAAAATGGTAGATAGTTTAGCCCGAGGACGAGATGGCTTTACCATTGATTTCTTTCACCATTGCTGGAATATGCTCAAAGACAAAGTCCTCGATTCGGTGGAGGAATATCGCCAAAAAATATGGATCCTACCAATGCTCACAGCTACTCATGTTGCTCTTATCCACAGCTTAACAATATGGTGTTGTATAATGCTATAATAACCCAAAAGTATAACTATAATATCAAGTTATTATCTATGTTAAAAAATATATATATATGTATAATGTAAACTAGGCTTTAGATATAATGTAAATAATGTAAAGCCATTTTTGAAAGCTATGTCCAAATCCCAAAAAATGCACTATTAAAATCCAAAAATAATCTTAATAACAACCATAACCATAATTAAACTTCTTTGAAAATTGACAATCAAAACCATAAACATACTTAAAAAATAAAAAAATTCCACTCCTAAGTAAATATGCCATTGATTACCATAACCATACATACTAGAAAATAAAATAATTGGACTCCTAAGTAAATCTGCGGATCACTAGCTTATCCAGACTGCAGACTGAAAAATAAAATAATTAGACTAGGCAGAACGATGCCCAGGGCCACTATAACCAGACTGAAGAAAGATTCCATAGTCACTCTAACCAAACTGAAAAATAAAATAGTTAAACGTGCTAATAATGGCGACAACAACTAGACTGAAAAATAAAATAATTAAGCTGCTAAGAAAATCTCGTGTCAACCATGGCCATAATCTCCTTGAGGCCGGCCATGATCCTCTTGAGCTTGTAAATGATGGCCATAACCTTCTCGAGCTTGTAAATGGCGGGCATAACCAGCTTGTTGTGGAAAGAATTGTTGTGGAGGTACATGAACTGTGTTTCCAAACTGATCACGATCACTGAATCCGACGAAATGCTGTGGCGGTAAAGCCGTGTTTGCAGGCTGATCTCCAAATCCGAAGAAGTGCACTTGGGGTCCTGGCCGTGCCGGTATAGCCTTGTATTGAGGCCGATGACCATTATCGATTCTTAAGAAATGTGCTGGACGTACCAGTGGAGGTAAAGCCCTCCATTGTTGAGCCTGTAAGTAGTCATGTCGAAAGAAGAATTGTTGTGCAGGTACATGAACAGTGCCGTTTGCAAATCTGAAAAAATGCGGTGGAGGTAACGCTGGATGTACAGCCTGCATGTTTGCAAGCTGATCGTCAATCCGAAGTGAACCGGGGATCATATAAGCGGTGGACGTATAGCCATGTTTCCAAGCTGATAATGAGGAGGTAACAGTGGATTCACAAGTAGCTGATGAGGAGGACGTATAGCCATGTTTCCAGGTCTGAAGAATTCTTGGGGAGGTGACAGTGCTGAAGAATTCACAGCTGGTAGCGGTGGAGGTACAACAATATTCGCAGGTTAATTACCAAATTCGTTGAATTGTGGTGGACGTGCAATCCCATTTGGTGGAAAGGCGCGGTGCCTATGACTCTCCTGTTGTCCTCTTACCACATTTGGTGGAAAGCGGTGCCTATGATGCTGCTGTTGTCCTCTTACCCCATTTGGTGGAAAGCGGTGCCTATGATGCTGCTGTTGTCTCCTTACCCCATTTGGTGGAAAGTGGTGCCTATGATGCTCCTCTCTGGGTGGTTCTTGTACTCTTCTTAGCCACCATTTGAGGGGAGGTCCAATTTCCATATCAAGCAACTTAGGTTCCTTCTCTACCAGTTCTTTCAATGCTTCCTCCTTAGCAGCCAGAGCCTCATTATCTTTTGCCTCACTCTCGAACAAACTACACCGGTTACAGTTTTGACACCGCCGTTTCCCTGGTTCTTCACTATATTGAACACAACTACAAAAATGCCGATGTGAAACTTCCTGTCTGCAAATGTAACACATTCTGTTTCCACACCTGCATCTCACCTCATTGCACCCATTGATCTTGATCAATTCCCAACGGCAAACGTTACGTTCTCTTATTACAGCTTTTGACATCTTCTCTTCAACTTCTGTACGAAGAGCCGTCTCAAGATCTTTCTCAACATTGTCACAGCTTAAAGGTAAGTGACTCAGTTTCTTGCATTGGATACAAGAAGCATTCAAGCATTTTAGGTTTGGACAGTCCAAAACTTTTACACACTTGTCTATTTCATATGGAATTTCACAAAATGGGCAGTAAACCAAGTCTTCAATTTTCGCTTCTGCTACAGCGTCCTAGGCCTGTCGATTCTCATATTTTTGAATGACATTATTTGGAAGAGCTCTATGAATCTCTGACAAAGGAATTGACTCGCTGCAGTAATCCATTGACATGCATGATAGAGTGCCATACGGCTTTGAGACTTCCATAAATGATTTCTTCTACCCCCCTCTTTATACAGGAAAAACAAAACCGATGCCCAGTAGGACACTGTATCATATTTTCTAATTCAAATTTCCAATAACAACATTTACATTCGATAAACTCTGCTTCTACTCCATCCATTTCAATTCCTGGTGTGTCACTCTGAATTTTGGTTTCAAGATTAGTTATGCGTGCCATAGCCATGCAAGAGCTTTCTGCATCTAAATTCATTGTAGTCGCAACTTTTCGACGAATCGTTTCATCAAAGTTACCCATTATCTGCATACCCTTCTCGTTTTGGGAATGATTAAGCTGTCCAATGAAAGAATATATTTCTGCTTCTTGATCTCTTATTCTCATGACTTCTGAAGGTCCATCCTCTAACGAATCCAAAGCAACCAACTTTTCGTCTGAAGAAGATAATGAACTTGCGGCCATATTCTGGATATTTGATCTGATGCCTGCCATATGAGAGCTCTCAGCACAGTCTGAAGAAGACGATGAACGTCCGGCCATATTTTCGAAGTTCGCTAAACTAGACTTACTTCTGTAATTTGATGAAAATTCCACTTTGGCGTCTGCAGCATGCGAAGCCTTTGCCCCAGAAGATGATGAAAATCAATAGGCGTCTGCAGCATGTGAAGTGTTGGTTACAGTATGGATAAGTAAAGATAAGACATCATTAAATACAAATCCAACCTAAAGCTTCAATACAAGTCTAACCTAAAGCTTCAAGCCGACGACACAAATTCTGGAATTTGGGCTGTTTTAAGAGATTTTTTTTTCCCTCTTTTGGGCTTTGGTCATGTCCGGGTTGACGAAAATATTTTGGGGAGAATTGGTTTTTTTTTTTTTTTTTTCGCTTAAAACTGTTCAATGGCCCGATTTGGTGATTGTGTCGTGAGGTTTAGGAACGTTTTTAGTTGGCTAAGCTGATCCAATAGGAATTAGAATATGGGTGAATATGGGTAAATTTAGGAAGTTGGTATTATTTTTTATAAAATTTAAATTTAAAATTTCTTGTTTTATTTATATATACTTAGTCTATGCTATTTAAATTAACAAATTTAATTATAGTTTATTTTTAAATATTATTTAAACTGTCAAAATTGTGTTTAATGAAATGTTTTTTTTTTTTAATTAAAAAAGAAGAAGTTAATAAGTGGGTTGTTTGCACGTAAAATAATTTAATGATAAATGTTTACCACTTTGTATGCATTGGGTTCACCACCTTAATCTCATCAATTGATGGATGTGTACCAACCCATGTTCCACCATTTTAACATGGACCTAGATTTGCAAGTGCAAATTTGCATAAATTAGTGCTCCATCATACCATGTAAATAGATCATTATGGTAATTTCTAAAGTATATTCTTTAATTTTTTTTCCATATGATAAAGAACAAGATCAATTCTAAGAAGTTTCCATTTTGCATTAAAATCTTGGGGTCATTGAAGTCGACTACATGGGTTTAAGTCTCATTCCCATGTTGTTTTACCATAAGGGTAGAACCAAAATATATCGGTGGGTGCTTCACTAAAAAAACAATTTTATAACACGTCCATTCATAAAAAGGTTTTTTAAATTGAAAAATCATAATCCAATATATTGGCCAAATATTAAGGGCAGATGAGCTTCTTTTAAAACTTGGGTATAATATGGTAAGGTGGGGTAGGGGTTGTTTGAGGGGCCGGGTATATATCAAATTGATGTGCCCATGCATGTGGTAGAAGTTTTTTCAGGTTGGTATGGTGGTGATGGACAGGTTTTCAAGTTCGGTTCTGCTTCAGGTCGTTGTGGATGTTTCTTCATGTAGTCATAGTGGTGGAGCGTTTTTCAAGTTCGGCTCTGCATGAGGCTGTGGTGGAGGGTTTCTTTGAGGTTTTCCCGTGCTGGGTTTTCTTAGTGTTTGGGTATGCTTCCGGCCGTGGTGGAGGCTTTCCTTGAGTGGTGGATGGTTTCTTTGGGTTCAACTCCATTTCACACTGTGTTGAAGGGTTTCTTCGAGTTGTTCTCGTGGTGGAAGGTTTCTTTAGGTCATATCTAGCATTTTTATGCACATCACGTTGTATACATTTTTATTAAACTATTGAGAGTTTACCAGAGCTATATGATTTCCCTCTTTGACGATAATAGATTCAAGCAGAGCCTCGTGCTTTCCAGAGCAGAGTTTGGGATTTTGTTGCCATACTTGCAACAATTCCTTTGATTGATGTTTTTCTCGGTTACATTTCCCATCACATTGGGGGACGTCGTGTTCGAGGGGCCAAGGATATATAAAATTTATGTGCTCGTTCCCATGGTGGAGGTTTGTTTGAGTCATTTTCGTGGTGGAGTATTTTTCAGGTTTAGCTCTGCTTCAGACTGTGGTGGAGGTGTTTTCGAGTCGTTTTGGTGATGGTGGGTTTTTCAAGTTTATCTTTGCTTTAGGTCGTGGTGGAGGAATTATTCGATTCATTCCCATGGTGGATGGTTTCTTGATGTTTAGGTTTTCTTCAAGTCATAGCGAAGGGTTTCTTCGAGTCATGGTCATGGTGGATGGTTTGTTTGGGTTAGGCTCTACTTCAGGTCATGTTGGAGGGTTTATATGAGTTGTGGCCATGGTGGAGGGTTTTGTTGGGTGATATTGATTGTTTTCATGCACATCATGTTGTATACATTTTTATTAAACTATTTAGAGTGACCAGAGCTCTAGGATTTCCCCTCATTGATGATAGTAGATTCTAGTAGACACTGGTGCTTTCGAGAGTAGACTTTGGGATTTCATTGCCATACTTGCAACATTGATTTTGATTGATGTTTTCGTTGCGTTACATTTCCAAATCAGTTGTCAGATAATGTTGGGGAGGGTGCAGGGGTGCCGATATTTTCCATGATTTTTCCTTTTTAATTGTTTCTGAAGGTTGTTAACACTAGGTACCTATCCATGTCAGTTTCCTCAGCTCTAGATTACTTTTATATGATGTTTGTCCAAGGAGGTCATATTTTCATCATCCATTTCATTCTTATTTATCTCGTGGTGCTTTTGATAACTACGAGATATTCATTCATCGTATGCTTGAAATGCAAATATGATTTTTCGTGTTTCAGCATGTCCAGACTGTCGATCTCATGGCTTCCATAGGGCTCATCTTCTCGTTGCAAGTAAGTCCAATTCATTAAAAATATATAGGAACCATATTTTGAGGTGATTTTGTGGTGATTTTAAGAAGTGTTGAATTTTTTGGCATATTTTTACAGGGCACTGTGCTTATTTAGACTTAGAGATGACACTTCTTAAAACTCTTTTTTAGACTTAGAGATGACAATTCATAATTTCAATAGTAATGGTGAACTTCCTAGCTATACTTTAATTTATTAACCCACGAATGTGCTATGTTGATTTGGGATTGTGACTTCTGTATGCAAACACAAGACTATAATCCAAATTATAAATGAATGCAACCCAACTAACTTGAATAACTGATAAATGAGTATTAGCAGATATTTTTTGTAAGTAGGGTAGTCACCCTCTTCTATAAGGAAGGTATGGCGTAACGTGAAGGAAAGGTCATTCTTCACATTGTATGTGTGGATCTTTCTCTAATCGAATGCCCATTCATTAAGTAAGCGACCATTGTTGAGTCTTGTGGATCATCGAAACATACATAAGGTTCAATAGTATTCATAGAAGGGTCCTAACTGATAGGAAGGTTGGAAGGGCGGTGTTAGGGGGTAGTCAGATCATGGGGGCTTCACTTGTTGGCAAATACCCTATCACGTTAGCTCATATTGTGGGTTTTAAAATTATAAAAAATCAAACCAATATATTGCAGGTATTGGGGGGATGAGGGGTTTAAGGTGGGGGTGGGTAGGGTGCTTTATAAGGATTGAGGTATAAAAAGGGGTGGGGAGGAGGTTTTAAGTATTGGGAGGGAGTTTCAACAAAAAGAGTTTGGGTCAATATCTTTTGAAATTAAGGGTATTCTTTAATATCCCACGATCGCACGTGCTATGTGAGAGGAGTCACTAAGTGAAGTCCCCATGGGTCAAATACCCTACTTGGATATAGGTATCCCCATAGATATCTCTTTCTCTTAGAAGAGGTATCAATAATGGAGGATGCATATTTTGTTGTCCTTCTTCCTTAAAAATTAGTTCATAACCTTCACTCCTCCATAAGAGGGAAACAAGAGGTTATAGCTTTCCTAGCTACTACCACAAGGCTAAGAAGTTTATAGATAATAAAGTGTTTTTTCCTAGGTTCAAATTAGAGGCTCTTCAAAATCACATATTATAGAAAATTTGAATCATATCCAAGGGAATCATGTTAAAGTGGAAGAGTTGGCAATGGTAAGAAAATGTGTAAATGCTAGTTCAATATAAACAAGATAACCTCCGGGCTTCATAAATCACATAATTGGTGGTCTAGTATGAAATCCCAAGCTAAGAAACAATGGATGTAAGAGATGGATTCCTTATCTTATATAGACAAATAATTATCATATTAAGAACATTCATTCAATGAGTTATAACTTGACAATTATATAAATTGATTAAGCTATAAAGCAAAGATTTGAACACTATAATAGTAATGGATGCAATTACATATGAAACACTAAAAGAAGAAATGCTAAAAAAATATTAAAATTGTTAAAATAATTGCATATAATAGAGCTTCTATAAGAGTGTCAAGTAAAGTACAGAAAAATTGTAAAAAAATATAAATAAAGCTATGGGAAATGAAATTGAAATGACAGAATAAAAAATTAGAACACTGCATGTTCTTACATTAGATCCTTAACTTCTTTAAGAAGGGCCCTTCCTTAAGGTGCTCACAAGAACCTTAATTAAATCACCAAATGATTAAAGGTTAGAAAACCATCATCTCTCTATTGAAACATTCATAACATAAGAACAAAATAACCTTTCTACGATTCAAATGGACTGTCACAATATGCTTAACAATATGTAATATAATTTCCAATGTATTTTTTGTTTTTTAGAATCTTATTTATAATGCAAACTAATTTCTAGATAATTATCCCAATAATACTTATTGAACACTATTTCTCCTCTATAATCCTAAAATCAAGCAATCTAGTCTCAAGGGAATACCTCCTAGACCTTAATTGCCTCTTTCAACAATTTGAATGAGGATCATAGATGTTTGGTTGATTTTATTAATTAAGAGCTTATGAGATTTGGAAGGGAAGAATATCCCTTATCTTTGTCATGAGGAATTGGTTTCTCATTTATGGATATTATTTCACTAAAGTGCCAAAGATTCGATCTCGTCCCTTCACCATTAGTTCATTAACTTTGGATTACATCTGTTAGAAATAATGTTGAATTCATTATATTTTGAGTACATATGTACTGTTGATTGAAGGAAGCCTAGAAAACTAAAATTTCCATGACATTTTTTAGGACAAATGTGTTTGTCTGGTTAAAACCATTTCAAGCAGGATTTGGAAACCAAGCTTTTTATTTGATTCTTCTTGCACTTGTTAAAAGCCAATGTTAAAAATATAGTCTTAAAAAAAAATTATATTCTTTATGTGGGATTTATTGAGCACAAATCCAAAGAATGTTAGAACTAAGGATAATTGTTTATGTTTTTGCAGCTATGATCTACTAGGTGTCAAAGGACTTTCTCAAGCTTTATGCAGATCTACTGGAAAAGATGGAGTCCCTAACTATAAATGTTTACACCTACCTATCAATTCTATGTTGAAAATGCATGTAAATATTGAGGTATGACTATTCATTTACAAAATATTGAACAAGCAGTGCGATCCTTCTTATTCTCTCATAATTGTTTTATGGTGGTAGACATCTTCGATACGACCTTTTATGGTGGTAGGAAACCTCAATATGACCTTTTATTGTTTGTGTTGTATTGAGGGGAATCGAATTTGATGAATTTAGGTATAATTACTTTATTAATGTTCAAGAGAATCTCCATCAAAAATTGTATAAGTACATGGGTTGTCCTTTGATTCCTACACTTCTTGTTACTTGGCAAGAATAGTCTTGGAAAATGCAAGTATTGTGAAAAAGGAGATGGTTTTATCCACCTTGATGATACGTTGTTGTCTTGTCGGTAAGTAAGGTTGTTACCCCACCTTGAGGGTACACCTTGTTCTTGTGGGTGCAAGTGTTTCCCACTTTGATGTAATTCATCTTGGTGACATATGACCTTGTGGTGACCTCTAGATTGGTCCTTATGCTAGTGCCCCTTCCTAGTGTTGTACCTTGGCCCTTTTGTTGTGATGACTTATTTTATTTTATAAGTGAACATAATATTGTTTTATGTTGATTTTTGGTAACTTTCCTAAAAGGTAGGGTTACATAGATGACCCTCCTAGAAGACCTTTCAAGCCTATGAATAAAGTTTTAGATCTCATTCTGATGCATAAAGAGAAAAGTATGAGATATGCTCATCAACATCTAATTTGGATTTGTTGTTATGTTGGATTGACATCCAAGGGTTTGTGCTGCTCTTTCCTTCTCCATTACATGTGACCATTCTTAAGGCTACAATGATCTTGCTTTGTTGAGTTATGATATTTATTGGCATGTCTAAGCTAAGGTCTTGACTATTGAAGCCCCTCAGGGTTGGGATGTTGCTATTGTAGCCTTTGTGGGTTGGGTCATGACTGGTTGTATCTATATTGGGTGGAGTCATGATTGTTGAATCTCCTTAGGGTTGGGCCATGAGTGTTGGAAGCATATCACGTTGGGTTGTGGCTATTTGTGAGCCTATTAGGTTAGTTCATGACTGTTTGTGGGCCTTCTAGGTGGATCCATTACCATTAAAATGGGACCTTACCATTGAGGACATGTCTTACTAATCCGTGAATTTATGAGTTTTTTGTAGAGAAACCTGTGCCAATAGGTGGGTATCCTAAGCTTGCTAGTGGGTGAGTTTATATTTTTGAAGCAAGGTGTGAGTCTGTTGTTGAGTGTTATGAGCATGAGCTATGAACTCTGCTATTGGATTAGGACCATGATATTAGCATTGACTATGTAAGGGTTGCATGAATTTTCTTATGGTAATTTTCCTCGATCGGGATCTATCTTGTGGGATTAACCCTCACCTTGGACTATCTTATTGATGTTATCTTCACCATGGACTATTTTGTGGAACTTTGGTTTATTTTTTGTATACTATCATAGGATAACCTTTGCTTAAGTATGAGCCATGATTTTGTAGTGGGAATTTAGTGTGGGCCCAGCTGAATTTCTGTGGTTTATTTGCTACCTGTGTATGGTTTCTCCTTGATTGAGTACTACTGTTGAGGGTTTGATTCTTTGTATGAAGCTGCCCTATGATATTCTATTGTTTCAATTGGTAATATTGAATGCTACACTCCCTACAGTAATTGACTAACTCTACCCACCAGGTCCTTCTCTCTCTTAGGTGTATCCATGTCCATCTTTTGATTGACTTGTCTCCTAGGAGACAAGATCTGATCTGAAAGTATATTTGAGTTTAAGGAAGGTCCAAATCATAATCCCTTTTATTTGTTTTGTTAATATTAATGTACTGTTGTTCATGATGATGATAAGTATTATTTTATTATGTACTTTACCGTATAGGGGTAGAACCAAAATATATCCACGGGGGATTCACTAGGAAGACAATTTTATAACACATCCATTCATAAAAAGGTTTTTGAAATTAAAAGTGGGGGGGGGGGGGGGGGGGGT
>LPNX010202730.1:78959-90365 GCA_001517045.1 Pseudotsuga menziesii
GTGATGGATGGGTTTTCAAGTTGGGCTCTCCTTCAGGCCGTGGTGGAGGTTTCTTCAAGTCGTCATAGTGGTGGAGCGTTTTTCAAGTTCGGCTTTGCTTGAGGCTGTGGTGGAGGGTTTCTTTGAGATTTTCCTATGGTGGATCATGTTTTCTTTGAGATTTTCCCATGGTGGAGGATTTCTTCCAGTCATTGGTGTATTCTTTGTGTTCAGGTCTGCTTCAGGCCATGGTGGAGGCTTTCCTTAAGTGGTGGATGGTTTCTTTGGGTTCGAATCCACTTCATACTGTGTTGAAGCATTTCTTCGAGTTGTTCTCATGGTGGAGGATTTATTTAGGTCATATCTAGTGTTTTCATGTACATCACGTTGTATACATTTTTATTAAACTATTGAGAGTTTACTAGACCTATAGGATTTCCCTCTTTTACAATAATAGATTCTATCAGAGACTCGTGCTTTCCAAAGTAGAGTTTTGGATTTTGTTGCCATACTTGCAACAATTCCTTTGATTGATGTTTTCTTGGTTACATTTCCCGACCACATTGGCGGACATGGTGTTTGAAGGGCCAAGGATATATCAAATTTATGTGCTCATTCTTGTGGTGGAGGTTTCTTTGAGTCATTTTGGTGGTGGAGTATTTTTTAGGTTCAACTCTGCTTCAAACTGTGGTGGAGTGTTTTCGAGTCATTTTGGTGATGGAAGGTTTTTTAATTTCTTCTTTTCTTTAGACCATAGTGGAGGGATTCTTCGATTCATTCCCATGGTGGATGATTTCTTCATGTTCAGGTTTACTTCAGGCCGTAGTGAATGGTTTCTTCGAGTCATGATCGTGGTGGATGGTTTTTTTGGGTTAGGCTCTACTTCAGGTCATGTTGGAGGGTTTATATGAGTTGTGGCCATGGTGGAGGGTTTTGTTGGGTGATATCGATGGTTTTCATGCACATCACATTGTATACATTTTAATTAAACTATTTAGAATGACCAGAGCTCTAGGATTTTCCCTCATTGACGATAATAGAATCTAGTAGACACTGGTTCTTTCGAGAGTAGACTTTGGGATTTCATTTCCATACTTGTAACATTGATTTTGATTGATGTTTTTGTTGGGTTACATTTCCAAATCCATTGTCAGATAATTTTCGGGGGGGGGGGGGGCAGGGGGGCTGATATTTTCCATGATTTTTCCTTTATAATTTTTTCTGAAGGTTGTTAACACTAGATCCCTATCCATGTCAGTTTCCTCATATTTATCTTAGTTTTATATGATGTTTGTGCAAGGAGGTCATATTTTCATCACCCATTTCATTATTATTTATCTCATGGTTCTTTTGATAACTAGGAGATATTCATTCATCGTATGCTTGAAATGCAAATATAATTTTTCTTCTTTCAGCATGTGCAGTTTGACAGTCTCATGGATTCCATAGGGCTCATCTTTTGGTTGCAAGTAAGTCCATTCATTAAAAATATATAGGAACCATATTTTAAGGTGATTTTAAGTGTTGAATTTTTTGGCATATTTTTATAGGGAATTGCTCTTATTTAGACTTAGAAATGACACTTCTTAGAACTATTTTTTAGAATTAGAGATGACAATTCATAATTTCAATAGTCATGGTGAACTTCCTAGCTGTACTTTAATTTATTAACCCATGAATGTGCTATGTTGATTTGGGATTGTGAATTCTATATGCAAACACAAGACTATAATCCAAATTATAAATGAATGCAACCCAACTAACTTGAATAACTGATAAATGAGTATTAGCAGGTATTTCTTGTAAGTAAGGTAGTCACCCTCTTCTATAAGGAGGGTAAGGCGTAACATCAAGGAAAGGTCATTCTTCGCACTGTATGTATGGATCTATCTCTCATCGAATGCCCATTCATTAAGTAAGTGACCGTTGTTGAGTCTTGCGGATCCTTGAAACATACATAGGGTTCAATAGTATTCATGAAAGTGTCCTTACTGATAGGAAGGTTGGAAGGGCGATGTTAGGGGGTGGTAAGATACCCTACTTGGATATAGGTATCCCCATATATATCTCTTTCTCTCAGGATAGGTATCAATAATGGAGGAGGAATATTTTGTTGTCCTTCTTCCTAAAAATCAGTTCATAACCTTCACTCCTCCATAAGAGGGAAACAAGAGGTTACAGCGTTACTAGCTACTACCACAAGGATAAGAATTTTATAGATAATAAAGTGATTTTTCCTATGTTCAAATTAGAGGAACTTCAAAATTACATATTATATCAAAGTTGAATCATATCCAAGGGAATCATGTTAAAGTGGAAGAGCTGGCAATGGTAAGAAACTGTGTAAATGCTACTTCAATATAAACAAGATAATCTTTGGGCTTCATAAATGACATAATTGGTGGACTAGGATGAAATCCCAAGCTAAGAAATAATGGATGTAAGAGATGGATTCCTTATTTTATATAGACTAAAAATATCATATTAAGAACATTCATTCAATGAGTTATAACCTGACAATAATAGAAATTGATTAACAAGCTGTAGACCAAAAATTAGAACACTATAATTGTAATGGATGCAATTGCATATGAAACACTTAAAGAAGAAATGCTAAAAAAATATTAAAATTGTTAAAATAATTGGATATAATGAGCTTCTATAAGAGTGTAAAGTAAAGTATAGAAAAATTGTAAAAAAAAATAGAAATAAAGCTATGGGAAATTAAATTGAAATGATAGAATAAAAAATTAGAGCACTACATGCTGTTACATTAGATCCTTAACTTATTTAAGAAGGGCCCTTACTTAAGGTGCTCACAAGAACCTTAATTAAATCACCAAATGATTAAAGCTTAGAAAACCATTATCTCTCTATTGAAGCATTCATAACATAAGAACAAAATAACTTTGCTACGATTCAAATGGACTGTCACAATATGCTTAACAATATGTGATATAATTTCCAATGTATCTTTTGGTTTTTAGAATCTTATTTATAGTGGAAACTAATTTCTAGATAATTCTCCCAATAATACTTATTGAAGGTTATTTCTCCTCTAGAATCCTAAAATCAAGCAATATAGTTTCAAGGGAATACTTCCTAGACTTTAAGTGCCTCTTTCAACAATTTCAATGAGGATCATAGATGTTTGGATGCTTTTATTAATTAAGATCTTTTGAGATTTGGAAGGGAAGAAGATCCCTTATCTTTTTCATGAGGAATTGGTTTCTCATTTATGGATAGTATTTCACTAAAATGCCAAAGATTCGATCCCGTCCCTTCACCATTAGTTCATTAACTTTGTAGTACATCTATTAGAAATAATGTTGAATTCATTAAATTTTGAGCAAATATGTACCGTTGATTGAAGGAATCCTAGACAACTAAAATTTTCATGACATTTTTTAGGACAAATGTGTTTTGCTGGTTAACAACATCTCAAGGAGGATTAGGAAACCAAGGTTTTTATTTGATTCTTATTGCACTTGTTAAAAGCCAATGTTAAAAATACAGTCTTCAAAAAAATTTATATTGTTTATGTGGGATTTAATGAGCACAAATCCAAAGAATGTTTGAACTAAGGATACTTGTTTATGTTTTTGCAACTATGATCTACTAGGTCTCGAAGGACTTTCTCAAGCTTTATGCATATTTATTGGAAAAGATGGCCCTCCGACTGACTCCATCATGAGAAATATATGTTGGAAAGACCTTTTGGACATAATGAATGTAAAACTCAGTTGCTCAACCCATATATCCCTTAATCTCCCTTGTCATTTCACTCTTGTAAAATTCATCCTGCAAACTATGCCCCTCTATATTTTCTCCACTCTAGATGCACCGAAGTCCATTCTCAAAAATCTCATAGAATTGTAGTGCACGTTCCTCTAGGGATTGACTAAAAAATACAATGAATGGTCTTTAGTAATCTGGAACACTCTTTTCACTCCAAATATTGATGGAGGCCTTTGCTTGAGAGATCCTTCCATCAACAACCAAATCAACAATGCCAAGATCCGCTGGAGATGGATAATTCGCACCACGGAACCTTGGGCCTTTCTCTGGAATTCCAAATATTCTTCTTTCTGGACAAACAATATGTCATTCATTTCAAATTTGACATCAAAGGATCGCATATTTGGAACTATTTTCAAAGCAATCAGAGTCCCATACAAAACTAAATCTCTTGGGAGGTGTAGAATGGGAATACAACTAATTTCTTTTAGGACTCTTGGAACCAATAAGGAGCGTTAAGAGAAGAGCATAATCTACAAACTCTACATGAACACTTGATGCTCAGAAATGCCTCCAAGTTCAGTGACATGTGGGAAGATAATTCTATGGGAGATTATTTCAGATAATGGAAGGAATTTGAGTGGTGGAAATCTCTAAGACCCATGAAAGATATACAAATATCATGGGATGACTTTCAAACCAGGAAAATTATAATAAATTAGGACAATGAAAAAATAAGATGGGGCCTCTCTCAGAAAGGTGCTTTCAACATGAAATAAGATGCTTCCATTTTCACCAACACAGGCACTTACGACCACGATCCCAAGTGGAAAAAGGATATGGAAGGCTAACCTCTAGGCCAACATATCTGCTTTCCTTTGGCTCCTGGTACGTAGATGCATCCTAACTTGGGAGAATATACAAAAGAGAGGAAACATAGGACCTTCTTGGTTCTATCTTTGTAAAGCTAATGAAGAAACTATTGATCACCTCTTGGACAAGTTCTAGTTCGCTCACAAAAATTGGAAAGAGGGGGGAAGAATCTTCAAAACTTTGACAGAGTAAAGGGTCTCCTGGACCTAAACCTAACAAAATGGTCTCACCAAACCTACATTATCATGATACTAAAAAGAATCTGGGAATTATTCCCAGGATTCGTAGTCTAGGAACTATGGATAGAAAGGAAAAATAGAATCTTCAAAAACTAGAGAAGAAGCAAAGAGGATTTTTAGAATATTGTAAAGAGACACAACATGGATACATTAATACTCTCACCTTGGAAATACCAACAGTAATGAAATGCAAATTCTGCATGACTGGGAAATCACCACCATTCCTTACTACATTGGCCCGGCCAAAACAAAGATGATCAAAGTAAACTGCCCCAACCAGTGGCTTCCTACCCCCCTCAATACTTACAATCTTATATTTTATAAAGCCTCCAAAGGAAAGATAGGTCCTGCGAGATTTGGAGGTGCCATTTTCAACAATGAAGGGAAATTTTGGGAGCCATTCGGGGCTCTCTTAGCATCACCACAAACAATTTCACTGAGTTGGAAGGAATGTTGGTTGGACTCTCTTAGGATTTCTTCATGAATTGGATCCCCCTCATACTGGAAATTGAATCCCTTCTTATCATCAATATGGCCGCTAGAATTTAGTCAGGCTAAAAAGGAAGTAAAGTGGCCAATAACTATAGATTGGAAATCAAGCTCAGATCTCTTAACCTCATCTTTGGAGCCAATGCTGCGATCGTCTTTCAGCATGTCAAAATAAAATAAAATAGGCTTGTAGATGCCATTTCCAACAAAGGAGTTACCTAGAGTCCTTCCATACACTACTCTCGTTGGTACAACAACATTGGACCCAAAGACAAGGAAAAATGGGATCAAATCGCGACACAGTATTATCCCACCCCAAATTTGGGTGTGCATGCAAAGGTTGACAGATGTCAAGGGTAGTACATGAGGGCTCAAGAGGATTGGGAAGATGTCGAGGTGGAAGATGCCACCTGGTCCTCCTCCTAGAGTTAAATCATGTCACAAGGTCATTTTGCAATGCAGGTAGATGGCTCACACGATAAAAATCACCATAGTCGATCTGTCCAACATATATTTGAGATGCTAATGAATATTTTAATCATGAACTAGTCGATCCATTCAGTAAATCATGATGCACATCCTTCCCCTATAGTGGTGAGGGATGCATGTCCTTCCCGTATGATAAAACATGATGGGCATCCGGTCACGCAAAAGGTGTGACATGCTCTTTCTCCTGTGAGCGATGGTACCAGCAAGTGCTCCATGGCTAAGTCTAGATCTTGCCTGCAATAGTCAGGTTGTAAGAGAGATATCAGGAATCCATCCCAGGGATTGATAGAGATTCATGGCACTAGGATTGGAGGTCATCGAACTTCTCACTGCCTCCAAAGCATGAGCTATAAGAAGACCACGATGTAGCTCCATTCTATCACCAAGGATAAGCTGTGCCCTAGAGGTTCTAGCCTACGAAAATTTTATCTCATTCATTGTGTTTTTAGACTCAAGCTTTCAATATTTGGAGCTTCGGACTTGGAGGTGCATACCTTATGCATGGATTCCAGCAATAGTTCCCTCAGCACCATTACACCTTATAAGACCTTGCGTGTAGACTTTAGTACTAACATGCCTTTACAATGACTTCGGGAGGAGGTAGAGGTCAGGAGATTGATCTGGAGGCCCTCTTCCAAAATGATGCTCCTTCTCACATTCACAAATCAATTGCAGCCATGGAGGATGAAATTTATGGTGAATTTAGGCTCAGAATGGGGCATGATATCACCATGTCCGACTACTGGAGAGTAAATTTTATCTTAGCCAAATACATGAGTACAAGAGGAAGCTTTAGTGAATGCGTGAACCTCATGGTCAACAACTTCAATGAGGATGCTGAAAAATGGATAATTCACATGAAAACCCTCATGCAACTCTCTAAGACACCATTCAACAAAGAAAATAAGCGTGATAAGGATGTGAGCACCAGCAAATCCCTAGAGGATGAGGCCGAATCCTCCAGGAGGTTATAACTTCTCTGCTTTGTTCTTTGTTTCATGCTCCCCACCAGTCTCTCCTTCTCTTATGTTAACTTCTTAATTTGTATTGTGTTGTCAACCTTCAATGGTTGGGAAGCAGTCTTTATGTTTAGACACTCGGTATCGACCAGTTTGCATACCTTTCTTAGGTGGTTCATAGCCATGTATTGACTCCCAATTTCTGTAGTGAGCTTGTATATGTAACTCTCTTTTTTTATATGAAATAGAAGGATCGTCTACCTTCCTGACCAAAAACAAGTTCACAAAATGAGAGACACAAGTTGTTTAGGTAAAATAATGGAGTTGACACTAATGTTGAACATGTTAGAATCAAGATTTTGAGATAACAAAATAGTTATTTTTGATCATATTTTAAATGAGCAAACAATCAACTGTAGCCATTTGGAGAAGTTGTCACCATAAAAATTTCCTTGTCTTTTTAATTTTTTATCTTTTATATATTGGAAACATTAAATTATTTCTTTTAAGTGTGGTGAAGTTTATGCACTTTCAGAATTTGTTAAACCTTGTTGAAAAATTCTATAGGATATCACTAATTCAGTATAGTCACCTACACGTATTTTGTTTAGACATATTTTTGTAGGATATCAGTAATTAACTATAGTAACTTACACAATTTTTTGTTGTACCATGCAAACTATGCATTGATGGTTTTATGCTCAGAAGAATGCATCTTATTGTAGTCACCTTTGTACACCTTACCTTCTCTTTGAAAATAGTACAGTGTGAAACTCATGCTCATTAGGGAACATTCTATTGAATTATCTCTACAGTTCGTTAGCACCTTCATGGAAATTGAGGACGAGGATATGAATTCTCCCTCCTCTCTTTTAGTTATGGATTCTAATTCTATCACAAGTTGACATGTTCTTGATGAGATTTGCTTATGTAATAATTTTATGTCTCTGCATATTTCTTTATTTGAAATGGTATTTTAGCTCTTTGTAGATTTGTTCTTATGTCATAGAGCTTTTCCTGTTGTCATTAGTATAGCTATAGGATTTGTTTATGAAACCCCTCTATGTATTGAATTGATTCTACTATTTTAGTCCCATTTACCCACTTTTGTGGTAACTCATTGGGCATTGAAATTATCCTATATTATCTTGTCTACCTATTAATTATCCTTTGTGGAAGATTGCAAACTATTTTGGATGTGTTTTTGGTGAAAACAAGTAGCTTCTCAATTCAATTTTGTATTAGTTTTCTACTTGGACATAAATTTAAACTTATGGTCACTTTTAGCTTTGTACATGTGTTTTCGACAATATAGAACTACAAAAATCAATTGAAGAGACTAAAGGAATGACTGAGGTGTTAAAAATTTAGGTAGTTCACTTTACATATTTTTCGAGACATGAACAAGTAGGGAGAAAAATGTTGTGTTGGTTTTTTTTCATAGGCTGAAATTTGTCAAGTATTTCAAGGAACATACATACTACAAATAGATGCCTTAAGTTTGGATGATATGGAACCCTCGTCCATGCATAATGAAGCAAGAAACTGGCCCTTTACACAAGCACATGAATACCATTTGTATGGAGGCAGAGGCCAAGGAAAAGAAGCCAGACATTGGTGTAGCACGTAAAGGAAAAACTATAAGCATTGTATGAAGATATTCTAAGAATTCAAGTTCTTTGAGAACTTGTTTATGAATAATTGCATTATGGATATATCTTGTTTAAGATAATAATAATGGATTAATCTTTTCTGGCATCTCGCAGGTTTTTACGAAGATGACAAACAAGAATTTGATAAAGATTCTTAAATTTGATTTTCACATTTATCAACAATTTTATGCTAGTTTAGCATTTTCCTAGTGAGATATATGAAGAGAATAAGTTAAGAAGGGGAAAAAATAGATGTTTTCATTAGTAATTTTCGCAATAGATTCCAACATATTTTGCTCATGGATTCCCTGGTTTCATTTGTTGCATATGTCATTGTTTTAAATGAACTGGGCTTAATGTTCATATTTATGTAATTTTGTGTTTGCATCACTTCCTCAACCTAAATGTGGAAAGGCCGTAGTCACAAAAAATCTCATTTTACCGGAAGACTAACTCACACACCAAAAAAAAAGGTTTTAAATAGAGTAAGTTCATTTAGAATCGCATTCCACTTTAAGCTCAAAAAAAGAAGTTATACTTATTTTTCACTTCTGAATGAGAAGAGTTCCACTTGAGGATCCAACACAAGAATTTGTAGCTATTTTCAATGGAAAAGGAAATCCAAATAATAGTCATTTAACACATATTTCATTAAATTTGGAATTATACAAGGGATCTAGAATTTAGAACTTCAACAAGATTGAGTTTTCAAAAAATGAAAAACCAAAAAATTACTTAATTCACTCATTTCAATCTTTATATTCACCATTTTTTTATAATATTATCAATATAAGCTATATAAAATCAAATTTATATAAACTTGAAGCATATCTTCCTAATATTAAACTTAGATTCCTTACATTATTTTATTATTATAATTTTTTAATTTGTATTAATATTTGAGTTGATCAAGGTTTACCTCATCTCATGAACAATAGATGTCGCAAGAAATTTCTTACCTATTAAGTTATCTAATGGAATTATTTGGATGTTGAAATTATTAACCATTTTATTTATAATTTGATAAAGCATATATATTTTTTTAACAGAAACTGAGAAATTTTTGATTGATTAAAAAGGGCTGTAGCCCAGCCAAGCGTACAAAGAGGAGTTCTGAAGGAGAAGGCTGATGACCTCAATTAGGACAGTTAGCCTTCTTAAAAGTGCTATGAGAAGAGATTCCCAAATTTTTCTGAAGCTATTTCGAAAAAAAGCCTGCTTGCAAGAGTAGACTCTCACAAATTGTGAACATAGAAGAACACAAAAACAAAACATTAATAAAGCAGAGAGGGATACCCCTTAATGAAAGGATCCAACTTCTTCTGGGAGCCCGTGCTGATATTTGAGGCTGCTTCCTTTTCTCTACGTTCTTTATTTGTCTTTCTCCCTCTGGTGAGGGGAGGAGAAGGAGCTGAGAAGTTTTCTGAATCGGAGGTTCCCTCTGACGACGGGATCAAGGTTGCCGGTCCTGCCTGAGCTGAAGTCTCATGAATCAAAGCACTGGGAGCTTTCTTTGAACCTGGAGAAGCAGGTTTTGGAGAAGCTTGATCAGTAACCTCCAAGGAGCCAATGGGGCCAGGGTTGCCTTTGTCCTGGACAGCTGCAGTTTCAGGTTCTTGTGCTTCTTCTTCTTGGAGTACTGCAAAACTATTTTTATTTTCTGGCCGTGGGGTATCTGCAAGAGGAGAATGATCTTGGGAGGCCTTTTGCTGGGACGCTTGAGGCTCCTTTCTACGGGGGGGACGGCGTCTGTTCGAGACCGTCTGGAAATCTGTGTCGGTGTTAGCTGGAGTATTTGCTGGTTTCTGTGATTCTGCAAGCTTGGGGCAGGTCTTAGCGAAGTGGCTGTATACATGGCAGAAGTTGCATTTGAAAGGGATATGCTCATAGTCCAGTTCTTGAATGTGGCTCCATTCTCATAAAGTGAGCTTTAGGGCTTTCGGAAGCCCTTTCTCTAGATTCACCTCTACGCAGATCCGGGCACATCTGTACTGCCCCCCTTTTGGTTCTGCAGTATCTAGATAGCGACCGAGCTTATTACCAATGTCAATCAAAGTACTTTTCCCCCAAAGATGAAGAGGGAGGTTAGGGAGTCTAACCCAGACTGGAGCGGCAGTGATCTCTGCTTCTGGGTTAAACCCCAGAGACCAGGGGCCTAAGAACAAACCTCTCGAGCCCATGAAGAAAGGGCCCGAGAGAAAGACGAGGTCTCTTTCTTCTTTATTGGAGAACAGAAATACGAAAAACCCTCGACCGGCAGCAAAGAGAGAGACCTGTCCTTGCAGAAGAGGGTTCCAATATTCTGCAATCCAGTTCTCCACCGCCTTAGGGCTGGGCCACAACCCTGTAAACTTGCCAATGAGGGCTTGCTCCGAAAGGATCAGAGCTTTCTGGCATGGATCCGAAGGAGAGAGCTCTAGAGAAGGGATCTCATCCATTTTTTTCACGAACTTGGAAGAAGAATGAGAAGCTGCCTGAGGAGCAGCAGCTTGGACAAGGGCCTTGAAGGCAGCAAGCTGAGCGTGAGAGACCATCTGAGAACTCCACGCTGAAAGAAGCTGCAAGAAAACCCAACACAGAGAATAATAAAAACACAAACTGGCAGCGAAAAACCTGGCCCGGCGCTGAGAAGGAGCCTACGCTGGAGAAGCCCGTGCTGAGAGCAGCCTGTCCTGCTCCAGCCAAGCTCGGCCTGCGCAGAGCGGCGGCTAGGGAACCCTAGCCGCAGAAGGACGCCGTTCCATTCTCATTCGCGATAACGGATTTTTTAGTAAAACTAATTTGATAAAGCATATATTGTGCATGTGTTGAATTACCATATTAGTAAGAGATTGTCTCCATTTTAGAGTGACCTACAAAGTTATTTAATGATATAGCATTCAATGTGCTTGTTACTGTAACAAATTTATGTAT
Organism: Pseudotsuga menziesii; assembly: GCA_001517045.1. Taxonomy (NCBI): domain Eukaryota; kingdom Viridiplantae; phylum Streptophyta; class Pinopsida; order Pinales; family Pinaceae; genus Pseudotsuga; species Pseudotsuga menziesii. The sequence goes on from LPNX010202730.1 coordinate 90,291, forward strand.
TGGCATAGTAACTTATTAATTCCCAATCTTGATAATGGGTGGCTAGAACATGGGGATTTTTTCTCAACTTCAAGA
>LPNX010202730.1:94626-107563 GCA_001517045.1 Pseudotsuga menziesii
ACTTATATCCTCTATAACATCGCATATCAGCATTTCCATGGGTGGCTCTTTGTACTTTTTCTTGACCCTTAACATCTCACCTATGTTGTCCACCAATTTATGTATTGGCCATCTAACCAATCCATGTATAGACTTATCCCCAATCTTGCATCTTTCACAATACCCGTGTATCTCTTCCACAAAAACACCAAAGTTATCTTCACCTAGTGTTTCATCCACAACCATGTCATCCTCATGGACATTAACTATCATTCCTTTGGCAATGCAGATAATTGTTCCTATGCATCCATGTGTAAGAGAAACCCTTGTATATGTGAATGCAGCCTATCTTGTGGAATATTTATGGGTTGATCTTCACAATGAGGTTTCAAATCTATTTCTGGCCAAATCTCATAAGATTCTATTGCACCCCCTAGTGTTTCCTCAAATCCAGTTGGATGTGGTAAAGGAGCATCATTTTTTAACACCTTCTCAATTCTAACCACTATGCATCCTTTCTTTACAATCTTTCCATGAACCTTATTCCCAAGCTCTGTATTGAATATGGAGCCCTCACCCACCTTCACTCCATGTTGTAAAAGATCTACTTTATCTCCAATAGAAAATGTTGAACAAACATTTGCACCTTTACATCAAACATAACAAACTTAGTATTTTCTCAAAAAAACATTCAATAAACTATGAATAACTCTTAACACATGCTTTGTTATTTGATTTACCTATGGTGTGCCTCAAATCTGTAGTCCTCCATGGATGTGTGTCCCCTTCATCAACATATTCCACAATCAAATGTGGTTGACTGACATCAATTATCAAAACCATAACATAACCTGCAACAACCCTTCCTCCACCATAATAGGTTCCAATTTCTGTAGATTCAACCTTTCCTAGCCCAATAACTTGACCATTAACCAGGAGGTCAACATAGTCCCCTTTTGTGAAAACTATACTTTCCATTATCGCTCCTACAAATTTTGTAACACACAATTGAATTATAATTTGTAGTTAAGGTGAAACCATGTAAAGTGTGCTCTTATATTTTAGGAAAAACACAATCTACAAAAAAATAATATACTTGTAATAGCTAAAAAGGGTATGGCATGATTTTGTTGTGCAAATTAAACATTGTTCCCCACCATTTAGTCCCCACTGCCAAAAGGGACTTTACATATAAATTATGATGGAGCTACAAAGCGTAATCCAAACAAGATTGGTTATCAATGTATATAATCTTAATACAAACACAAAACTATTCTTAGAAAAACTTGTAAAAATGTTTAAAAGTTTTCCATACTCAAGAACTTGTAATAGTATTGAAGGTAGTTATTAAGTAGGTTGGAATCCAACCATGATTGATCATGCAAGTTTGTATAATCATGGAACTTGTAATAGTATTCAAGGCAGTTATTAAGTAGGTTTGAATCCAACCATGATTGATCATGCCAGTTTGTATAATCATGGCTCACTAAGATTTATTTTTTGTATCAATTGTTCAAAGTAAATTCAAATATCCTTGATTGGAGTCATCCCTATTTTAAGTACTCTCAAAAATAGTTATTTGGTGTCATCTAAACCTATATTGTGGACTAGTGAAGAATAACATCTATATGGAACTAGAGTAATACAAAATCTCAAGCAATGCTACTTGATGCCACTATTAGTATACTAATACATAGTAGAAGTTTGTGGAATTATAAGTGACTCCTAGCTTAACAACTACTAATACATAGTGACTACTAGCTTTCCTTCTAGCATAAGCATTTCCTTCTAGCATAAGCACACATGCTTATGCTAGAAGAAAAGCTAGCACTCATTAGCTTTCCAGAAGAAAAACCCCGGGCATGGTGATTGGTGGTTGCTAGGTTATACCTTGGTCTTGTGCCATGTGCTCTATTTTGAAATAAGCACATGGCACAAAATCAAGGAAAGCTAGTGACTCCTAGCTTTCGTTCTAGCATAAACATTTCCTTGTAGCATAAGCACACATATTTATGCTAGAATGAAAGCTAGTAGTCGCTAGCTTTCTAATAGAAAAACCTTGGGCATGGTGATTGGTGGTTGCTAGCTTATACCTTGAGCTTATGCCATGTGCTCTATTTTGAAAGAAACACATGGCACAAGATCAAGGAAAGATACTGACTGCTATCTTTCCTTCTAACATAAGCATTTCCTTCTAGCATAAACACACATGCTTATGCAAGAAGGAAAACTAACAGTCGCTAGATTTCCAATAGAAAAACCCTGTCCATGGTGATTGGTGGTTGCTAGCTTATACCTTAAGCTTGTGCCATGTGCTCTATTTTGAACGAATGCTAGCTTTAATTCTAATGTAACACACATGTTTATGCTAGAAGGAAAAGCTAGCAGTTACTAGCTTTCCAATGGAAAAACCCTGGGCAAGGTGATTGGTGGTTGCTAGCTTATACCTTGAGCATGTGCCATGTACTCTATTTTGAAATAAGCACATGTTACAAGATCAAGGAAAGCTAGCGACTGCTAGATCTAATCTAGCATAAGCATTTCCTTCTAGGATGAGAACACATATTTATGCTAGAAGGAAAGTTAGCAGTCGCTAGATTTTCAATAGAAAAATTTTGTCCATGGTGATTGGTGGTTGCTAGCTTATACCTTGAGCTTGTTCCATGTTCTCTATTTTGAAATAAGCACATCACAAAAGATCAAGAAAAGTAGCGACTGCTAGCTTTCCTTCTAACATAAACACACATGCTTATGCTCGAAGAAAAGATAAAAGTCGCTAGCTTTCCAATAGAAAAACCATGTCCATGGTGATTGGTGATTTCTAGCTTATATCTTGAGCTTGTGCCATGTGCTCTATTTTGAATGAATGCTAGCTTTCCTTCTAGCATAAGCATTTCTTCTAGCATAACACACATGCTTATATTAGAAGGAAAGCTAGTAGTCGCTAGCTTTCCAATAGAAAGACCCTGGGCATGGTGATTGGTGGTTTCCAGCTTATACCTTGAGCTTGTGCCATGTACTCTATTTTAAAATAAGCACATGGCACAAGATCAAGGAAAGCTAGCGACTGCTAGCTTTCCTTCTAGCATAAGCATTTCTTCTAGGATAAGAACACATACTTATGCTATAAAGAAAGCTATTAGTCGCTATAGTAAAACCCTGGCCATAGTGATTGGTGGTTGCTAGCTTATACCTTGATTGTGTGCCATGTGCTCTATTTTGAAATAAGCACATGGCACAAGATCAAGTAAAGCTAGCGACTGCTAGCTTTCCTCCTAGCATAAGCATTTCCTTCTAGCATAAGCACACATGCTTATGCTAGAAGGAAAGCTAACAGTCGCTAGCTTTCCAATAGAAAAATAATAAGAATCTGTTTAAGTTCACATTTCCTAAAGATTCATAATAGCCTATCCCATAGAGACCATCATTTAACTTGTTAGATGAATAACTTTTGGACATGTCAACATGAGAGAATAAGTGTTTATAAATGACAAGCTTTAAAAACTCAGCGTCTTCTTCCACATTCACCTCATAATAAAACTTCCCATTACATAGAATGCCAATCTTTTCTCTTGTTACATGAGAATTATGTCCAAACACAATGTATAGTTCAATGCGCTTTGTGTCAGTGATTATTTTAGCACCCACCTGCATTTCATAGTTCAATACATCTTCCATCCTCTCAAATTCCTGGTGTATTTTCTCTGTATCTAAAAAAGTTGGATTTCTCTTTTATGATGGTCTACCTCTATACCAAGCTGGTAGATGTTGCAAGTTTGTTGAATTGTAGCAACAAGGGAATGCAAATTGTAATTATTCTTTCCATGGAACCTCTTCAAGAGACAACTTGAAGTTTTTATGATATCATCTTTACATCTTACCATGGATTTGGCATTAATGTTATTTTCCCAGCACCATTTCTTCCTTCTGAATTTTCGTTTATCCTCCCACTTCTTGTAAACTGAGAGAAGAGTAAAAAGGTCTCCATCGAGATGGAAGAAACAAAGTTTTAAACAATCAGACTCTGATTTTTCTACCTCTGTACCAACCTTAAAAAATATCCTTCTTGCAATTTCCATCAAAGCTCCAAGTACAAGGCCCTCCTTACATAAACCCTGATAAAAATTGTCCAAAGTAATCGTTCCTAATCGAGGTTGGATAACCAACTTCACAAGTTTCAAACATAATTCAGTTAATTTCAGAACTTCCTGTCCACAAATCATTACACCTAACTGCACTAAATATTTATTAGCCATACTAATTGTCTCTTGGCTTGAAGATTGAAAAAAATCCAAAGATTCAAGATCCTGAATGGGAGACAAGAAGGACATAAGATATTGAATAAGTGTACTTGTTTTCGAGTATGGGATTCATTGGTCTGTATTCAAAACCACGTTCAACGACATATCTTTCAAATCACCAAAAGAAGCCTATGGAATATTTAAAGTGCCCAAAATTTGCTTCATTTTTTCTTCAATTAACCAATCCCATAGAAACTTCAAGTCCATCGAGTAAGAGTCACAAATTCGCTTCTTGTTGCGCATTGTCACCATCAATACTTCACCTATGCAGCTTGAGACCTTCAAAATATTATCTTTACAAATGTCGAATTCTAAAGAACCTAAATCAATGAGAAATTCCTTTATCCTACTGTTGGCCCAGGTGCTTAAATTTATTTCGTCCCAACTTCCTGCACGATTCCAGACTGATCCCAAAGGCGCTGATTGTTGTTGTTGATTTGATAAATCCTCCACCAAGAGTTTGCAGGGAGTGAAAAGTTGTGTCCCTTCGGTTGTGGTCATTACTAAACCTTGTTTTCCATAATTATTCATTTTTACATTGTAATGAGGAAAATACCTTGCAATTCCTAGAGTACCATCCATTGCTTGAGTCCACGTTGAATTCAAATATATTTTCTCATAACACTCTACTTCAACATGTCCATATAAATATTTTACTAGAGCAAACCGTTATGTTTTAGGTGCTAAATCACATGATATTTATGGGGGTGTGGCTGGAAGTTTGGCTTCTACCTTCACTCTTTCTCAACCACATGGATCCTCTGCAAGCTGCTTTGAAGCAGTGGCTGTGATGTTTTCCACCTTCTCATCATAAAACATGAGCCATTGGTCACCTCTCTTCAAAAGTGATCAATTTTTCCAAAACGTGGCAATATCCATGGAAAAGCGTGGATATTGCCACGTCTAAGTGTTTTTTTTTTCGTGGAAACAATTCCGTCACAATAGAGACGACCCCTAATTTGCGTTGCAAGAGCGAAAATGTTCTATATTTCGTTGGATGTCTAAACCGTCGCTATATCCACGCCTGGCCGTCTCTGTATCCACGCTTGGCCGTCTCTGTATCCACGCCTAGACGTCGCTGTATCCACGCTCTGTATAAGGTTTTTTTTTTAAAATGCAAACCCGGGAATAAGACGTCGCTATAGCCACGCCTTGACGTCTCTTTATCCATGCCTGGTCGTCGCTGTATCCACACTTTGTATAAGTTTAAAAAAAAAAAAATGCAAATCCCAGGAATAGCGACGGGGATGCTATACTTGCGACGGGCAGACTAGGCAAAGTTCACTATCTGATATCTATATTAAGAGATATACAGAGAGTTCATTGAAAGTGCACTCTTACAATCAACCATACAAATGTGCATTCTTCAATATTGATACATGAAAATCCTCAACAAAAATTAAAAAATCTACTTTCCTCAAAATGAGGGATGAGTTCATATAACATTTATGCTTTAATTACTAATTGCAGTGTCTCTCTTCTCACAAGGTATGATCATTAGGAAGTACACCCAATAATAGTGTTTGGAACATGACCATTGGGGCTGTGGCAAGTGTCCTCTGTGATATCTGTTAAGTCTACTCTCTGTTGGTATAGCAGCCATTTGCTTTCACACTGTCCAGCAATGGCACTGTCCTAATCACTAAAGTTTTAAATGTGGCATTGGGGTTCTACAATGTCTACTGCAAACTTAATATTAAACATTATCATAAATGTTCCAACAACCTTTGTTACTTTTACAAGTGTTTCCTGTCAATACGTGCAAACAGCACCTGGGCCTGTTATGGGAATTTTTTACAATAACGCTAGTACATAGCCAACTTCCAATGGTTTAAACAAGCAAAGAATGATGCAAAGAGCTTGGGCAATAGCTACTAATCTGGCAATCACATAGCCAACTTCCAATGGTTTAAACTTTAAATAAGCAAAGAATGCTACAAAAATGATGGCTTACATATTTCATAGGGGCTAAAGCTTTGGCCATGGCAGCCAATCTGGCAATCACATAACCAACTTGCAATAGTTCAAACAAGCAAAGAAAGGTGCTAAAATGATGCCTTCTATATTCCAGTCGGCAGATTATTACAACAATCACTATAGACACCAAACATAATCTCATGAGTCCTGAGCTGTACAAGAATCTGAAATATTGGCTAGTGTTTAGTCTTTATTTTTACATCTCCATTTGGTAATCCCCCTTGCACTAGCATTTGATTTCTCAACTCCTATGAAGCAAGTAATAAACTACTTTAGAAACAAAAAATTAGCAACTAAAATGACGACAGCACAGATGCAACATGTTTTGGGAAGACATTAAACCAATAACAAGTTTAGTATCCTAGGGACAGAAGCCAAAATTAAGTATCATAAATTTTAAACCCTGATACAAATTCACTTTGTTCTTCCTACATTATCAACATCTCCTTATCCTTGTGAAATTGGAAACATAAAATATTAATACATTCATGATACTATATTTCAACATCAACCCTACCCTTGCAAACATAATCAATTCACTGAACTGACACTTCCACATTGTCCCTCTGAAATCTCCACTGAAAATACTAATGCTGAATTCCACCAGTCACATGAAACTTGTGCAAGGGCAATGGAATTGCACAGATATTCTGAGAAATATCTGAAAATCCCAAAAATAAATTTCCTATCAGAACTGTGTTTCATTGTTTCTATTACAAAAAGTTAGTTTCAATTTATACAATTTGAGTCAATGCAGGAAAATGTGGGCATTTCTTAAAGACATGTTCGAAATTTCATAATTAATTTTGCTTGCAGGATATGTTTTATTCCAAAAACTCCAACATTTCCCTAATACTTTTTAACAAAATTTCAGCCTCTGGTATTCTCTATGTTCTAAAATGGACAGCTTTTGTTTTGCATGTTCTGAAAATCGAGACAAAAGAATACAACCAAGACATCAGTTCAAATAATGCTGTTGTTCATAACCAATTGTCATTTTTTAAAAACAAAATAACAAATTATCTTTGAAGTCCGAATTCCACCAAATCTTGAACTTCGCAGATTTGACATCCATAGCAAATAGCAGACAAGGAGACATTTGCTCACCTTGAAAGATTCTGATTTTTTTTTGGTTGTTTGATTTCTATGAATGCAATTGTTTATAATATCCTTAGTGAACTCATCAGGATTTTTTCCGCCATCAATAAGCCTGTTAGAAAAATATAACCCTCTTCAAGATTGTTTCCAATACAGTTACTGAATTTAAAGCATTAAAAAATGTCACAAAAATGTACAGGGAGAAAAAGATCATAAAATTGAATAATTAACATGAGAAAGAAATAGATTATAAAAACAATATAACTGAAGAGGTTTGGATTCAAGTTGATACTTACTTAATTACCTCGAGAGGAACCTGAATATCACAATCTTGAGCAGCCCTCTGCATTTCATTAAACTCATTCACTAAAGAATTTCTGTTGACCACCATCAAAATTCAAAATTAAACCATTTATCACAAAAACACAAAAGTTATTTTTTGATAAAAGAAATAATTCTTATATTGTGCATAAAAATATAGTTACATATTTCATAAAAGAGCTTGTCTACCTTGCTACTGCCAAGGTAGCAATGGGGTCAAGCTGAGCGCCCTGTCAGAGAAGTCATTAGCATATATTAGCAGATAAACCTTAGCCCTTACTTCAGCAGACAAATCATCAAAGGTAATATATTAGCAGATAAACCTCAGCCCTTACTTCAGTATATCCCTGAAGCAAGTACTTGGCTCAGGACGATTCCAACATACATTAAAGTAGTGACTGGTCACTACTTGCCATACTCCTATATATTCCCAAGTTAGAGTTGTTATTTTAGTATTTATAGAGTATTAGCCCTAATCATTGGTTAAACTCCCCAAGCAGCTTCTTATCCATGCATTTGCATGGTAGAGCCTTGTTTGTTCATTCAAGGCATGTGCTTTTGATGATTTACCCACTTTTTCAGGGCTTCCTTAGATGCACAGAGACATGTATGAGCAATAAAAAATGATTCTTCAAATGCAACGACAATGATAAAAAAGGAATTAGCCTGAATGCATCAAAGTTTATGATAGTATACCGACAAATCTTGTATCATTTTTTTGTTCCATCATTTTGTGCTCTATGAGGTGCTGGGTCAAAATATTTATAATCTTGTTTTAAATATCTACAAATCAAATTCTAAACTGTGAGTAAATAATGCGACAACTATGTAAAATATCTTGGTCTGATAAATATCTAAATTTATTATTTAAGCTGAAAAAAAATGCTAGAGGTTTAAATTGTCTGGATTTTGTGGATGGCTGGCGTTTCTTTTGAGGATACTACACATTTTTCTTCCTTGGCTATTCATCTGGTGTTTCTTTTGAGGATCCTACATATTGGATTCCTTAGGTTGAAGAAAAGTGTATAACGAACTCAAATTAGGAAATGATCTTACACATTTTGCTTCCATCACCACACTTGTCTCTAATTCTTCACATTTGTGCTAATGGGAATTTGTTGCAGGTTCTGCTTCAAAGCTCAAAGTTCTATTAGGTAATGGTGTCCTCTTTTCCACTATCTATATGTTATTGCAGTGGACAAACTAGGTACATCCAACTGATGGAGAACCATCACTTAAATTCTATTTTCCAGATTACTCTACTTTCACCTTGAAGCTAACCCAGAGTTTACAGGGACTGATGCAGTGCCTTATTGTCAGCCCTCTTCGATTGAAATGTGTCATCATGGGAGAAGGATGTTATGCAGTATGGAAATATTCTTTTTATGGTTTCATTTTTGCACCTTTTTCTCTCAAAGCATCCATAAGAAAATAGCAAAATTTGATAAGAGCCTGAGGGTAAGCTAGCAGCTCTGTGTCTGCTCCATCCTCAAGTTTCACCCACCTGAAACCCTGAGCACTCTTGATAAATCCATTTCTTGTTATTTCCAGGCTACCCTGCCGCTGAGTAGCACACTGAACCTTGATGGCAAGTTGCATCCCTTTTTGTAATTCATCTAGGCCATTCAAAGACAGTGCAGAGTATGCATTCCAAAACTGCTCTGCCCAAGAATCTTTGGCATTTGTCCAAGATTCTAACAACGCTGTGACACCATATACAATGTCTGTTGCTGAGACCTTTGAGCTGTAGCCATGAAGCCTCTGAAAGCTTTTGTAGTAGAATTCATTAAGGCCATATTCTGGCAGAAACCTCTCAAACTCCTCCTTCATTCTTCGCTTCATGTCATTGCTCATGTATTGAAATTTCTATTGACACTCTACAAGTGCAATGCCCATCTTGGCCAACATCAGCTTTAGTTTCTTTAATCCGTTGTCACTCCAAGTCTTCAATTTTGTGGCCACATAGGATGAGCACAGCATTGAATAAAAAAGAGTCCACTCTCTCAACAGCATGAGGCGTGGTTCATCTTCATAGGAAATTCTAGACACATTAGGAACTCTAAACTTGGTACCATCCTTAATTGTTACTGATGTGATCATTTCTAAATTCCCTACACTATTTACATGCTGCTCAAGCTCCATCACTCCAGCCTGGTACCTATCATTTGTGAGCCTCTCATGAACAAACTGATCAGTTAAGGATACATATGCTAACCAAAGCAATTCATTAGTGTTCTTGTGCAGAGCATGAGCTGTATCAAACATCAAGCACCCAGAAGGCCTGCCATGATATGTACCTAATCTGTAATACTCTTCTTTCAACTTTTTTACAGCTTTCATTGGATCTACACCATCATCTTCATCATCCATCTTTATCTTCTTTCTTCTTCTAGTTTCTTCATCGTCACTATCACTATCATCACTTTCAGACTCTATCATTATTTCATCATCACTATCCAAATCCATTTTATTTGCCAATTCAGTAATATGAAAATCATAAGCCACATCCGCCTGATCATCATCTGCATGGGTATAGAGCACAAACACATGCTTATTCTCGTCACTCAAATTTTGCAAATGAATTGGGCGATAGCTATCTACAACAAAAACCTTTACATTACGACCCAACTTCAACAACCTCCTCAAATCCTTAGAGCATCCCCAAGTGATTAGCAGAACAGTCAGGGCCTGGTCATCTGACTGGAGATTACGGCCTGCAACTCCATCCACCAAAGCCAGACACTGGATAGCATGAATACGTCAGGGAATCAGATGCCAAAATATGAGTGGCTATCTTTAGTGCACAAAGAGAATCAGCGTCAGTTGCTGATGGGAAAATCAATACAGGAGAAGAGGAGGAAGCATTTGCAGCATCCTTTAGGTGAGTGTAAAAGCTCTTTACACTTGACTCTCTCACCATGAATTTCTCCAAAGCTTCTGATAAATAACCGTCTTTGAATTTCTGGCATCCACCACTCTCCAAATAATTGTACCCTCAGTGCGTTCCCCAGAGACACTAGAACCCCGAAACGAAAGCACCCCACGATCTTGCTTCTAATCATACCCTTCCAAAGTATTTTTGCATGAACAATTCCTCAACAAATCGTAATGCAAATTGCAAAATCTACTTCTTCAGTGCATCCATCTTAGGGTTTTCACAACTTCAAAGCCCCCAAACCCCAAGTCAGCGAAATAAACCTTCAGTTCATGACCTTCATCCATAACCACCAGATTCAACCAAATGGGCTCATTTTCCTTCAACATACAGGAAAAATGCCTTCGCCATTAAAGGCGAAATTCGCCAGGCCTCTTTGCAAAATCATTCTAACCGATCTATGCAGATCTGCAAGGTGGATCTAAGCCCTTCACATGCATTAATATCTGCAAAGAGATTTATCCTTCAGACGACTAAAACGTGCAGAGAAACCCTAAATCCTCCTCTCATAGTAAATCTTAAGGCAGCATGTTGCATCCTTCCTTACTGCCCAAGCTCTACACAATCCCACATTTCAAAGCTCCAGATCTTTTCTCATTCCGGTGCTTGTATTCAAACCAAATGAGACCATAAATCTGAAAAATATTTTCTATCCAAGTTGAGGAACGCACAGAAAAGCTTACCTGCATCCGAGAAATCACAGAAACGAAGTCTTCATAAAGGACTTGAGATCATTCCTTCAGATCGAGACTGTGCAGCGCCATGAATGAGTTACCAAGTGGGTCTGAAGATTCAAACATTGTACTTTTGTGGAGTGGAGGTCATGGAGGATGTGTTGTGTTTGAAGCAACGAAAAGTATAACTGAAGTTCAGTGTATTTCATGGAGAACTGAAATGTGAATTTTGAATTTTGAAAACGAAGGTACAAATGGAGGGAAGGGAGGGCAAGAGTGAAATTTTGAAATTCGAATAAGCCCGGGCACTTTTAAAGGCTCCAACATTGAAGTTTATCTGCTTCTTTTCTTTGGAGGCTGACGACGGGTACGCGGGGGTGGACCGTGGAATTTCAAAATAAGGTTACTTGTCAAATTTAAATTTAATAATTTAGATGATTTGGTTAATTGTTATTAGCATTTTAATTTTTTTTTATGATGGGTTTATGTAAATATTTGTGGAATTTTTATTTTTTTTAAATGATTTGCCCAAATTATCAAAATATTTTATTTTAAACATGATCTAAATCATTCATAAACTATATAAAATATTTATGAATTTAAATATTATTATAAAATTATTACCAAACATTTTATGATTGAAAATTTAAGAATGAATGAGATTCTCTTAGTTTTTACACTTTAAAAAAATTATGGATCTTTAAAAAAAATCTATTCAATATAAATATAAATTATGGATCTTGGTTGAGTCAATGCTCTAGAGCCCTTGAAGTAGAGCATATGCCTTTGCTTGATTGTTCGTAGATATTACGTTCATAATCCTCTCAACACAGTTGCCACCTTGGAGTTGGGTCTATGAATCCATCAGAGAGATGGGTTAATTCTCAGACTCCATAGGCTCATACATGAATAATAGAGACGGTCCCGTCGCTATAGAGATGGTCAGGCATGGATACAGAGATGTCCAAGAGTTTAGGCGTGGATACAGAGACGTCTAAGAGTCCAGGCGTGGATACATCGACGCCTCGTTCCTGTTACATCGGATTTTACACCAAAAAGTAAGAAACGTGGAAAACCTCCGTGGAAAAATCCGTGCTTTTGTACTAGTGATTAACCGTGCATCCCACATGCACCACAACATCAAATAAAGAATACAAAAAATCGTATGCTTCTCCATCTCCACAATTGTTAATTAGCAGTATGTACTCCATGGGGAATGCAACATAATAGAACAACTTCTTGAATCCCTCCATTTCACCTTCATGTACTGTGTATTTGAAACCTTTTAGCTGGCAAGTGAGAACTTGAGGTGCAGATTTGACCTTCAACTTCTTCTTGGCATCTTGCAAAATTAGAAAAAAATAACATATAAAATTAGAAAAAAACCTCATTGTAAAATTCATTTAAAATAGCTTTTTTTAAAATTATTTTAACATATTGATTAGTAAATGAAAAAATGCACACTTATGAACGTGGAAAAACACTACAGTTATCTAATAAAGGAATGGAAAAACACTATATTCAAAGAATAAGTTAGGGAAATTTTTTTAGTATATTCATTTTGGAAAATTCCATTTTGATTTATTAAAAATTTTAAAATTTGAACCATATAAGCTATTTATTTCTTTTGACAAAATATTTATTGGATTTGG
>LPNX010202734.1:4134-44502 GCA_001517045.1 Pseudotsuga menziesii
ATAAACATAGATTCAATCACACATTGAACAATGATTTGGGAAGAAGAAGGACATCACATCTTTATTAATCTTGAAAAGAAGTACAAGTATACCTTCTCTTCAAGTTTGGCACCTCACGAAACCTTGATCTGGTTCTACTGCTTCTCTTCTCCAAAGAACTCAGTCTCCAAGCTCTACAACACAAGGGGGAAGACCTCCAGGGAAAAGGTGTGGGCAAAGAGAGTCCCGATTCCTCCAGCATAACAATGCATAAAATCCAAGTCCCTTCTCATGGACCTCCCTACCTCTATTTATATGGGTGAAATAAGGTAGTTTTGAAGGTTGGAGAAGTTACAGAAGTTAAGGAAATTAAGTTAAATGACTTAACTAATCTCCAATTAACTCATTTTTTAATGTTTTAAATGCTAAGAGGCACATTCGTGGGTTTTCCTTAAGGAAAATCGCGAATGGACAAAAAATGCATATTTAGGGTATTTCTGGGCATTTTCAGACTTTGGTGTCTTCTAGAAAGTTTTAGCTAACTGAAATACCTTTCCAACGGTGTAGAAATGAGGTCAAACGCAGTTACAAAACTCAAGATATGGGTCCTCCAAGATAGGTGTTTTTTCAGTGACTTTCATGAAGTGCCGACATGCGACGAAATCATGGGAAAGTGGTCACAGGTAGAGAAGTGTCATTTTGAGCTATAACAGTTGGATGAGAGAGATATTAAGACTTGGTGTCCTATTGAGTGGGCGATTCTTGGGAAGACATTCCTAGCTAGGGGTATAGTCCCACAACATCCTTGGGATATTTAGGATGAAAGATGCACAAGTTTTCATTACAATCCAGGTGGGAGACCTTATGAGAGATGGATACAACGTTTACTGATAGGGTTACTTGGGAGTCTACGAGATGCTCCTTGTGTTGATACTACACAGGGTAGTGGTGGATGAATTTTGACCTCTACAATTCTCATATTGATTTGGGACCCTAGGATTATAGTGACTAGCAATTTGGTGATTTCTAAAGGATTCTTTTAGGATGTCTCTTGTGATGGTACCTCATTTACACCGTGGTTAGTTACTCTACTTATAGGAGGATTCCATGGGATATCTTGTGATGTTATTGTGCAGTGCAGTGCTTTGAGAAGAGGGTGCTACGAATATCCTAGGATAATTTGGGACCCTATAAGTAGATTAACTAACTGAGTTGGTTCAGTGTTATTGATTTTGGAGTTGCGTTGGCATTGCTTGAGGACAAACAATCTTTGGAGAGGGAGGGATGTAATGTTCTATTTTTTATAAATAGGGAATTGATCGAGGACCTTTAATACTGGGATCATATTAGGACAATTATTCAGCCATCACTATATTAAAGAGGACCATCATAGTTATTATCATAAATCATGCAAAGCATGCAGGCCTTATTTATTCAGTCTTAAAGTCAACGAGAAATTAGAATTGCATACATGAAACAATAAAACACAAACCCTAAAGGTGACATGCAAACCCTAAAAGTACATGCTAAGTTATTTAAGAAAGGGTTATTGGACAAAAGAACATATATATTATTATTGTTGTTGATTTTGGAGTTTTGAGCAACAACACAACATGCAGCCGCAACAATTGGGGTTGAAGATGACGTCTTCAACTAACAAGGGTTCAACATTGAAATATCTTCCCTAGTATCCTTCAGGGTAGGCCATTTAGGTCCACCATCATATTTCACCTTATTCGTCTGTATCTAGTGATACAGCACCGTTGGGAAGATTGTTTGTAGGTTCACATGTGTAGCTGCAGATTTAGCTGGAAAACCCCAAAGTATTTGCTTGGTCTCTGAATCCCTATTTATCTTCTGTATACCAGCTTCATCTTCATTAGCGGGGTCACTCTACTACATTGAGTGATCATCAGCTTCTTGTTTTCTCATCCGGAGCAGTTATCTGCAGATCTGTGAGGTTGGGGGTGTGAGCAGCAAAACAAGTGGATCAATTTGCTAGCCATCTTAAAGGGGTCAAAAACTGTGTATGCAATGGTCATTCTCTCTGGCATAGGAATATCTACATCCTGGAAAAATATCATCTCTATCAGGCACCTCCTTCACCAAAAACATTGCCTTTATCTGAGGAGAGGGTTTCTTGTTATTGGACGGTAACACTGGGAAGGAAGAATCGTCACCTCACCAGTGTAGCTTTGTATGCATGCATATTATCTCTGGAGTATCTTCAAATTGATTATCGGTGGTATTGTTTACCTTCTTTCTATAAATCTTTTCCCTAGTTTATCTATAATTTAGGGCCATTATCCCGGCACCTTGCATGCAATTTTTCATTCAATATTCTTGCACATTTTAAGAGTACAAGTAAGCCCTAGAATAGTGAAACAATAGAATATCAATATTTGGGAAATTACAACTTATGAATATATTAGAAATTTCATATCTATAATGAAACAACCTATTGTACATTTAAAACATAGAATAAGAGGCAAGAACCACTTATGGGAAAACAGGAGTGGAAAAGGTGTTCCTCCCAACCAACTCCCAGAGCATCCAAGTTACTTGCTCCAGAACCCCCGAGCCTGTTCGCTGAATCACAAGAGAAAAATCCTCTTAATGTGCCATCTCTTGCATTATCATATTCAATCCCCATCCAATGTTAGCCTCCTATTTTCTTATCGACATACTATTATATAGTATTTTTCCTAGGACTTGGTCATTTATGAGCCTCCTTCTCTTTAGCACTCAACTAGGAGTTGTGACCTAATTTTTTGGGATGATTCCTCTTGCATATTGAGTTCTCACTCAGTAGCTTCAGCCACTTATCTATTCCTCCCATGGGTCAGCAAACACTCTTCAACAACTATTCCACTTATGTCCCCCCCTTAGTATCTTTTATTAATTAAAGAATAATTCATTACAAATGTTTTATTTTTGACTTTCTGTCAAAAATAATAAAAATATTAAATAAGGTATTTTCAACATAAATTAATAATAAATTATTAAATTCAAATGCATTGCATACACCTCCCCGTATATTATAACACCACCATCGTTGTTACTAACTATCTTCTTTATTCCTCCATCTCACCTTATCTTGGAATAGGATTGGATATTCCTCCTGCATACCACTTTTTAGTTCCCAAGCAGCTTCTTCCGGACTAAGGTGCTTCCATTTCACCTTGACTTGTCCGATGGTACAGTTATGAAGTAAAAGTTCTCTCCTGCTGAGAATACGCTCCAATCCCACCTGAAACTCTCCTTTGAGTTCCACCTGGATCACATTCCAATCAATCACATGAGTAGAATCATGAATATATCTTTTTAAAATACAAACATGAAAAACATTATGAGCTTTAATAGTGTGTGGTAGGGCTAATTGGTACGCAATTGTCCCTACTCTAGCCAAAATTTTGAATGGCCCGCAATACCTGGGTGCCAAATTTGAATATTTTACCAATCTCAATGAGCTTTTCTTGGGATTTACCTTTATGTACACATGTTCACCCACTTGGAACTCTTTAGGAGTTCTTTTTAGGTCAATGTAACTTTTCTATCTCTCTTGGGAAACCTTCAAGTTTTGTTGCACATGTTTCATGGTTAGATCCATATCTTTTAATAAATCGGGTCCTAACATTAAACTATCAACTGGAATACACCAAGAAATTGGAGTATTACATTTGCGTCCATATAAAATTTCAAAAGGCCTCATACATACAGATACTTGAAATTATTATTGTAAGAAAATTATACTAACTATAGGTAGTCTTCCCAGTTACCCAGTTTGTCCATTACATACATTCTTAGAATTTCTTCTAAGGCTTGGTTTACCCTTTTAGTTTTCCCACCCATTTTCAGATGATATGCAGTACTAAAATTCAATTGTGTCCCTATCCCTTCAAAACAAAGCTTTCCAAAAGTTACCTGTATATTTTGCGTCTCTATCTGAGACTATTACTTTTGGTACACCATGTAACCTAAATATTTATTTCATAAAAATATATGCAATGTTAACATCTATATAGGTATATTTAACAAGAATAAAATGAACATCTTTAGTTAACTTATTGATTATGACCATGATTGAATCATGTTGTCTAAAATTCTTTCGTAGGTCTGTTATAAAATCCATATAATTGTCTCCCACTTCCATTCCGGAATGGGAAGTGGTTACAATAGTCATGCTGGATGTTGGTGTTCTTCATTAACTTGTTGGTATTATATGCAGTGAGCTAAGCATTATGCTACCTCTTTCTTCATGTTAAGCCAAAATAAATCTTTTCTGATCATGGTGATCATCTTCTGGTATCTAGGATGTCATGAATATGGTCGTTTATGTAACTCATTCAAGATAGTAAATTTGATTTCTGCAGTATTTGGTATGTACAACCTATTATTATGCAACAACAATCCCCTTCTATTTAGGATGAAATATGTTTTTATTTTATTTTGTTCATTTTTAGAAGTCTTATCTTTTAAAATTTGGTATTCCTTATCAGAATTTTCTGCACTTAGGATCTGATTTTCCAGATCATATTCATAACTGCTACTTGCAAATAATAAATTTTTGTGACGACTCAAAGCGTCAACAACTTTGTTTTCCTTTCATTTTATGTGTTTGATTTCAAAATCATATTCACTTAAGAAAGACATCCATATTCTCTATCTAGCATTTAAATTTCCCTGGTCAAATATTTAGTTTAGACTTATGTTATCTGACATAAGAAAAAATTTCCTTCCAATGAGGTAATGTCGTCACATTTTTAATGTGTGAATTATGGTAGCAAGTTCCAAATCATGTGCACAAAAATTCTTTTCATGTTCCTTTAATTTCTAAATTCATAAGTTGCATCGTAATTTTCTTGTATTAAGACCTCGCCTAATCCTTCTTTATAAGAATCGGTACATACGACGAAATCCTTGAAAGGATCAACAATATTTAGGATAGGGGTGGTAGTTAGTAGATGTTTTAATTAATTAAATCTTACCATACATTTTTCAGTCCATTCAAACCTTTTACCTTTCTTCTTCAATGAAGTTATGGGGTAGGCAATCTTAGAAAAGCCTTGGATGAAATTCCAGTAGTATCCAGTATTCCCCATGAAGGATATTATGTCGGTTACATTTTTAGGGACTGGTCATTCAGTGATGGCCTTAATTTTGTCAGGGTCGATAGAGATTCCATAATTGTACATTGCGTTTCCTAGCCATTGAATCATATCCTTAAAGGAATCAGATTTATTGAACTTAGCATACAATTGTTGTTCTCTTAGTACTTGTAGAATTATCTTTAGATGCTCTTTATGTTCTTGTTCGTTCTTTGAGTAGATTAGTATGTCATCTATGAAGACAACTACAAACTTATCCACATCGTTACTTAAAATTTTATTCATTAAGAACATGAATGTAGGAGGTGTGTTTGTCAATCCAAAAGGAATTACGATAAATTCAGAGTGACCATACCGGGTCCTAAACCCATTTTTAAATATGTCCTCATATTTGATCTGCACCTGATGGCATCCAAACCTCGAGTCTATTTTAGAGAAGATAGTTTCCCACATAATTGATCGAATAGATCATCTATCCGGTGTAGTGGGTACCTATTTTTAATAGTCATTTTATTTAGTTGTCGATAGTCTATGCACAATCTTAAGGTTCTCTCTTTCCTCTTTACAAATAAGACCAGTGCTCCCCAAGGGGAAACACTAGGTCAAATATACTTCTTATCAATCAATTCTTGTAAATGTGATTTGAGTTCTGTCAGCTCTATTATGTTCATTCGGTAAGGATATTGTGATGATGGTAACACTCCAGGTATCAAATCGATTGTGAAGTCAATGTCTCTTTTTGGAAGAAGTCCAGGGACTTCTTATGGAAAGATGTCTTCAAACTCCTTTAAGATAGGTATGTATTCTATTTTAAGTTTAATTTCATTATCTTTATCTTCCATTACATAAATATCAAACACTTTACACCCTTTTACGTACTGATATTCTCATTTGTAGAGCAGATATCTCTCTGATTGTGTCTTTCCTAGGAATACCTTTTATTTTTATAGTGTTTCTAGTATCATCTATACATGTAAAGTTTTTGTCAAAATAGTTCAATATTACTCTATTTTTTTCTAGCCAATCCATTCCTATTAACAAATCATAGGAACCTAAAGGTAGAATATTCAAATCAACATGCTTATTAAAATCATTCATTAATAATTCACAGTTCTTAACATAACTAGTAACTTTACGTTTAGTACCTATGGATAACTGTATTAGCCATGACTTATCAAACTTTTATGGTGCTAATTTACATAATTCAACTATTCTATGTGATATATAACTCAGACTTGCACCCAGATCAATCAATATGGAAATAGGTTGATTTTTTATCATGCATTCAATCTCGACCATGGAAGTTTGATGGTTTGCTTGCCGGTTTTCCAATGTAGCGTTGATCCTGGGTATGGTCTTTTCCATGTCTCCAACTGTAACCGCTTCTTGAATAGATTGAACATTAAAAATTATTTCTTATTGGGTGGTCATTAAAGTAATGTGGCTCACCACATTCCCATCATTTTAAGGGTTCTCTTTGTGCAATATTCTTGTTAAAAGCAGTAGGAGGTTCCCTTTCTTTTACTGAGAAATTATGTGGTTTAAATTTCTTATAGTTATTGCCATGATACCCTTTATAATTATTCCATTTATTTATATGGAATTTATTGTTTATTTTCCTTGGATCAAAGCTATCTTGCTTTTTAGTCTTCCAAGTTGGTACACTTTATCTTTTATTTTTGTTTTGGTCGTAACAGAAATTTTCCTTTCTCATCATTTCCTCTAGCGTCTTTGGATTATCATACTCAATCTGTTCTTTGAACATGATAGGAAAACAACTAAGAAAATGTTGTATATTATGTTTTTCATCAATTATGTAAGGTACATAACAAAGTAGGATCAAAATTTACTGCAGAGCTCTTTCATAGTCAAAAATCCTAGTCCTAACTCATACAATTCTTTGGCCTTCTCTTCGTAGTACTGTTTCGACAGGGATTTTATTTTAAAGTATTTTTTATAAGTTTTCCAAGTTATGTATCTGTTGCAGCTGCAACTATTTTCCCCAAACTTTTTCAAATTTTGGACCCCCTTATGATTTCTAACGTCACCTTAAATCGTTTGGATCCATGAACTCTTTTGTCGTGCTTTAATCTCGAACTATTTTTGAGGTTAACTCTCTTCCTATTGTAAAAAATCGCTTATGTTTGAAGCTGTTGTGGGTCACGGAGTTTAGATTTTGTTTGGTTACCCTTCGAGCTGCATTTCCTTCTTAGGAACTTAGTTCCCATGCTAACCACGGTTTTGGAAGTTGTTTAAACAACTTATCGGCAACATGTTTCTTTAGGAAGACTCCGTTGCTGAAATCGAACGATGACCTTAACCTTTTTGTTATCGCGTAATGTTTTCGGCTTGTCCACATTATCGAAGGAGTTAGTCTATCTATCTTCCGCCCTTGCGACTTTCAAACAAACTAAATGTCCGACATACCACCACTCCGCCCGCCGATGCTTTATTAGATCTTCGTCACTTTGTGTTGGATCGGAGGTCGTAGCCTTTCTTCTTCTGCCCTTGTGGTTGTGTAATGCACTTATCTTCAGACGCCGATGTATTTTCGATTTCCGACTGGAATCTTGTTCACCCAAAATTTAGGTCATAGCCCTTCCGACTCCGATAGGCTTAATGGACTCGCGGTGCCCGTCGCCTGTTAAGACCCGCTTATGTGGCTGTAAATGAGACTACCTGGCCGATGTTTAGTGTTTTGAGCCATCGATGAGTTTTCTCTTTCCGTCGTTGGTGAGTTTTTCAAACTCGTGTGTGGACGAGATAGTAGTGCCGACACTTGTTAAGGTTCTCATAACAGTAATGCAATACATGGCCTCTCTTGATGATTAATCGTTTTGGTTGATGTAATTTGATGTTATTGAAAATGCAGTCCCAATGAATGATAAATATTGATTAATTGTAGATGGATTCAAGGAACTTTACAAATGATTACTGCGAGAAGGAATAGCTAGAGAAGAAGTAGCAGAAAGTTTGGCTAGACCGTGTTAAGCCCATACTGAAATCAACGAGACCGCAAGGAAGGCGAATAAAAGACAAAGCAAAATGGATAATGACAAAAGCCCAGGTTTGGAAAGATCCGTCAGTTACAGAGTATATCCCATTTTGTAAGTTAAAATTGGAAAACATAACGCATGAAGTGGACCATGAACGCTCATTGAAAAGACAAAATGATGATCTTCGACGGTTTCCGGGAGCCCAAAAGGTCACACGATTGGAGGCAGCCCAAATGGTTGGCTGATTTGGTTTAAATATAGGACAGTTAGAGTTTACAGGGGTTTTCTCCCTGGAAAAACTTGTGAACTATTGTTTGTAAGAGGAACTATTTCGTTTTACAACCAACAATTGCAAATTTTGCCTATTGGAGAAGGTGATATGTGGAATGTTTCAATGTGATTAAATGAGCGAAGTTGAGTGGGAACTATTTCGTTTTCGACTATGTTTCATTAACTGTGAGAGCGTTCTAAATTTATGAACCTATGTTCTTTCCTGAACGTTCTCTAGTATATTATGTGATGTTTTCCACTATGAGTAATGAGATTTTTAACTGTTGATGAGCTATCTTATCATGTATACTTTTATTCATGTTTATGTGTTTTGGTTATAAGAACAACTATCTGTGATTTGCCATAACACATGGACAGTATTGCATTACTCATGAATTAATATCCAACTCTCTAGAGATAGCCTAGTTAGTATTTATTTTTTTGCAATATATGTGATTTAGCTGCTTGGGAGTTTAAGATGAGAGGTAAGAACCTGCGCATCACATTGTGAATACTCCTTGCATTCTTTATTACTTCACATGCTAGGTAGGCACTTGCATATCATACTTTAAGTCAAAATACAAAAATATACACAGTGGATCGGACCGCAACCGGTAAAACCTTTATTTTTGTTCCTGACGTACGGTAGTCGGACCGCAAACCAGACGGATTCCCTACACCAAACAGTCACGGGCTAATTGGGAACGTTGACTGGGGAGAATCCCTTGCTGTTTCCGCCTGCGATTTTCCAGGCCTCAATAGTTTCTGGCACTAGAAGGAGGACCGCCATGGATGGCCGAGGAAACCCGTTTTCCCGAGACTATTCCACCGGTAACAGTTCAGAAAGCAGTGTGTTTCATAATCCAATTCTGGAAGAAAGGGGTAGAGAACATTTGTATTATGTCGACAACGAAGTTGTTAATAATCTGAGAAGACACACTAGAGCATATGTGAAGAATATTGGAGGATTGCCGATCATCCCTGAATTTCCCAGAAGAGAATATAAAAGGAAAGATCGTCCTATATTGGAAGACTCAGTGCTGGTTGGGGATTGGGAAGAACTTGTAGAAACNTTCCTTTGAATCAAGAAGGCTCGAATACTCTTCACATTTCTCCTGTTCACACTCCTACTCACTCACCCCCTCACTCTCCACCCAGACTCATGGCAGGCGTAAACGCAAATCAACCACCCAACCCACCAAACCCACCACCTCCCTGGAAAGCCAGATCACCTTTAAACCTAACACCTCCATTGCATGATTTACCTCAATATTTTGAAAATATGCTGCCCAAATTCAACCCAAATGAGAAGATACTAGTGGATGACCAGCTGCAAAGTTTTTATTTGGCAATAAAAGGGTTAAGGGCTGGGGAGTATGAGGATGTAGTTTGCAGACTTTTCTCGCACACCCTTAAAGGAGCTGCAGCATCATGGTACTTTGGTTTTCCTGCAAACTCTATCCCCGATTGGGACACCTTTGAAAGGATTTTTAGAAGTAAGTATGCGACTCAAAAAACTCATGCAGCTCTCATGAAAGCACTATGCGCCTTAAATAAAGAAACAAAGGAGAAGGTGCATAGTTTTACCCAAAGATTTGCAGCATATCTTAAGAATTTTTCTGAAGCTGACAAACCTTCAGACAAAGTCCTGATTAAATACTATACCTCGGCTTTAGGACCCGAGTTGGCCATGTTTTCCAAAATGAAGGCCAAGCCTACTCTAGCAGAAACCTATGAGGAGGCGGAGAAAGTAGAGGCTGAAAGGGAAAGTATCAAAGATTATCCCGAACGATCAGGAGAAAAAATTGTGGGAAGGAAAACTTTGATGTTTACTAAGCCTAAGGAGGAGCAATCACCAGATTTTGAAAGTATGGCTAAAATGATGCAGAAGCTTTCTAACAGAATCATAGACTTGGAAAAGGAAAAGGAAGCTCAAAAGTTCTACAAGCCCTATTACAAGAAACTGTAGGATAACAATCAATCCCAACCTCCTCCGCACAATTCGGCATCTATGAATTTAACAGAGGTAGGAATGGACATTTTTTGCACTTTCCACCAACAACCCCACTCTGAAAAGAATTGTCCTCAATGGGTAAAATCAATGACGTTGGTTATGATTCAGCTGTTGGATTCTAAATTAACAGAAGATGAAGATGAAGAAAGTAAAGACGGTAATACAACAACAAAAGAACAAGAGGATGAGATCATGGTTCTATGGGATTGTGTTTCATTATTTGATGCCGAGGAAGAAAGGAATGTGGGATACGAGGTCGTCATGGAAACGAATGTAACAACAAGAAGCCAAGGGTCGGCTAAAGAAAACAGTCTAATGCTCCCAAAGATAAAAAGGTTTCAAAGGAATGTTAAGAAATTTCAGAATAACTCCTCAGCCAATGAAGTTCTAGAATTTACCATCACCAACCAAGATCCTAGACAGACTAACATGTTCACCAAGCCCAATGAAAGGAAAATAGATAACAGTAAACCAAATCCCACCGAACATAATATGGAATACGACATTGTGGAGGATATAAAGAAGGTAAGGGCGAATATCTCATTATTTTAAATGTGTAAGGTGCCGCAGCAGAAAGAAAAGCTTTGGAAAGCACTTGAAGCATCAGACGAGGGGCTGCCCACCGACAATCAACCCAAGGAGGAGAAAATCGGAGAAGCAAGCGTAGGATTTAAGTCTAAAAGAAAGGATCCATTGTTTCTCCTCACTTTTGAAATTTTTAACCACAATGTACATAATTGCTTGGTAGACTTAGGGGCATCGGTCAACGTTATGCCGTTGTCAGTCTGCAAAAAGATAAATTGGCAGCCTAAACCATCCACTTGGAGGGTTTCTCAGTTGGATAGAACGAATGTGAAGGTAATTGGTGAGATGGAGGATGTTCTAGTCTGCTTATATTCGAATGATAAGGTGTGTCAAGTTATTGATATCGTGGTGGCTGACATACCAGACGCTTATGGGCTTGTTCTGAGCAGAGACTGGTCGGCAAAGCTAAACGGATATTTTTCCTCGGACTAGTCACATCTGTGAATGCCATATAAAGGGAGCCTGAATCAAATCAAAATTTTGAGGGAGCCCCATATGAAATACAACGTTACTCAGTTTGAGAAAAAAAATGAACCAGTGGATTTTGTGTTGGGAAATTACTTTATTGAGTTAGAACCGAGAAATTACCAAGTAGAAGAAGCCAGTGATACATCAGACGCTCAGCTTGATCTCCTTTGGTTTTCACAGGCTGATGAAATTGACTGTAAAATAGTAAACTTAGCAGTAGAAGTAGATTCCTGTACAGTAGTTAGCGATTTCTAGACACTTTTTTTTTATGGATCTAAAATGTTAGAAGGGTCAGGGGCCGGCTATGTCCTGATAGACCCCGAGAAGAACAAACATTTTCTTTCATGTAGGTTAGAGTTTGAATATACAAATAACACAGCTAAATATGAAGCGTTGGTCCAAGGTTTAAGGAAAGTAATCGAATTAAAGGCAAATAATCTGAAAGTTTTTGGAGATTCTGAAATAATTGTAAAACAGATTCAGAATCAAATACATTGTATTTATCCTCACTTAAAAGCTTATCAAAATGAGGTATGGGATTTACTCAAATGTTTTAATGCATTTAATATTATATCAATTCCAAGACTTAAGAATGCAGCAACTGACTTATTGGCCACATCAGCTGCTAGGCTTATGCCTACTAATAATCGGTGCTCCGTTGAATTTCTTTTCAGGCCCTCAGTTCCAGATATGATTACCAACCTACGAGTGTTCGACAACGATCAACAGATTATAGAATTCTTAACGAATGATGAGGTATTTAAAGGGGCGATTATTGATGATGAAGAACATCAAGCCGAGTTGAAATTTGATAATTTCATCCCTAAAGGAGTTAGAACCTTAGAACGGATGTTTGATTTAAATGAAAAATTTAGAATACTAGCAAACGTGAAGACTCACAGCTCATCTCTATAGTTCGAATTGATAAATTTAGGGACCGAGACAAAGCCTAAATATGTGAATCGTGGCAAATGTTGTTCACCAGTGGAAAGAAATAAGTTCATCGGTATTTTTAATCAATATAAAGATGTTTTCGCCTGGACATACGAAGATCTGAAGACATATGACACCAGTATCATCCAACATGTCGTCCCCATCAAATCTAGAGTCAAACCTTATCAGCAACCTTTAAGGAAAATGCACCCAAAATTGGAACCTCTGATCCATAGTGAAGTTAAGAAATTATTGGATGCTAGAATCATTTTTCAGGTTAGACACTCAGGATGGGTCTCAAATCTGGTACTAGTCAGGAAGAAATCTGGAGAAATCAGGCTATGTGTAGATTTCAGAAACTTGAATCGCACTTCGGATAAAGATAATTATCCTGTTCCACCCATGGAGCAACTACTAGAAATGGTCTCAGGTTCTGAACTATTTTCTTTATTAGACAGATTCTCAGGCTACAATCAGGTATTGGTAGCCGAAGAAGACAAATTGATAACAACATTCAGGACCCAGTGGGGAACTTTCGCTTACCAAAGAATGCCCTTTGGGCTTATAAACGCTGGAGCTACGTTCCAGAAGGCTGTGGACATAGCTTTCCATGGTTTGATTGGCCGTAGTGCTATAGTGTACCTCGATGATATTACGATATTCTCAAAAAGGAGAGAAGAACACGTGTTTCATCTAAAGCATATTTTTGAACGCTGTCGGAAATATGGTATCTCACTCAACCCCAAGAAGTGTGTGTCCGCTGTTACGGAGGGTAAGTTGTTGGGTCACGTAGTTTCAAAGAAGGGAATCTCCATAGACCCAGAAAGGGTCAAAGCCATTGAACGGATCCCCTTGCCCCATAATAAAAAGGGCATGCAATCATTTATGGGGACAATAAACTTTGTGCGAAGGTTTGTGCTAGATTTCACTCAAATTGTCAAACCTATGCATCAAATGGTGAAGCAAAGTGTACAATTCAAGTGGACTGAGGTTGAGAAGAACACATTCAGCAAGATTAAAACCGTTGTTGTGTACGCACCCTCCCTCAAAATCCCAGATTTCGATAAAGATTTTATTCTGTACACTTTTGCATCTGATGATTCTCTAGCAGCTATGCTTACTCAGAAGGAAGATGGGGGAGATGAATTCCCCATATCTTTCATGAGCACTGGTCTACAAGGGGCCGAATTAAATGACCCGGCTATTGATAAACAAGCTTATGCAGTGTTTAAAGCAGTGAAACAATTCAGGCCCTACATACTAAAAAACTGAACCAAGGTAATCGTCCCATACCCAGCTGTGAGGTCTCTTTTTGTACAGAAGGAGTTAGGAGAGAGAAGGGGTAATTGGGTAATAGCTCTTCAGGAGTATGACCTCGAGTTCAAGCTAGCTTATATAGTTAAAGGGCAAGGGTTGTGCAAACTAATGACTAAAAATGGAAACAATGAAGAACATGCCTGGGAAGACGAGGCTGAATTACATTTGATGGATGTATGTCCTCTGTTCACAGCCCCTAAATCTTGGTATCGAGATCTTGTGCATTACCTTCAGACAGGATCGTTGCCAGAACATTGGAATTCTAAGAAAAGAAGAGCGTTGCATCTTAAATCAGCCTCCTATCAAATTATTGAAGGAATATTATTCAGAAAAAATTACGATGGAGTTCTTCTTAGATGCTTAGAAAAGGAAGATGCGAAGAAGGTAATGACAGATTTGCATGACGGGCCTTCTGGGGGACATTTTTCAGGAGATACTACAGCTCACAAAATTCTCAGAGCTGGATACTATTGGCCCACGCTTTTCAAAGATGCACACGCCCATGTCAGGAAGTGCGACATTTGTCAAAGGTGTAGTGGAAGACAATCTAAAGCAGCTGGACCACTGAAGCATGTGATGATCACGGAGCCATTCGAGCAATGGGGGTTGGGTATCATTGGGGAGATAAAGCCAAATTCTTCCCTACAACACAAGTATATTCTGACTACAACCGATTACTTCACTCGCTGGGTCGAAGCCATCACGCTGCGCAAAATAAATGAGGACGCGATCATAAACTTCCTGCAAGACCATATTATGACTAGGTTTGGAGTTCCAATTTCTTTAGTCTTTGATAATGCTACTTACTTTTCATCGATTATATTAACTACTTTTGCTCATGAGAAAGGAATAAAGTTGCATTACTCTACCAATTACTATCCACAAGGAAATGGCTTGGCTGAATCTACTAACAAGAATCTGATTAGGATTTTAAAGAATACTGTGATAGAACACCAAAGGAGTTGGCACTCAGCGCTACCAAACGCCCTTTGGGCTGATAGAGTCACCCCCAAGTCTTCGATAGGAGTGTCTCCATATACCCTTGTGTATGGTAAAGAGGCCATTCTTCCCCCCAATATCATGCTACCCTCTTCCATAATAGCTCAAGAATATAGAGGATCGGATAATGAAGTCTTTCAAAAGAGGATATATAATCTCCTTAAGGCAGAAGAGTCTCGATCTAAAGCTAGAGAGCGCTTTAAGCAACAACAGTAGGTAATAAAAAGATGGTTTGATAAACACAAGGCAGGAAAAAAGACTTTGAAGTGGGATATTTGGTTCTCAAGTGGGACCACCCCCATGATGAGAAAGGAAAACACACGAAATTCCAGCAGTTGTGGGTAGGTCCTTTCCAGATTGTGGCAAAGCTTGGCCCTTCAACTTATAGGTTGCAAGATTCACAAGGGTGGAAAGAGAACTTACTAGTAAATGGCTTAGTTCTCAAACCTTATTTTTCCTGAGTTTTGTTTGTGCTCTTCTATCTTGTATATAAATAATCTGGCTTGGTCGTCTTTTTGAGTCATGAAGTTCAGTCTTGTTTTAGTTTAAACTCTACTGATTTCAATAAACGAGGCAAACCTGTGGTTGCATGGGGAACATCAGAATTTTGGAATGACTAAAATTCTTGGGTATAAGACTATGTATTGTTGTTTATCTAAAAGAACTTCTTCCATTTTAGTAGTTTTATCGAATAACTATGTACGCATTGAAGTCCTGCTTAACCCTTGTGAAATAAACCAGAATCAAAGGGTCTAGAATACTATTTTGAGGCTGCATCCATGTCACATTTAAAATGTCCTAGGGAGTGACAGCAAAGGGCCCATGGAAAGAAGCAAGGTAAACAGTATATTATATACAAATGATCCCATGCCAAGAAATGAATGCCAAAAGGCAGATAAGAGTCAAAAACTCCTATGAAGGCATTATATATCAAAACAAATGCTGAACCATATAAGTACTAAATCACCGAAAGTTCCTCTCCATCCGTGAGCTGAAACGTGAATACACCTCTCACACAAAAGGACACTTGGGATAGAGGAGCCTGAATTAAAATTCAAAAAGAAAGGCATGCAGGAGGACTCATATGAAAAGGGCAAAAGTCCAAAAGCATGAAAAGTGCTAGAATGGCATGGGAATGAGGAACAAATGAATATTTATGTTTACCATGTGCTACAATCCTGTGGTGTCCAAGCTGGTAGCTACCTGAAGACAGAGGTAATAATGAAATTCATCTTTCGGCCTCAAAAGAGTTATCTTGACTTGAAAATCCTGGTTTCCACTCTCCCAAATCGGACTATCATCAATGATTAAAGGTACATACATTTTCCATTTGATAAATCCAGATAGCTGGAAGAATTCAATAGGTTCGTTTGTTGTTAAACAGTCTGTCCCTCAAGGAATAATCATCCAAAGATCTAGGTTCACCAGGTAGTCGCCAATTGTTGCAGCTGCAACTGTTTTCCCCAAATTTTTTCAAATTTTGGACCCCCTTATGATTTCGAACGTCACCTTAAATCGTTTGGATCCATGAACTCTTTTGTCGTGCTTTAATCTCGGACTATTTTTGAGGTTAACTCTCTTCCTGTTGTAAAAAATTGCTTATGTTTGAAGCTGCTGTGGGTCGCGGAGTTTAGAGTTTGTTTGGTTACCCTTCGAGCTACATTTCCTTCTTGGGAACTTAGTTCCCGTGCTAACCACGGTTTTGGAAGTTGTTTAGAAAACTTGTCGGCAACATGTTTCTTTAGGGAGCCTCCGTTACTGATATTGAACGATGACCTTAACCTTTTTGTTGTCGCGTCATGTTTTTGGCTTGTCCACATTATCGGAGGATTTAGTCTATCTATCTTCCGCCCTTGTGGCTTTCAAACAAACTAAATGTTCGACATACCACCACTCCGCCCGTCGATGCTTTATCGGATCTTCGTCACTTTGTGTTGGATCGGAGGTCATAGCCTTTCTTCTTCCGCCCTTGCGGTTGTGTAATGCACTTATCTTTCGATGTTGATGTCTTTTCGATTGCCGACTGGAAGCTTGTCCACCCAAAATTTAGTTCATAGCCCTTCCGACTCCGATAGGCTTAACGGACTCGCGGTGCCCGTCGCCTGTTAAGACCCACTTATGCAGTTGTAAATGAGACTACTCGGCCGATGTTTAGTGTTTTGAGCCACCGATGAGTTTTCTCTTTCCGTCATTGGTGAGTTTTTCAAACCCGTGTGTGGACGAGATAGTAGTGACGGCACTTGTTAAGGTTCTCATAACAATAATGCAATACATGGCCTCTCTTGATGATTAATCGTTTTGGTTGATGTAATTTGATGTTATTGAAAATGCAGTCCCAATGAATGATAAATGTTGATTAATTGCAGATGGATTCAAGGAACTTTACAAATTATTACTGCGAGAAGGCATAGCTGGAGAAGAAGTAGCAGAAATTTTGGCTAGACCGTGTCAAGCCCATACTGAAATCAATGAGACCGCAAGGAAGGCGAATAAAAGACAAAGCATAATGGATAATGACAAAAGCCCAGGTTTGGAAAGATCCACCAGTTACCAAGTATATCCCGTTTTGTAAGTTAAAATCGGAAAACGTAACGCATGAAGTGGACCATGAACGCTCACGGAAAAGACCAAATGATGATCTTCGACGGTTTTCGGGAGCCCAAAAGGTCACACGATTGGGGGCAGCCCAAACGGTTGGCTGATTTGGTTTAAATATAGGATAGTTAGAGTTTACAGGGGATTTTTCCCTAGAAAAACTTGTGAACTATTGTTTGTAAGAGGAACTATTTCGTTTTACAACCAGCAATTGCAAATTTTTCCTGTTGGAGAAGGTGATATGTGGAATGTTTCAATGTGATTAAATGAGCGAAGTTGAATTGGAACTATTTCGTTTTCGACTGTGTTTCATTAACTGTGAGAGCGTTCTAACTTTCTAAACCTATGTTCTTGCCTAAACGTTCTCTAGTATATTCTGTGATGTTTTCCATTATGAGTAATGGGATTTTTAACAGTTGATGAGCTATCTTATCATGTATACTTTTATTCATGTTTATATGTTTTGGTTATAAGAACAGCTATCTGTGATTTGCCATAACACATGGATAGTATTGCATTACGCATGAATTAATATCCAACTCTCTAGAGATAGCCTAGTTAGTATTTATTTTTTTGCAATATATGTGATTTAGCTGCTTGGGAGTTTAAGACGAGAGGTAAGAACTTGCGCATCACATTGTGAATACTCCTTGCATTCTTTATTACTTCGCATGTTAGGTAGGCACTTGCATATCATACTTTAAGTCAAAATACAAAAATATACACGGTGGATCGGGCCGTAACCGGTAAAACCTTTATTTTTGTTACCTGACCTAGGGTAACCGGACCGCAAACCGGATGGATTCCCTACACCAAACAGTCACGGGTTAATTGGGAACGTTGACTAGGGAGAATCCCTTGTTGTTGCTGCCTGCGATTTTCTAGGCCTTAACAGTATCTTTCCTTTATTCCATTTACTTTCTTTATATCCTGCCACCATATATCTACTTTTCCAGTCATATTGTAAATGGCATTTTTAGCTTTTAATTCATTAGAATAATTGTATATTTGGAAGTATTTCTTCATCACTGACAACCACGCTTATGCTTATTCTCCTTTTTCGATTTCACCATTAAACATTGGTGGTTTAATATGTTTAAACTCCCCTTATATTTCCTCATAGGGTTTGTACTTCTTTTTCTTTTTATTATCATCACTACTTTCGCTTCAATTTTGTTGTTTACCTTAGTGATGTTTGACTGATTCTTCACAAGAAGTTTCAGCCTTATGACTGGAAAATTAGAGTTTCCTTCCCTTACATTTGTAAGGTGAATTTTTAGGCATGACATGTTCAGATTCCTTGTTTTTCTCTTTTTCATTGTTATCTATTTTAGCTAATAAAATAGTATTTAATTCCTCTCGATCTTTTAGGATTCATTCATTATCCTCCTTAACTTTTCTTAGTTCTAATCTTAATTCCTTAACAGTTCTTTGTAGTTCATATTTATTATCTTGACTCTCATTCAATTTTACCCATATTTCCCCATCCCTTAAATTACCCTCTTCAATATTTAAAGGATTTTCAGGGTGAAAATTTTCTTTTGCAGACATCCCTGCTTCTGCTATGTTTTTCCTACAAAAATACAGTTATCCTTCTCTTTCTATTTTGTAAAAGAATTAAACAAAAAATAAAGTAAATTAGTTTTATGGTGTTTTTCTATCAGTTTTAGTGTTGAGCCGGTTCAGGCCTAGTGTTGTAACCACGTTGTGATACCATTGTGTAACACACCTCAAAATTAGTAAAAAAAAAAATTGTATCCATTGACTAGGAGTAATTAACCAACAGTTTACTCATGTTTTACATTATTAATATTTATGCAACTTATTAATCTCTTTGTTCTAATTACTATGTCGGGTTTCATCAGTGGAGGTAATGGCCAAATCCATCCATAGCACTCAATTATAGCACAAGGTGATGTTTGCAGTTTCCTTGCTTTCATTTTAATATTATTACTAGGGATTTAGTAGCCCTAAGGATTGGCAGACTATACCATAGTCTTGATCCCATCCATTGATGTATTAAGGTTTTATTGAGGTTTAAAATGCCATGGGCCTTACCATAGCCTAAGCTCATGGTGTAGATTGTGAGGACTCCATCCTAAAGTGTGATGGTGTAAAGTGTATGGTCTTTACCATAGTGTAAAACCCTTCATTGATATGTGATACAAAGGCTATAAGTTATAAACAAGGTTTCTTGGTATATTATAATGGAATATGATGTGACATGGCCTATGCCATGGTTTTTGCAATATATTATATGGTTTGTTAGTTTTATGTTTTATCACATGGTTCGATCTTGACTAAAACATTTGATTTGCAAAGATTGTGGGCCATGAATGCATCGGGTCGTGAATTATGATGTTGTACCTTGGTTAATTTGGAGATTTAAAGATTTGTCCTGGCTGCAAGTTGACAACGCAACCAGGCCCTTCAATCTTGCTCTGTCAATGGCTATGGTGTTAGGGTTTTTGGTGTAGATTTTTTTCCATAGTATTAATGGAATTGTGCCCGTTTCATTTTCCAAGGGTTTCCTGGCTTTCACGGCTTCAATGACAGTCTGTATCCTGTTGCTCGTGCCTCCATGGTCGTATACACTGCCATGCTTAACAAGTACATGACCATGCTTAACAGGTAAGAGATCTAGAAATTTGTAAACTTCATCTGGTGAATTCATTCATTTAAGTATAATAAACCGATAGTACATTATCGTTTTGCAGGAAGAGGAGGGATAAGGGTAACTCCAGAGTAGCCGACCCTTAGCCCTATCTGCATCTCGCCCAAGGTAAAGTTATAAGGTTTATAAAACTTGTTTCAGTTTTTCCTTTCGGTTATCTATATGATCGTGATTGTGACATAAACTTTTGCAGGTGGAGGGAAAGGGAGGCGACAAGGTCACATCCTCCCAGGCCTGCGTCTTCATACGCCTCAGGTAGCACCAAGAAACCCTATCTCTGAGGTTTTCTTTCATACAGTGGTTTGTAGCATTCCATAGCTTAATGTGTTTTTATATGTGTTGTTGCAAGTGCTTAAACCTGAGCATTGAGGAGACAGGAGGATAAGAATCCAATTCTGCATAAGACAAGTGTATTCCATTCAAACCCCAAAGGGCTTACCATTTGTTTATAGACGGATTTAAGTGTATTTGTTTTACAATCCTATTTGGATTGCAATGATATTGTGGGTGCCATCGTGGATGGTCTTACCTCCATGTCAATGGTTCTACTTAAATGAATTTATACGCAGATTTTAAATAAAAGGTGGAAGCCATCAAAGATGGACTTACATCCATCATGTATTCGTGAAATGTGTTGTTTAGTTGTATGTTTTAAAGAACGATCCTCAGGGTTTTTAATGCGAATTGTATCCATGTTTATTCTCTGGTTTACAAGTTGCCATCTTTGATGGTCTTACGGTCGTGCTATGTTTTGTTGAAAAATGTTTTCAGTTTAAAATCTTAACTCTGTAAATAATAATGATATTATTATTATTATTATGGTGAACCCGTTAGAGGGTTTTAAAATGGTTTATGCAACTCTGTTTTCTCTACTATAGAAATGTATTTATCTCTGTTTATAATACCAGCATGTAGATTTAGTAGTATTTATGGTAATACGACCCATATGAGGTTTTTTGGGGGGTTTATACCGCACTGGTTTAGCTTCTGTATGCGTATATAATGTTAATATACAGTAGATGAAAGGCAGTTGTGACCATGGGATTTAGACCATAGTTTAAATAGTTCATTTAATGATTAAGGGACTTATGTGGAACAATATTGTTTGATAAGTTGTATATTTGGTTCCCTCAATCTAGTCGGGTATTGCTAGTTATAACTATGGATTATATAAAATAATTGTATATCTTGTTTATAGTGATAAACTTGGATATAATGGATCCTGGCTTGATCACTTACGACATGTCATGTAATGTATGTAATTTTGGTTTGGATTTGATTAGCTTGCATCTGAGCTTTGTTTACTTGTGGATCTGTGATCTAGATATGACTGTTTACTTGTGGGTCTGTAAAGGATTTGTTTATAAATTAATTATGTTTATTTTGTAGGATTATCCTTGTAATATATGTACTGTAAGTTTGTTTGTAAAATATTTGTACTATGCATATTCATAGCACTCTTTGATTGTAGATGAGTATAATAAATAAATCAGGATTATTCCTCAATATGCCCTAATTGTGAATTATCTATATTTATACTAGAAACATCAAAAGAAATCTAACATACTAATTGTTTATCATTCAATCATGGAAAATTTAATGGAAATGAAAGATTATAGAGATACATTAAAACTAAATCTATCACATACGAAAGAAATAGGTATAAGTTGGTAAAATGTATGTTAAGTACTGAATTCAATTTCTAGTATATAAATCATTAAGAGAAATCCCTAACTTGAGTATGGATGTCTGCTCCAAGAACTTCCCTAAATTACATTTAACATTTATAAATATAGTCAAAACATAACAAAATTAGATCTGATAAACCAGCTAGATCTAAATCAATGCATACTAGGTGACGGTGTAATAAGATTTAAATAAAGCCTTTCTACTTATGAATATATTAGCAATTCTAGATCTAGAATGAAACAACCTATTGTAAATTTAAAACATAGAATAAGAACCTGACACCACTAAGGGGAAAACAAAAGTGGAAAATTTGTTTCTCCCAACCAACTCCGAGAAAGCCAAGTTACTTGCTCCAGAACCCTTGAGCGTGTTCATTGAACCACATGAGCAAAATCCTCTTAATGCGTCATTTCTTGTATTATCATATTCAATCCCCATCCAATGCTCCCCTCCTGCTTATTTGTGGACATACTATTATATAGTATTTTTCCTAGAACTTGGTCATTTATGAGCCTCCTTCTCTTTAGCACTCAACTAAGAGTTGTGACCTAGTTTTTTGGGATGATGCTTTCTGCATCTTGAGTTCTCACTCAGTAGCTTCGTCCACTTGTCTTTTCCTCCTATGGGTCAACAAACACTCTTCAACAGCGATTCCACTTATGTCCCTCCTCATTGTCTTTTATTAATTAAAGAATAATTCATTACAAATGTTTTATTTTTTACTCTCTCAAAAATAATAAAAATATTAAATAAAATATTTTGAACATAAATTATTAATTGCAAGTGCATTGCATTGTTATTAAAAGCATATCCATTTAAGTTATAACATATTTATATTTAGAAATTTAAAATAGTTTTTAATTTCATGTTATAAATTTTACTTAATTTAAAAAAAATGTATACTTACACATGTAACAATATAATTTCAATTTCATATAAGGTCAAGATTAAAATATCAATCGTGGTTATCCTCGAGTGTTTCTTTGAAAAAATATTTATGTATTTATATTAAGGGATGATAGGTGATTTGTTTCGTGAGAGTGTATTTATCATTCAAATTATCATACCAAGATTAAAATAGCAATCGTGGTTATCCTAAAGTGTTTCATGGAAAAAATATTTATGTATTTATGTTAAGGGATGATAGGTGATTTGTTTTGTGAAAATGTATTTATCATTCAAATTATCATACTAAAATGTTTATGAAAAACTTTATTTAAATATTTATATTTATAAGTATAATTATTTAATTTGGGGATTTCGAATTTAGATAGTATTATATGTAATCTATGCTTAAGTTTTAAGTTATAGTTATCACATGTAAATTAAGATATAATTGGTTTTTTTATATTTTTTTTATTTTAAATGTAGAATTACTACCATGAAAAAAAGACATGTCATCATCCACCCTAAATCGTAAAATATAAAATTTTAAAAATAAACTTTTATAATAAGCTTAATTTAATAATGTTTTTACAACTTTAATGTTTGTTAACTAAAATAAAAGATATTTTTATCTTTTGAATTAACGTTATCACCTCTTTATAATCTTTTACTATTATCATGTCCTTTAATATCATTGTTATTATGATGATGATGATGATGATGATGATGGTTATGTAGAGTAGTCATCCTTAATTCTCAATGATTTAGACGAGATTTGGTATTATTATGTCAACGCCATTTGAGTTATAGGCATTTTCTACTAAATTTTGAAGCAATGTTGTTTATTTTGTTCTTGTAAATTAAGTATCTAGTAATCTACATGTTCTCAATGGGGAAAATATTCACTTTTATTCAAGGATGATAGGATGGGATGTATTGCTTTTAATTTTGAGAATATAACTTTATAAAACACTTTTAATTTTTTTTCTATATTATTCAAGATTCTCTAGAGATGTTGCATGCCAAACAACCATATAAGATAATAAGAGTGATGAGAGACATAAAGAGGAGTGAATTTTTTTCTTTCCCTAGATTCAAAGGTCCATTGATTTATAATTATTTTAAAGTCCATAAGAAGATTTCCACCCTTCATTTTGTTGATTTTTATGAACGGCGTCGAGAGTCATTCTCTTAGGAGAATGAAGACACCTGGTCCAGAACCAGGGTGTGGACCCGGTCCAGCATTGCAGGGGACTCAACCTTGAGTTGAGTAACCATTCTGTTAAATGGTAGACATCTGGTCTAGGACCAGGATGTAGACCTAGTCCAGTACTGGGGGGACTCAACCTAGATTTGAGTGATCATTATGTTGAATGATGATATCTGGTCAAGGACCATGATATGGACCCAATCCATTACTGGGGGGGACTCAACCTTGTGTTGAGTGACCATTTTGTTGAATGGTAGACATCTGGTCCGAGACCACGATGTGGACCAGTCTAATACTGGTAGACTCAACTTAGTTCTGAGTAGCCATTCTTTTGAAAGGAGGCACTTGGTCAATTACCAGGACTCAGCCCGGGGCTGAGGGGCCATTCTCTTGGAGAATGGAGGCGCTTGGTCTGTTACCAAGTATTTGACCTAGTGTCAAATTATGCAGCCTATGGTTGAGGCACTTGGTCTATTACTAAGAAGGAATTAAAAGCCCTAGACTTGGTCTAGACGTGTGTGACACTCTGACCCTTGATCAATGGGCTGCGTGGTCTTCTCCAAGGCTTATCTACCCTTGGTTAAGACACCCTAGTACCCGATCTTGGTGTCACAGAGATTGTGAGATAAAAGCATTAGTAATCCTCTATGTTTATGATGTGTACTTTGAGTGATAATGAAATACCACCTAGACCACTTGCTAGCAGCACTTGAAGAAGGCTAAAAGCAAAAGTCAAAAATACATAACGACTTTTGGACCCGAGGTAAAAGGATCACAGCTAAAAGTCAACATAAAGACTTTTGGACCACAAGTAAAAAGTCAAAAATACATAAAGGACTTTTTGGAAGACTAAAGGTAAAAGTGAAAAATTAGAAAAGAATAAAATAATATTATTTTGTTCTTTCTAATTTTTTCCCACTTACTGTTGGCAGAACCCACCAACAAAGCTTCGTCAATAGGGGTTCCCACTCTGTCGACTCCCTACAGCACGATCTCCCTGAGCACCGGCCTAGACAGGTTTTACCCTGCCCAGCAACATCTACGGAGCAGACGAGGTCTCACCCAAGGCATTCAAGGGGAACTGTCGAAACATAGTTTTCGACAGTGGGAAAGGAGGATATGGGGATCCGACTGAGGGACACCATAACTTAGGCAATCATCACATACTCACACAGTATCACAATATTGCAGCATTATTCCTAGAACATCATTATTCATAGCACATCAAATAGTTATAGAAACATATATTATGTCGACATAAAAGCAACAGATCGCATCGATATAGTAGAAAGAGATTGAATCACATGTATATTATGCCATTGTAACAAAACAGAGTCACATCATCATAATAGATCTATAACAACAGACAAGAATTGAGCCATACTCATCGCATCATATTAACCTTGCGCAAATGTACCACATTACACAATTCTTCTCCAAAACCGAAGCCTGCATACATTGGGAAGAAACATGGATAAAATCACAATTAAGACTAGAAAATTCTCCATAAAATAGATCGCATAAGATATTATCACATACAATCGTGCACAATCGCTCTACCTGGATCCCCTTTTTCCCCAAAAATAGATCTATAAATAGGATTACACCTTTACATTGAGGGTCCAATACTAACTGACTTCTAACTGCTATTGACCTATTGCAACAAAACTTGGGGAAAATATACATAAAATATTCAAAAAGCAGTTATTCTTCCGCTTACTGCACCAATCTGCCCTTGCGCGGTACCGTGTGAGCTTGCGCAGCTTCCGTGACACTGCACAACTCACTTACCCCAAAACCCCTTGCCAACAGGCTCCCAACACAGTTTTGTGGCTCTCCCTCCAGCCACATCAAGTTGACAGGGTGTGTGCCGAAGTCTTGTCCTTAAAATATTCAAATTACTGAGCAATTTCCTGAACCTAAAGCTGAACTTTACGGGCGATACTTTGACAATTAGCCAAATTTTGTTGGACGGGGTGCTCCTCACTAGCCTTGCTATCGACCATTTTTCAATCCTCTTGAACAGCTCGGGGCGTGGCGATGGCCTTAATAGCCAACTAGCCACCGATTTCTTGGAATTCGTCGATTTGCTCGTGGCGCTTTTGTTGGCGTTCTTGTGCTCGGGAAGCTTGCTACTATAGATCCTTCAGTTCTAAGGCCTAGGTCATCTGCACCATCAGCGGCATGGCCTTTAGCAACGTCTTTAGGGTTATCAGTTGGCCCTCTGCCTCTTGCACCTACACTGTCAATTGATCAAGTTACTCATCGTAAACAATACTTTTCCAAAACTATGTGGTTTCCTCCATAATAGTTTTATCCTCTTGCTCCATGGTGCCGAACTGAGTGGCAAATTATTCAATTGAGGTCTTGCGCTCCGCAACCTGCTCTGGCGGTGTTGTGGGTTGTACCTGGGCCTGTAGCAGTAAGTTATTATCCTGAATTTGAACCAGAGTTTGCCCCAATCGCTTGGACTTGTCGACTGGGGTGAGCCCTGTTGTGTTCTAAAAAATGTTTTGGCAGGCATCAGAAATAGCATGCTCGACCTCGCTGCACCAGGCACACAGTTGCGCTTGTTCAACAATCAGGCGGTCTTGTGCCTTCTTGAGGTCGGTAATCTCTTTAGAAACCTTCCGCTGCAACTCGGCCTGTGTCTCCTTCAACTGGTTGATTTCTTGTAACTTTTTCTTCTGTCAATTGTACGCGGACCTGGTGCATCTCCTCTGCTTCCTTCTACATCTTCTCAGCGGTATTCCGGGACTGGATACAGCCCTCAGTCAAATCATTTTGTCGTGCTGCCATTTCCAGTGCGGTGCCATGCTGCAACTCAACCAACACTATAGTCAATAGTTTGTTCAGATCAAAATTCATGATCTGGATTGGGTGCAGCTCTTGGTGAACTTCTTCATTGTCGACATCGATCACAGCCAGGGGAACTTGCACATTCCTAGCCTGGGGCTCAGTGCTGATCGTCGGGTTGTCCTATAGCAGAGGTCTTATCGATATTTGTTTGGAAATAATATCAAAAATGGACTCTATTCTATCTCTTACCACACCAAATTCTTCATGGTTAGATTCACGGATCGTCGTAGTCACAGTCGTAGATGAATCTGTGATGGATTTGATAAGCCGCTGCAGCTGGTCTTCCATCCTCGATTTGGTACCATTGCCCGCCTTGTACTTCTGACGCCATTTGGTGCGAGTATCCTCTTGCATACGCTGTGCTACATCTTCAGGATCCATCGATGATTCATTGTCGGAGTCATGGGTGCTCAATTCCTGTGAGGTAGGGCCTTCAGGGACATCCGGGGGCAGCTCCATAGCTAACTCCTCCTGACTCACCAGGATGCGCCAATCCCACAGCCATTCTTGCACAATAGTATCCAGATATTCCATGGTGATTTTATAGGGCAATGGTAGCCACTACCGATCAGGTCCCGCTTGGCCTGAATATGAATGGAGTGGGGTCCAATAGAAAACCTAAAGATCTGCTGATACTTGACCATGGCGTAGGGAGAAACTCTAGGAACAACAATGGTGGCATCTTGTATCACTTCCCAATAGACCCAAAAATGAATGGCACAGTCCGCTTATCTACTGGCCTCTTCGACCCACCATAGGTTTTGATAGTGGGCACCACGGTGAACCTTGATTGCCTCAACCTCCATTGGTTGGTAGTCTTCAGGTTCCATCCAAGCAATAAGAGTGATAAGAATCAATAGCCAAGTATAGGAAAAGGGTGGCCCAGTCTGAGCAGCAAGCACATCTTCAAGCAACTAATTTAACAAAAATAGAGACCAATTCATTTGTACCCCCTCAGCACATTTCTAGGCATAGGAGACAACACCCAAATTGCATTGGACTGGTTGATTGCCACAAACAACCTTGCTGGCTAGAATTCTTGCGCCAATGCACACCACCTATGAGTTAATGTTTTCAATGCGATAAGCGCGACCATCTCGTTATAAACCAAAATGCCCCTTCGGCTGCTTGACAATTTTCTTGTCTGTATCTCTCCCACGAATGTACTGCGTTGGGTCCTCCCCAACCTTCGACAAGCCAGTAATGCTTGCAAGCAAGTCGAATGTAACCGGGATTGGTGTAGTTATCCAAAGCATCCCTCCATGGAAACACGCCAACAGTCGCTTCACACATGCATGTGCTTCATTCAAGCGGCCGAAATGGAGCATATTGATGAGCCCCAACAACTCAAACTTGTCTAACCCACTGGCCCATGGTTTCAGAATTCGTTGAATGGGGGCACCAGGCACCGTGGGGATGGATTCATATGGCTCATCCCATACATCTTTAAGTAGGAGCAGGTCATGATCGTCAAACTTGAGCCTGATCAATGCAGGGATGATATCGATCGAGCACATCATCCCTTCCATTAGCACTGGCAACTTGGGTGGGTACTTTTGATTCTTCGATAGATATACCGTGGCTTGGATCCTAGATGTGTAGGAGTGACATATCTCAAAATATCATGAACCGAGACACCCCGAGGTGCTGCAGACTCAACAACTCCTGAGCTCGATATCCCAGTGTGTGCAGTTCCTTCTCACCGCATTCTCACAGAAGTGCAAGTTTTCCTCTTCTCTAGTGGCGTAGGACTAAGTCTCTAACTCTGTCGCTTCCTCTTAGGAATGGACAATGAACCCATTGGCATACTCATGATTTATTCTTCCAAGGCCATGGGATGAATGGGGGACTCATATTCATTAGAAATTTCAATAGCTTCAAGGCCACTCATCATCCCTTACCCCTTAAAACCTGAAAATAAAATCAACATCTCGAACTGCACTTCACTCAACACTCTGCATAGAATTCACCCTCTACTTCTACTTGCGCAATTGAAGAATTCCATTTGACGCATTCCACGCAGTGTTTTATAGCCACTTCCATCCAAATACATCATTACCAAATATAACTTCATCATTATTACTAAATCGAATCTTAATAATGCCAAATCCATTAGCGATCTTATTCTTCTAACGGTCGGATCACCCATTAATGCGGGTCACTTCAACAAGCACTGCAAGCCAACTAGTTTAACTACCTGCATTTATTACTTGATTTGACCACCCCACATCCCTGCAACTGTTGCAAATGGTCAACTGAGTACTGCTAACAATTTTAACCTTGTGCAGCCTCTTCCCCAGGGCTCACCCTGCTGTGCTGAACTAAAAATATTCATCTTTTTTTTTAACACCTCAAGTGGTGCGCACCACCGACCCCGTTCTATAGGGCTTCAAGCGACTCCCGTTAATTAGCTTCGGCAACACTGCACCATCTAATTGTTGTAACTAAACTGCACCGCCAAATGTAATGGACTGAACAAGATAGG
The DNA here is from genome assembly GCA_001517045.1 of Pseudotsuga menziesii. Lineage (NCBI taxonomy): Eukaryota > Viridiplantae > Streptophyta > Pinopsida > Pinales > Pinaceae > Pseudotsuga > Pseudotsuga menziesii. The sequence goes on from LPNX010202734.1 coordinate 33,201, forward strand.
GACCTAACTAGTGAATTTGTAACTTACCTGGATGCTTGATGAACTTACTGTCACATAACAACACCAAATCTCCTGTTGCAAACTGTTTTTGCTTCATATGGCGATCATGCCATGCCTTCTATCAATTCTTCGCAACCTGTTACTAAAGCCTATGACGAAATGATCTTCTTCAAGCTGAATTAATTGTGCAACACGTTCATTTAATGCCTTTGCATCATCCATGCCCGTCACCGCTACAATGCGCAAGCTGGGAACAATATAATCCATAGGCATAGTTTCCTCTTTCCCATAAACCAACTTAAATGGTGTCTGACCTGTTAGTCATTTGCAAGTAGTGCGATAGGCCCATAGAACTACAGGAATTTTTAAATCCCAGTCATCACGGTTATCATTACATACCTTGGTCAGCGTTATCTCCTAAATTTTGTTGAAGGGCTCAACAGTACCATTTTCCTGCGGGTGGTATGGTGTACTCCTCTTATGTTGTATCTGAAGCTCCTCATTTAGTGCTTTTACTATCCGGTTGATAAAGTGACTTCCCTAGTCACTCATCAGGAGTCTAGGACACCCAAATCGCGTCACAATGTTCTAAAAAATAAACCGTGTTGTTGTTGCAGCGGTACAATTAGCAACTGGTGCAGCTTCTGCCCACCAAGTCAAGTAGTCAGTTGCAGTAATAATATAGCGGACACAAGTGCGCTTACCTGGTGGATTGATAGGACCCACAAATTCTACAACCCATTTATCAAACGGTTGCAGATTCACTTGGGTAACTAGTGGCATTTCATCCCTTCACGATGGTTTACCAACCCATTGGTAGACATCATAGCTCCTTGCATAGTCTGCGGCATCATTATGCAACATGGGCCACCATATCCTAACACGCAACACTTTTCGTGCAGTGGTGCAACCTCCATAGTGACCTCTCGCGATTCCTGCATGTTCTTCTTCTAGAATGGGACCCTGCTCATGTGGTAAGATGCACCGTCGCAATATTTCATTCGGTCCAAGTTTATATAAATTTCCAACAATTGGTTGAAAATCAGAGGATTTTATGACCAGATTCTTCTTTTGGCTAGTCGACATATCTGTGGGGGCGACACCAGTAGACAGGAGCTGAATAATTGGTGCATAGTGATCATCTGCAACGTCGACCCGGAACAATTGCGCGTCTGGAGAGCCATCATCAATATTGGTTGGTTCTTCACCATTCACAACATGTGACAGATGATCCAGGCCAGCATTCAACCATCTTGGCTTTACCTCTAATTCAAAATCAAACTCTTGGAACAAAAGCAACCACCTATAGATTCTCCTCCCCAACACAGGCTTATTGACTAGGTATTGTAAAGCAGAATGATCAGTGGACATCTTGAAATTTCCTCCCAACAAATAGTGCCTGAACTTTTGCAGAGCATAAACCATCGCTAGGCCTTCCCTTTCGGTCGTGGTATAATTCCATTCCGCAAATGATAACTTTCTACTGGCATATGCTATTGGATGATCAAGGTCGCCTTCACCTGGCTGCACAAGAACAACCCCCAGCACAGTAGAAGAGGCATTAACATGCACACGAAATTCTTTATTCCAATCAGAAAAAACTAGTATTGGTGTAGAGGCCATCTTGGCCTTCAGGGTGTCGAAGCTTCCTTGACATTCCAGAGTCCATTCAAACGCAACGTCTTTCTTTAACAACTTTTCCATGGGAATAGTAATCGCAGTGTATCCTATGATAAACTTGTGATAGTAGCCCGTATGTCCCAGTGTTTCCTGGAGCATCTTTACATTCGTCAATGGTGGTAAACTGAGGATCAGCGCAATCTTTGCTGGATCTACCAATAGGCCTTCTTTGCATACAATGTGCCCATGTAGCATGCCAAAGGGTGCACAGAAAATACATTTTTTGAATTCAATGCAATTTGATGTTGTCTACACCGTTTCAGCATCAATCACAGATTGTCCAGATGGTCTCTAATGAGGCCATAGACGGTCTAATCATCCATATATGCCTACATGATTTTTTGAATAAAATCTTTAAATACAACAACAACTACATGGGATAATACAATGGGAGGCATTCTTCAGTCCAAATGGCATGATAGTATATTGGAAATAGCCCCACTTGGTGACAAACGTAGTCTTATGGCGATCCTCCTTCGCAATCCAGATTTGGTGGTATCCTGAAAATCCATCTGTGAAGGAATATATCTCTTGGACACCTACACCTTCTAGGACTTCATTTGTAAAAGGGGTCGGGAACGGATTGTGTACACATGCATCATTCAACTTTCTTAGATCAACATAAATGCGTATTTCACCAATCTTCTTGTCTTTGACCACCATCGGGCTTATCCACTCTAATTCTTCTACAGGTTCGATGATCCGAGCATCGAGCATCCTATCGATCTCAGCTTTCACGTGATCCTTGTATCGCGGGTTCAGTTTATATGGCCTCTGGCGTACTGGTTTGGCATCTAGTTTGAGTGGAATCTTCATTTTCCCCAAGTCGCCGAGTATCCCCTTCATCTCTGAAAACCATGTTGGGAAAAGGTCCTGGAATTCATGTAGTAGATATGTGATTTTGGCCATCATCTCTTCGCCTCAATAGTCTCCGACATTAGCAAATTCCAGAATCTCTGTCGATCCAATGTTAACTTTTCGAATCCTCAGCGGCTAATTCATCGAGTCCGTCGGTACTTAGAGAGCTGTGACACCACAGCTTCCTTCAGACTCTAGAATATTAACATTTCATAGCTCGTCATCATCTTTAGGTTCCCCAAACAAGTTATAGCACGTCATCATGGATTGGATGGAGCAATTTGCATGTGGATCAATGAGGTATGCAACAGGGATAACTTTTAGTACTATGTCATGGATAATGTGTAAAGTGTGACATACCTCGAGGTTGGCATCCTAGAATCTAAACGTTTGCACAAAGCAAACCGAAAACTCCTCCCAAGTGGTAATGGTTCTACACAATTCTGCTGAGTATGAACAAAAGCATGAACCCGCTCATCTCTGGGTTGTGATGTCCATAAAGTTTGACACTCGATCAAATGACTGGTGGGGTATTTCGTCCATCATATCTCCCAGCATTATAGACCTCTACATCGCCAAAGCAGACCATCATCAATCTGCAGCACTACTCCCAGTCATGGATCATCTGTTTGTGTGTCACCCACCATCGAGCCGTAGTAGCCTTCAATGCTACATCAAGAGCCAATATCAATTGCGGCTCAAACACCTTCTCTTCAAATACCTAGAAGAACTTTGATAGCCCTGGTAGTCCTTCATAAATAGGCAACTCGGCTGTCTCAGTCGCAACATGTCGAAGAGACTATGTAATCAACCCACATTTTCATAATGATATTTCATGCAATCGATTCTGCCAATTTTCTAGAGCATCTTCAGAATCAGAGGATGCGGAATTGCACTTCTCCATCCAAGTTAGCCATTAATAGTAGGATGGATATAGTCCTCAGAAATGTTATAAGCATGATCCCAAATTCTCCTGACTTCATCCTTTACATGTTCGATATATCGTCGCCTTTCCTGACAGTCCATATGAGAAATGACCCTAACATCCTAGTTTTCAAATGTCATAACACATTTTTTAAAGTTGACAACTTCCATGCTATCAGTATCCCATCCAATTCCTAGCAGCGGAGGATAGGAACCACCATCTCCTACAACTTCTATCATGTCAAAGTCAGCACACATTTTCATACCTTCAATGTCAACAACCAAGTTGGAAACACGACCAATGGGTTGAACCTTCGCCTAGTTTACTAAACGCAGCAGTACCAGTAACCATCCTAATGTTGGCTTTCCCATCAATTGCCAGGTTTGCTTCGTCAAGATGTTTACATCTTATCCAAGGTCCAAAATGACTGATTCAACCTCATAATCTCCAATTTGGATATTCATCCTCATCCCCTTGCCGGACTTCCTTTTTTGCAAATAATTCATAGCAGAATACTTCACTGTCTTATCCGAGAGGTGCAGTAATGTCTCAAGCTCGACAAGGGCATTCGAGTCCCTCGATAGCGATAGACAAATCTCAAAAAACTTGTGCCGGGTACCATGCTGCCGTGATGGTCCTACTTCTACGGAGGGGTCGAAAACGGAAGGCATATCAATAATTGGTAACTTGCTCGGACTTCTCCCAACTTCATTCTTTGCGTAAAAGAAGGTATATTTCTCTATCACAATATCAAATGCAACCTTCTTCTTACTAGCGAACTGAACTTGTAGCCGTGGTCCATCATCTCCAATTGTCGCACTAGCATGAGTGACAATCCCAACGTCAACATCCTTCATCCGCGGCTCGGCCTGAATAGTGGAAACTGTGGATCCCTAGTTCAAAGGCAGGTTTTGATTCAATCGTTGATTCATTGGTTGGTTGTGTGTCTGAGGCAAGTTTTGATTCTGAGTTTGTTGTGGGACCTGGTTCTTTATTATCGGCTGGTTCTGTACTTGGAATGCAAGCTGATTCTGATTCTACGCATTCTGCAACTAAGCAATTTGTCCTGCCTACCATTTTGCAATCAATTGAGGGAAACTTTCAACATTATGATCATTGGATGCACAATATGTGCACTACGCATGAGGGCACTCCCTCTGGTAATGCCCAAATACACCGCAGGTGTAGCACTGGATTGATTCACAACCTCGTCCTCCTCCTCGGCCAAATCCTCCTCCTCGACCTCTAAACCCTCCGCGAAATCCTCCTCGAACTCCTCCTTGTTGAAACTGCAGTAGGGCCATTTGTTGTTGTGGTGGGTTAGGTTGCTACTAGACATAGTGTGTGGCTTGAACATATTGTGGCTGATTATATTGTAGTTGTGGTGCCTAGTTATACTATGGTTGTACCACCATTTGCAGTTGTGGTGTGAACTGCGGCTGCGCTATAAACTGTTGGTGTGGTTGTACAGGGACAAACTGCAATGGAGGCGATGGTGTATACGATACCTATGCTACTCATTGTACTACTTGTGTATGTGCTTACGTTGTCTGAGGGTCCTCCCCTTTCACAAAGTATGAATCATATGTCCTTTCCTGGAGCAAACCATAAGCACAATAGTTTTTCTCGTCATGTCCAACTAACTTACAAAATGTACAGTACAAACTTTCTACTTTGGTAACCATCTTCTGCATGTAATCACAGTTCTCATGCCGATGCCCATAGACTTAACAGATGCGACACCATGGTGCACCAGCACCACTCAACGGATTGGGGTCTCGTGACAGCAAATAATTCCTAAACGTCAGGCAGGTATCCTTGGTATGTCCACTTGCATGGCAACGAGTGCACCAAAGATCATCGCGATCTTCCTTGGCCTTTTTGATGTCTTGCAATTGCAGTGTCAAATTGGCCAACTACACCTGAATCTGATTCATTCCAATGACAGTTTCCCCTACTGGCGATGCCTCCAATTTCATCGCGGTCTCTAGAGCCTCGCTCTGTGTCGCAATATTTTTCTGCATTAATGATTTTCAAATATGAGGGACAAGCGCCACGATAAACCATTCTTTATGCTGAACGTTGCTCATCTGAAAACTGACCCTAGCCATCAATGTCTTAAATCGCTGATCAAAATCCCAAATCGTTTCATTAGGGAATTGTTTGATCTCTTTTAATTCAATAATGTACTGAGAATTGGATTTCAGCTTCTTAAATTCCTCAAATAGCCCTGTTCTGATCTCATCCAATGTTTTTGCAGTACCTCCCTGAGGCACCTATGTGAATCTCATAAACCATTCCAATGTGTGGCCCCTCAAAGTAGTGGCTAGCTGACTTTTCTTGACATCATCATCGATAGTTTGTTGAGCAGTCTAGATCACTTCACATAAGAACCAGTACTGCTCTGGATCGTTGGTTCCATTTCCCTGGAATATTGGCAACTTCATTTCATCTCTCGCCATTCTAGACCTTCTTCCTCCTGTTGGTGCTCTAGTACTAGACTATTGTTGACACGTCGCGCAAGTCGACATAGAATGTACGTTCCTTCCTTATGGAGGAGTAGTGTGCAAAGGATTAAACACGTTACTACTGGGGTTCGATCCTATCGTTCTTCCAGACATAGCCTAGGTCTATACGTCCTCATTTTTACAAAAATGTCGCTTCATCCCATGTGGTAGTTCGTCACGGTATTGCACTTCGACTTCAACAGGACCTTCTCCCGTCCTCTGCCTCTTTTCTCGAAACCTTGCTCCTCCCCTCGTACAACCACTTGTTTCTTCAACGACCTTTACATTCTCATCAAAACTCATGCCCATCTACCCCTTACTTCTTTATGCATTTCCCCCCTTTCTTTTGCAGTGCCTACATCCCCCACACACCATATTTCCACTACTCTTGGTCCATCTTTAGGATACCCTTTTCACATACTAGTTGCTTAATCGACAGTTGTAGCGATAATAAGAATATTCCACGTGGTCCACTAAAAAACTCATTTTCTGCTTCACTAAAAGATTTATTAGTATCAACGGCAAACTCAGTAATGTATCCTTCTAAGATACTATCCAACCATACCTTGATTGCCCGCGATGCCTTGTTGTTGGTTTCTTACAGCTCCTGGATCAATTCTAGGGTCCAGGATGTTAGCTCTCCTCCTTGAATGTTTGTCTTCACTTAGCGAACTTTGCCAACCATTCATGTGAGAGCACAGGGAATTCACAAAATAACCATTCATGGGGACCGTCGTGGATATATCACTAGTACAAAAGCATGGATTTTTCCACGGAGGTTTTCCACGTTTCTTACTTTTTGGTGTTAAATCCGATGTAATAGGAACAAGGCATCGCTGTATCCATGCCTAGTCGTCGATGTATCCACGCCTGGACTCTTAGACGTCGTTGTATCCACGCCTAACCATCGATGTATCCATGCCTGGACTCTTGGACGTCGTTGTATCCACGCCTGACTGTCTCTATAGCGACGGCACCGTCTTTTGTTGACTTTTTATATATGTGTCTAGCATAAAGGCTATCTTTTTGTCTAACCTTGTTCCAATAGTTGAATCCCTTCTAAAAACAATTCGAAGTCAGTGCCCATTCTTCTGTTGCATCATGTTCCGTTGATTGAACATCTCCAAGTGTGGTTATAATATTAGAGTGTTCTCTATGCAACTCTTAATTTATTTAGGTTTAGTTTCATTTAGAAAGAGCCACTTGATTTTACGAACACTCTCATGAGGTGCCACCCTACAATGATTCATTGTCAATATGGGATTCTATGGGACCACCTTAAATGGATTAATAGAGAATACCTTAGATTCCATCAATCCAAAAACAAAGTATGCCATATAACCATACATTGGTGGATCTTGAAATGTAACAAAACCATAAGTTTCATACCCCTGTCAAACTTCATTACACTTATTTATATTTGCTTGAGGTCGAACTCAGCCCACTCATGGGTTTGTGGGCATTAAACCTCCAGATCTGATGGTGCAGGCAAGGAGGGAAAATAGCACCCGGTGATTAGCGTTTTCGTAAGGAAATTATGTCTATGAAGAAGGGATGGAGGAAATTTGGAGTTGCAGTTGTGGGTTTGGTGCTGCTATCCATGCTCGTGTATTCTTGCTCGGACTCTATGGTGGATTTCAGAGCAGTAAGTTCATCTGAACCCATTTCATTTTTTATTTGACTTGATGCCCCCTTCTCACAGACTGTTGTGTATGGGGAATCTGGATTTGGAGTACTTTGGCTGGGGCTGGGGCACTTACAGGTTTTTATGAATCCCATTTGTGGAATTTGTGGTGGGTGCTTTTCATTTTATTCAACCATTTTGTCTCTCTGATGTATACTCCTACAAAGGGCATTTGGTGTATACCTAGATCCTCAGTACTGTGGGTGATTTGGGGTTGGTATTTGCATTAGATCTGATTGAACAGTAGGTAGTGTGAGGCATATTTTAGAATTTCATAAGTTTGTAGTTTCATGGTTCTGATCTATCCTTCTGCATTGCTATTTTCAGCGACTTAGGCTAAATGTGGGGTTTGAGGGAAGATACAGTTTTAAAGCAGTTGGATGTGGGGCAGTTGGATGTGCCACATTAGGTGTGAAAGCTTAGAGATCACAGGATTAGGTATTCAAATCAGTGAGGCCTTAATCCCTGATGTTTGGATAGTGAAATGAAATACATCATCCTCGGAAGACCGAAACGGGATCTTAGACTATTTTGTCAGAGCTTAGGCTCAGATAGGAGTGGGCTGGAATTCATGTTGGTTGCATTGAAGGATTTCATCAATACATTTGTGGTTCTTGTAATTATATTTCCAATAATGTCAAATGCAACTTCTTGTGGAACATGTGGACTGAGCAATTTCGCAGTTTTACAGTGGTCTGTCTGAAATACTAAAAGCTGTCCTTCGTTAAAGCTTCTAAAATTATTGAGTAGAACTGAACCAGAGAGAAAGTAGAAACCTCCAATTTGATGCCTCCTGTTTCGTTCCCATATTGGTGTGCAACCTTGTGTCATTTGCTAACCATAGATCTTTGTTGTGAGTATGATTGAGGATCAGTATATTTTATGAAAGCATAGAGTAGTACACTGCAAAACAGGTAGTGAGAATGCTTTATTGACATCTTCACTAGCATACTGGATGCCCTTTGTTATGAGGAACTTGCATGTGATGAGTACTTCTGAGCAGCCTGATCTTATTCTGATGTTTCGAATCCTTTTTGTCTCTTTAACATCAAGGAAGTCATTTGGTTGTTCTGTAATCTGTTGTAACTTGTATGTTTCTGTTGCAGGTTATATCGATGATGAAGGCCCTGCAACCCTGGTGAGAACAGGTTGCAAATAAGAATAACTGTTAAATTAGATATGGTATAGTCATACATTTCTTGACTAGTGAAAAGCACACCTCATAATGGCTCACTTCACAGAAACTATAACATAACAAATGACTAAACTATGAAACACAAGAAAGAACTATCAAACAAGTGGCATGAATGCAAAGTTATGGATGCATGTGCAGTCTTATGTTAGGGTGCAGGATCTGGCTCAGCATTTTCAGGTGATGGGAGTGTCAGAAGATGCACTTAACTTTCAATGTACAAGTGATAATGAAAAGAAAAACATATGAACAAGTTCGCCCAGTGCTTGAGTAGTTCCACATCCTGGTCCTTGACCAGATGTCCCCATTCTTCTAAGAGAATGGCTCTCGATGCTGCTCAGGAAAAATCAACAAGGATGACAACTTCTCTTCTCTTAACCACCCAAGTTAGACCCAATTGACATATAAATTGCTGGAATTTTGTAAAGAAAAGACAGGACATTTATATGGGGAATTTACCAATAAAGGAAAGATTGTTGTAATATTGTTTAAACACGTTTATATATTTCAGTGCCATTGATCACTTTAAACAATTTTGCTACTAATTCAACTTCTAATTTATCACTCATCTTTATAACATAGTGTATTGGACTTATGTGTTCTTTCTCATACAGTGGAAGACTGATTGTAGGAGCCTGGAGGCTATTTGGTATATTGGTCGCTCTTATCTTTAAGAACTTTCATTGCAATCCGATGCAAATTTATAATAGTTATTTTTGCTTAACTTTAATCTATATTTATTGTCTTTAGTTCTAGTAGCTTTCTTTGTTGATTTATACTACTTAGGATGCAGATGTAATTTATAGAAGCAATTTTATTATAGCAGTAAACAAGCATATTGTATGTAGTAATTCCCTGTATGTTTTTGTCACTTGGTAATAGCTTCAAAAAATGTATGTCTACAAGTCTGTGAAGAGTGAAAATATGATTTATGAATTGATTTTCTTTATTGGGCGCAAAGGCCGTCCCATATATTCACTGTATAAGGGATTCATGGTTGATGACAAAGGAGCGTGCATATTTTGAGGTTACAGCTTTGAAAGAGCATGGTCAATTTTGCCCAGAACATGTCCCGGAAGTTTATTACTTTGATCGTGTCATGGCTTTATTTGCTATGCGTTACTTGGAACCCCCACACATCATTCTGCGCAAAGGTCTAATAGCTGGTGTTGAGTACCCGCTTTTGGCAGATCATATATCATATTATATGGCAAAGACTCTTTTCCACACATCTCTTTTATATCTTTCTACTACAGAGCACAAGGCTGAAGGTATGCTATATTTTCCCTTTCAAATGTTGTGATTAAATATTTCACTTTTGGATCATAGAAAGCAAATCTATATCTTTTTAATGAGTAATGGAATGGATTGTTTAGGAATTGGATTGGTTTTGGAATAGGCACTCACAAATTTCAGTGAATAATGCATTTGAAACTTTGACTTATTTACTAACAGCTTATAAGTTGCATGTTGTTTTCAGTTGCTCGATTTTGTAGCAATGTGGAGATGTGTAGGCTGACCGAACAGGTCATATTTTCAGATCCATATATGTTAGCACCAAACAATCGTTGGTCTTCTCCTTATCTTGATGAAGATGCTAAGGCTCTGCAGGAGGATAATCAGTTGAAGGTGGAAATTGCTGAATTGAAATCAAAGTAATGTTTGCTATTTTAGACTGAACTCAATTGTAAATTTTCCTATGAGTTTAAGCCCTTGAAAAGCTAATTTCGCTGCCCAAAATGATTTTAATTCAGTTGGGAGATTTTGAAACTATAGCTGCATCGCTAAGATTTTCTTACATTTTTTCATAGGTTTTGTGAGAGGACACAAGCACTTATTCATGGAGATTTACACACTGACTCAGTCATGGTAACAAGTAGCTCAACTCAAGTTATAGATCTAGAATTTGCCTTTTATGGCCCCATAGGTTTTGATATAGGTGCTTTTATTGGCAATTTAATTCTTGCATTCTTCTCACAAGATGGCCATGGAAACTCTGAGAATCAACGCAAGGTAAGTGCAGAGCATTATCCTCTTAATATTTATTTGCCTTAGCATCTTTGTTGTGAGTCTTTTCATTTGTGTCTATTGATGAAATTATTTAATCTTGCATTTTGTTTTTTATACAAATAATAAACAACTGAAGATAGGAGAGATATAGAGGACTGACTATACTATTATAAATGCCATTAATTGCAAACATAAATTGGTTCAAACTGTCAAGTAATTCGCTGATCTGATTTCTTTATCTTTCTAGTTAATCACAGTTTTAGGCTAGCATAGCTCAGATCCTACTTCATATTTATTTTAACAGTAAATAACTAATCACCTCTAATACTCTGAAGTTTGAACACAAAAGTTTGATGGTAACATGCCCCCACACTAGATTTGCTGTATCTTGCAAAACATATTTAGATGAGTCATTTCAGTAATTAGAGATAAAATGAAAGGAAACA